>CAUJNA010000779.1:897500-997500 GCA_963377175.1 Effrenium voratum
ACCCCCGTTTGGCTTCTTTTGTGAATGAAACCATATGGTTGCGAATGGTCTCTATAATTACAACCATGGAGTGAGATTTTTAGGATGCGGCCAAGCTCTTGCCATCTTCCTTCACCCTATAACCGCAAGGCCGACCGCGAGCTTTCAAAACGCCAGGGCGAGGTACCCTTCGCAGATCTTGGTTGTCTGCGAGGCAGCGTTGCTCCAGAAAACCCTCGGATGAGGGAATCAAGTTTCAGATACGGGTTCACAAAAAAGCCCGTGAAACACGAATGCCATTTGGTGGTGAGATATTTGGCTTGAAAACAGACACAGCATAGAAATCGTGAACGCAATCCGTCGATCCATTGTTCAGTGGTAAAGACAAAATGTCCAATTCCAGCTCCGTTGCGATGCGTCCAACCAAACATCTAACACCAGCCAGACACTGCGTTTCCCTGGCGTTTTCCCTGTTTTTTCTACGGCACTGGGACCAACGCTGCCCGCCCTGGCCCTAATTGCCTACGGTCTCGAGGACCAAAACGACCTACCCAGTGGCTCCTCCGCCTGGCAGGACTCCCTTTGCTGCCTCCTGCAAAAAAACATACATCTAGGGGTTGACTCCAACCATTCTTTTCTGCTGGGTTTACTTACCACTAAAATGGTCTTCCCAAAAAGATTACAGTCCAGGGACTCAGGAAGTGAGTAGTGATAGATTCATATAGATTCCGGGTTTTCTAAAAAAGAACAGGGGATAATAACACACATTCTGAAATGCGAATGAAAGGCAAGGACATTAATATCGCAAAACTCCCTCGAATCTATTACTTCAGCTTCCCTCTGATTGGCGATTTGGATTGCTTGCAGGTTACGGGCTGGTTCACATTCACCCTCCACAAAAGCCTGCGACCCGTTCAGATCCCAAAAGTTTACCAACTAAGAGTTCCCCGAAGACTGGTCCGCTGCCTAAGTTGCCACTTTGCTGGTCACAAGTTCACCAGTGCACCCCAGCAGGCAGTAAACCTATTGGCGTCGGTGGGTGCCGCTGGGTGACAAGACATGGACCAAATCCACCGACCCCAGAGAGCGAACCACATGCCAACGATTGCATGGCGCCTCGAACAGCACTGCCCGAAGAGCACCTCAACCAACACCTGAAACAGCATCCCAAAATAGCACCTGCACAAGGATCCCCAAATTGCATAGCCCCTAGCATCCTGCGTCAATCTCGCAAGACACGCCTCGCGTGCCCCCCGGCCCCCCCCACAACAGCACCCCCGCGCCCGCCACCAGCCCGCCAGCACCTCAGCACCCTGCCATCAATCGCAAAAGCACGCTCCGAACAGCACCCTCAAAGACGCAAAGAGCACTCCCCAGATTGCCAATCTTGCAAAATACCAGTCGATCTCGCAAGAATGCGGCCGCAGCGTCACCAGCACCTCAAACAGCGCCCCCAAACAGCACCCCAAAACAGCACCCACACCACCACCCCAAACTGCCAAACTACATGCCCGCTGGCCCCCAGCTGATCTCGCAAATAGCTTTCCCTTCATAAAAGTTAGAACCCCATAGCTGTCAGCTATCTGGGAAAAAGGCAAAAAACAACAACCATCCAAATTCACCAGGTTGCTATCAACGCCATGTCCTGGTTTTGCACCGCTGACTCATATATATATATATATATATATATACATATTATCAAGCTTCAGCCATCGCGTATCATGTGGGTGAAGGTGGTCTTGCCACAAATGGCAAACTATATCTTGTTGACCCTTTGAGTGAGCGTCTGGCCTCCACCTGTCGATTTGGATAGACAAAAAAGAACGCATAGGAACAAACAAATGCACAAAGACCAACGTCACCAGGTCGCCCAGCGCTGGTAAAGGGATGAAACCCCAAAGGCTTCACAAATTTTGGTGACCGGCCCCTTTTGTCCAGGTTTCACAAAAAGGGGTTGAAAACACATAGCACTGAACTGGAGAAAAGTTCTGAAGTAAGTAGCTCCAAATGTGGATGGTTCGTGTTGTTTTGAGTCAGTTGTTTATTGGGTTTTGGTTTAAAGGGTGACCAAATGGAAGACCGAGTCCATTTTGGGGGGGTCCCCATGCGCGCCTGCTGAGCCAAAGATCGATGAGCCTTTGAATGGTTACCTTCCTGTCCAACATAAAACGCACCAGGAAATGGTCTCATGCTTCAGGAAATGATTTTTCCAAACCAGGACCCCCGAACCCGTGACCATCAGGTTCCCCATCGTCAACGTGAATGGGCTCGGTAATGGAAAGTCGCCAATTGTCAATCTAAAAGCTGTGAGGGGAAACTCGGCAACCAAAAGTTACGCCAACTTTTGGGTCCAAGTCGGAACATCCGCAAAGTTTGAACCAAAAGTTCAAGTCCAAAGACCCAAACCAACATTGACCAGCCAAGCGTGCTCAGTCAAAAGCTGGGTTCCGCCATCCCGGAGGTCCTGTCTGCCCAACCGCTGGAAAAAGGGAGGTTCCATGTGTGGTTGCTCTCAAGCCAAAGCTCCTTGGCCAACCCAGCCACTTGGATGTTTGGCAAAGTTAGTGTCTGTGGTTCGCCACTTGGGTATTTTCCGCCCCCTAGCAAGGTTCACGGGGACTGGGGTAGTTAACCTAGGCTGCCGTGACAACTTCCTTGGCCCTTACCCAAGTAGGCTGACCTGGCTGTCGGCTACCTTTTTGAGCGCGGAACCCAACCAATCCCAGTTGAGCAGTGCCCAAACATGACCTGTTAGTTCTGCCGCGCTCTTCAGGATTTATAGCAAATCCACTTTTCATGTCTTTGTTGGAGGCCCCCCCCCCTTAACAAGGGCTTTTTTCCCATGTCCAACATCCGCTTAGTGCTGTCCAGTGGTTGGAGTGGGGGGTCGAGAACATGCACCAGCTGAAGCCGCAATTGAACAACAAGGAACATCTTAATTATCTACTGTAGAATTAAGTAGGACCAGCTAGTTTCGCAGGCGGGTAAGAAGATGAGGGCTACAGAAAATGCAAAGGCGACACATGGCCGGGGTTTGGGAACCGTTCCAGCTACTCACTAGCTCCTTTCGGGGCCTGAAAGCAAGAGGCGATCACTATTGGAGCCTTTACCAGCTTGGGGGGACCGAACAGGGAAACCCAAAACGCTTAAAAGCAGCGATTCAGGCGGAAAGCCACCTCACTCGGCCATGTCGAGCACTGTCTGCCTGCAGAGGCTTTCTTTTGGTGAACCAAACCCCAAGTGAGTTTTCATGAGAAGCAAGAATCGCCTCTATGTGTGTGCTTATTTTGTTTTAGATGTTTTCTTTGCGTGTGTGGAGTTTTTTTTTAAGAGGCCCACCCCGTCCTCAAGCGCCTCAAGTTGAACGGAGGAATTCACCACTGAAGGATGGGAAGCCTACCATTAAGAGCGCCGAATTCAGTCCAAGACCCCAACCGAATGGACCTGTTTGGCTTCCAATTCAATACCCAAATTACTCCATGTATGCAACATGTCTACCCGCGGTCACCCTCATGGGTCGACTGTCGCTTCCATTTGCTTAAGACCCCCGGGGAAAAACAACCACAGACTTCCAGTGATAGATTCCCCCTTTCCAGCTACAACCAACAAAGGAACAACAAAAGCAAATGAAAGGGTGGTATATTTTGGGCACAGGGACTGTGTGGGATATTGCGACACCGAAAAGGGCAAAGGGCCCAAAAGTCAAAGCAAGCTGCCTTTGGCAGAAGCAGGTGCAACGCAACAAGCCGCTAGCTGTAACCCACTTACTTCAAACTAGCTGACCGGAATTTCCAACGTAATGTTCATGTAGGATTCCGGAAAACAGTTCACACTTCAAAGGCATTCCCACTGAAAGTGGCATCCAACCGAAACATATTTCCCAGCCATGCAAAATGCATGAAAGCATAAGCTGTAAGGGAACCCTTTATACAAGGATTACACATCCAAACTCAAACCCATTCCGGAGCTTTGACATCGCATTGAGACCACGGCTGGAAGGCTTGGAACAAACGCTCAAATGTGGATCTCAATCAATCGTTTTATTTGAGGATATGGCTGTGGGTCCAACAATAGGTACCCAAAATGGGGCAATTGGAAACAAACAAGGCTTAGTTTTGGCCTGAACCACCCTTTTCCTTGAGGAAACACCCTTTTGGTTGGATTGTTCGTTTGAAGCAGCCCATCTTGGCGCTTGCCCCTCCCCGAAAAAAAGAACAACAACAACAACAAACATGTTTTTTTAGCAACCCATCTTGGCGCTTGCCCCTCCCGAAAAATAAAAATAAAACATCCTCGAGTGGTTTCAAAGGGCAGGAGAGACAACATGGAGGGGATACCGGGTTTCCGCTTGGTGCTTGAGCTCTCGGGGCGTTGTGTTCCTCCGTTCCTCCTCCCAAAGCCACCCAAAGGAAGCGGGCCCCCTCCAAAAGAAATGGAAAAGGATGCAAAAAGCGAGGTCGGACTTGCATGTGCTTGAAGCAAGACGTAACTTTGTTGCCCCTTTCGGCGGAACAAAAAACATGACCGGCGTTTTGGGCGACAACACACTGAACCAAAACACATGAAACCATTTCAGTGGGTCCCAGGCGTTTCGCCCATATAGTAGGTCACCCTTCGCTAGTGTCATTTTGGTTTTGAAGGGTGTGGTTTCCAGCCCTTGGTTACCCACAAAAGCCAGGTAAGGGGCGTTCCCTTTACCTGCAAAACCAGGTAAATGGATTTTAAATGAACGGAACCCGCCAGCTTGCGAAGTGAGTTTTCTTTTTCTTATTTCTTATCAAAGCCGCTGCAGGGACTCCACGGTCTGCGTCAAGGCCAGGATGGAGGATTTGATCTCCTCCAGCTGATTGCCCGCCTCCAGTCGCGTTGTTCATCTACCCCCGAAAGAGCTCCACTAGGTCCTCCAGTAGAGAGGTTAGAATAAGGGACCCTTTTTCTGTAGTCTATTTTAGTAGGGGAACCCTCTCCCAAAGGGTACTACTGGGGGACCTAGTCCAAATACCAGTGTTAAAAAAAAAACGGTTTTCTGGAACATACCCCTCCTCGTGCAGCAATGGGTTGACACAATCCCCCCCCAAAAGTTGGTAATTGGAGTTGGGGGGTGCCTTGACGAAGGGGGTCCGCGACCCAATTCCCATTTTTGCGGGTGACATGGAATTTCAGGGTTCACCTTTTGGTTGCAGAAACGGAAACGGGGCTGCTCACTGCGCCCCCATAGATCTTTTCGCAGGCTTCATGGAAACATGTGTCTTCCAAAGACCCGCTCTTGAGAATTCTTAGCTTTGCTCTTGCTTTTCTTTTTTTACGAAACTGCTTCTTCGGTGGAAGATTGAGGAAATGCATTTAAGACGAAAGATCTGCTGGAATGGTGCAGTCCTCGTTGGGGGGGACTCAAAAGGTAAACCAGTGGAACAACACCATCCGCATGTGGACCTGCGGCGTTGGCCTTAAGGCTTGTGAACCTCTAACAGACTCTAACCCTCGGCTTGGTTTGCAGCGTGCGAGGACGGCGAAGCGACAAGCTTGGCCAAGTTGGCAAGTTGTGCTTCTTGAACTGCGCTGTCCGTTTCCAGATCCCCTCAAAGCTTTCGAGCTTTCAGTACCCCTGAGATCCCTGTCCGCAAGAAACATCAAAGTGCCCATTCCTGTGAGCTGATAGGGGGGGGGGTAAGAAAACGGACACCCAACCAACCAACCCACTAACAACCACGAAAAAAAACACATTTATGGACACTTCTCAGTGTTAGCCTGGGGCCGCCAGGCTACGAGCCCATAAGAAATAAGTTTCGAAAAGGGCAAGTACCAGAACCGAGCCTCAAACTACCCGTTGAACTTACCCACCACAATGTTTGGTTCCAATAAACAACATTTTGAGGGAAGTTTGAGGCTCCAGGCATAAACTCATTTTAAATGTTTCACTTTCTGATCCATCGATCGAGAGCTCACTTTTGAGCTGCAGCGTTCTTCGCTGCGCGGCCCTGTGGCCAGCACTTCTCGCACTCGCAGAAGTCGCGGCACTTCCGCACTCTCGGGGCGCTCGGGGCGCTCGCCGCCGTGGAGGCCGCGGAGGCCGCGGAGGCCGCGGGGTCCGCGGGGTCCGCGGTGGCGGCCTTTGCCTTGGCTTCGGCGGCTCCGGCCGCGGCCGCGGCCGCCTTGATGCGGGCACCCTCGGGCCAGCACTCGGGGCACTCGCAGTGGTCGGAGTGCCCCATGACGGCTGCAGGCGGGCGGCAAAACGGCTTGAACTCAGAATGGCTGCATAGAGAGACAGAGAAAGAGAAAGAGAGAGAGGATAGAGAGAGAAAGAGATAGAGATAGAGAAAGAGAGAGAGGATAGAGAGAGAAAGAGATAGAGATAGAGAAAGAGAGAGAAAGAGAGAGAAAGAGAGAGAAAGAAAGTTGGAGAGAGAGAGAGAGAGAGAGCGAGAGAGAGAGAGAGAGAGCAAGAGAGAGTGATGAGTGGGGCAAAGGAGAAACAAGAGAGAAAGAGCAAGAACAATGAAAACAAATAAACCTGCCAAACCCTCGGCGTTTGTGACTTCCTTCAGTGCCTTTGCCTAGTATCTATGTAAGCAAAGACAGCAAACCTTCGAGGTTGGTGCCACAAGGCTAAGAACAGCAGCAGGGGAAAGCAGTGAAAGGTCCAGTTTGGAGGCCAGAATCACCTGAGTCACACTCAAAACCCGGTATTGAAATGGTCTACCCAGAACCATGTAAAGAACTAAGAAGGCGGATCTCCGCGACATTCCGCAACTACTTCTGGCTACTGGCCCTTCGTAACGTTCATCTACCCGGGCTTTGAGCCAGTGGCTCACCTGGTTTTTGGGAAAACAAATCCACCAGGCTCCGAGGCTCCGAGGCTCCGACACTCACCCGACATGCTGCGCAAAAAGGGGACGAGTTTCGGTTGAACGAGCCAGCGCCGTCACCACAGTCGGACTCTACAGGTCGAAAGCCACGCGCGTTCGAAGGCCCCTTCCAAACAGAGCAGATTGGCTGGTGGGTGAGCGGCTTGCTGGGTCCTGCAGCTACGGGCAACCTGGAGTTCTAGCGGCCGGACTGGGTGCCAGAACTTACCAGGGCCCGCACAGACGACAACGAGCACTCCCTACAAGACTGGCGCACAGGCAACACGGCTGGTCCACGAACACAGCACCGAGCCGAGGGGCCACCAAACCTTCCAAACAACCCATGCACACCAAAGGCCAAGGCTAACAGTCAGCAGGGCCCGGTATGAGTGCACCACCACAGCGTGAGCTCGGAAGGCGCTAGGTGCAAAGGCACCAGTGACAAAGCTCAGGGAAGAAACTGGGAAACACGAGTTGGGCACCAAGCATGGCCTTGGAAAGCTGAATTGTTCAGGAGCGTTGCCCAAATGTTCTGCCCCTTCCAACCGTCTTCAAAGCAAAGAATTCCCCGGCAAATTGGGCATCCCTTGGTTAGATGCCTTTCGGATGCTTCATGCTACATGCATGATGCCTTGGCGCAAGCGATCGGACTGCTAGACGAAATAGAACCCCTGCCTTTTCTAGACAACATTTCTATGGCACTTTTGGAGCGTTTACACAATCTGTTCAGGTTTTCCCTTCTAAAAATAGAATATAACATGAAGTCTTCGGCACGCCAAGCTCCAAAATCCTCCGCAACGGAAATTCACGAAGCCATCCTTTGCCAGCTCGTTTCTGGGCCTGAAGCGTTGTTTGGCTTCGGGCCCCGTTCCGTCCCAACAGTTCCTTGCGTGGCTGCATTCCAGTTTTCTGCAGCACCTTTTTCTCACAAACGCTGCCATGTGTTTGACATATGTCTTTGTTCCTGTTGAGCGTACCCTTTGCAGGTTTGGCTTCAAAGGACACCAACATGACAACCAAATCCTTCTTTTGTTTTGGGGGGGTATCTTAACACAGATCTGTCAGCCGAAGACAGCTCACATCACACAACCAAGAAGGCAGTTCCGCGGGTCACTCACAATGCGTCGAGCTCAGTCTGCACCGAAGTGCTATCACCACCCTTTGACAGGTCGCCCCAAGTCACCAGGGAGCCGTCATCAAGAATGGCCACGAAGGCAGCCCAGGTACCGTGGATCTGCCGGACACGCACCAGCTTCTCTCGCACCTGGCTGCTATCACCCCCAAAGTCAGGATCACCCCAAGTAACCACTGAACCGTCCTCCAAGATGGCAGCAAATGCGCGCAAAGTTGCTTGGATCTGCTGGACCCGCACCAACAGTTCTTGCACCCTGCTGCTGTCACCACCCTTGTCTGAATCGCCCCAAGTCACCACAGAGCCGTCCTCCAAGATGGCAGCAAAAGCATAAATGGTGGATTCGATCTGCCGGACACGCAGCAACTGCCCGCGCACGTGGCTGCTATCACCGCCCTTGGCAGGATTGCCCCAAGTGACCACGGACCCTTCGTCCAAAATGGCAGCAAACGCTTCCGCAGTTGCGTGGATCTGCTGGACTCGCACCAGCTGCTCTTGCACCTGGCTGCTGTCCCCGCCGCACCCTTCGCTGCCCCAAGTTACCACAGAGCCATCTTGCAGAATGGCTGCAAAAGCGAAATCCTCAGACCGCACGCAAAAAAGCTGAGCACCCCAATTTTTGCGATTAACTTCAAAGGAAAGCCCTCCCCCCCAAACAAACCGTCTACTCCAAGAACCCTCGACAGTTTCTGGGTTCTACGCGGAACCCGCGGCCTTTTGAAAAGCATACAAACGTACGGCTACGGTTTCTTAAACGTATAACCAGGTGTTTTGTTGGAAAGCCGTGTTTTTGCTAAGCAACAGGTTCGAAACCCGGTTTTTTCTTGTTTGCAACCTTCGAGCTCCGAACTTTCTTCTTCAAGGCACTCTTGAATACTGTGGATGGACGAAATCGTGCACCACCTAAGAAACCCTGGAATGATGATTCCCCTGTAAATACCAATGAACAGTGGTTTCAACCATGGTTTCCAAGTGGTGCGAAATGGATTTCGTCCATCCACAGTAGGGAAGACACCAACATGGGGGGGGATTTTTTTTAAAAAAAAAACAAAAAAAAAACACAAAAAACACAAAACAGGGAAGACACCGAAATGGGGGGGATTAAACAAAAAAAACGGAGCGCAACCAACCAGAGGCAAATATCACTCACGTCCGAGGCTCGGTGGCCTGGAGGTTTCGCACCTGCACCAAGTGGCTCTGCACCTGTCGGCTGTCCCCGCCGTAGCAGAAGCTCGAGCCCCAGGTCACCACGGAGCCGTCCTGCTTGACGGCCGCGAAGGCCGCCTCCGTCCCGCGGATCTGAGCCTCACGTCAACCAACTCACCTTAAGGACGCAGACCCTCACCGGCTGAGTGGATGGCCCAAAAAAAGTCCGAACTTTATATTTACCACCAGAATGGTCTTCCCAAAAAGTCTAAAGTGCATGAACTCAGGAAGTGAGTACCCCAAAGCTTCCCAATGGGAAGGATTGCTTGAATAAGGTGTGTGGGGTATGCTCAAAAGGTATGTTGAAGGGTTCTTGAATACTGTGAAATCAAGGATCAGGACACTTTTCTCATAGCCCCCCCCAACGCACAATACCCCACAAAGTCGCAACCAAACAGTCAAAGTCCAAAGATACCCAAAGATCCAACCAACTAGCCACACAGAGACGGTGATCACTTCTTGGGTTCGCAACAAAAAACAAAAAAGGCCACCGGCCAAAAGTCAAAAGGTGGATTTGCTTTTTTGAGAAGCGAGGATCGACCCCCACCAGCTCCTCTTGCACGTGGCTGCTCTCACCTCCCTGGAAGGGATCGCCCCACGTCACCACAGAGCCGTCGTTTCGGATGGCGGCGAAGGCACCCCCAGAGGTCGCGTGGATCTGCTGTACGCCCACCAACTGCTGCTGCACCTGGCTGCTGTCTCCGCCGCATTCAGGATTGCCCCAGGTCACCTGGCTTCTTTGACCCCAGAAAGTGAACCAACTGTTCAGAAAGATGGTGCAGAAAATCTAGAAACCGTTTTGGAGGCGCCTTTTGTGGATTTCACTGGTTCTTCTCCCTGGTCCTTTTTTAGTACTCTTTTAGTACTCTTTGAACCTTCTACAGGGGTGGAACCACAAAAGCCACATCCAAACCGTGTTCTAGAGAAAACAACCGCATGTTTGAGGTGCACGCTTCCAAGTAAGGCAACCGCAGACTCCCGCTGGCATGGAAATCAGAGGAATGCGGAATGGTCTTGCAATGTATCAATCAAGGAAAACCGCTGCTTCATCAGGAAACCCGTCCGCAGATTCGAAGTGGTTGGGTGTCTGGCGGGTCAGCGGCTGTGGAATCTGCAGAAGTGCTTGGAGGGTATGAAATCGAATATTGGGTTGAGGGAGGACCCTTCAAAAGGATACTTCATGGCGAATCAAATGGACCCGAATGAGGCTGTTTCAGCAACAATGCTATTGAACCACTGGCGGTTCAAAAGCAGGTACCCCGAATCCGAGTTGGGCTCAAGTTTCCCACAACCAATTCGAAAGGTCTGTCTCATAGCTTGCCAAAAAAGTATCCACTGTGTCCTGCCTGTCCTTATTTTGGTCCGCCTGGACCCCCAAACAACCCCTTTTTTCTGCCTTTGACCCCAAAAAAAGGGGGTACAAAGGCAGAAAGAAGGGGTCCTTTGGGGGTCCAGGCGGGCATCTCCTGCTGTTCCTAGCCGGAAAGGGGAAACTCCTTCAAGCCCAGGACTCGATCGAACTCAACGGGTCCCATCCCATCACAAGTTGGCCGGAACAGCGTGAGGTTAAAACCATCTGAGGAAATCTTCAAAGGGAACTCTGGGAACTGTCCTTCAAAGCGTTCAAGGTCAGAAAAAGCGCGCCGAGTTGCCACAGAGCCATCCTCCAAGAGAGCAGCAAAGGCATCACTAGTCGCGTGGATCCTTTCAATTGCTTTTTCGTACCCTGGAAAACTTGAAGCTATGTCCAGAGCTGGTATTTTAAAAGGGGGACATGCTTGAAAAAAAAGCCAGAGAACAACAAACAATATTCATTTCAGCAAGTGGAAGGATCTGCCGGATCTGCGCCAAATGGTCTCTCACCTGGCTGCTGTCGCCCCCATAGTCCGGATTGCCCCAAGTCACTGCACCACCTGCAACCTTGGCCAGGCTCCCTTTGCGGCAAAAGTGGACGTGTCAATCTTAACTAGGCTGGAATTAGGACCCCAGCAAAAAAAAAATGTTTTTTGCCAGGTTAGTGGAAAACAAAGGGGACCCCAAAAAAGCAAAAAAGGAAAGGGGGAGCTAATTCTGGGGAAGTTAAAAGGGGAAAGCCAAAGATGTCAGAGCTTCCGGTTGCCTGTATAGCTTAGTTTCAAACAAATTGGCAACCACGGGCCAGTTACAAGTCATAATAGTAGCCAGGAAGCGCAGGGTAAGTTATTAAACCAAAAAGTGCAAACCAACACTTAAAAACCAATGGTCAGAGAACCAAAGTATGACAATGACTTCTGTTAACCTCTGGCTTCCCCATTCGCTTTACCCTCCCACGAAGCAACATGGAAATCCGGCTGTGAATGGGGGCATAAAGCCAAAAAGTGCAAACCAGAGATTGGAAAACCTAAGTCTGAGCTTTGGCTTCAAAGGCCGCAATGGATAAGGGTTGCACTCGCGGGCCTCGCCTCAAAGGAGACTGATTGGTTTCTTGGGCGCCATGACCTGCACAAGTGCCACCTTTTTGTTTTATCGGGCGGCCTGGGCATTTGCAGCTGGGTTTCCCTTCCAAAATGCCGGGGAGTCATATATCGACCCCAGTCCAAAGCTGATACACCTCGCCTACCGGGGCTACTCTATTGCTGAACCAGGTTTGCGAATCCGGGGTTAACTTTACTTGGTTGCCGTAACGACCCCCCTACAAAAAGGCGAATATCCTTTTTTGGGGGTTTAGCGGAAAACACCGAAAGATGTCAACCAAACAGTTAAGGTCCGAAGATCCGTTACCCAATAGCAGTCAAGTTTAGTCATGCAACATAGAGAGCGAAGGCTTCAGCAGTGGAAGCCAACTTCACAGGCTGCACCATGGCATCCACCCTGTCCCCATCTCGCAAGCCCGCCACACCTCAGCGACTCAGCGTTCCGGGCCCTGCGGCCCGAAAAAGTGGATGGCGCCAGTGGGTTCAAAAAACGGTTTGACAGGTCAAGGAGAACAGCTCATAACTAAATCGCCCGGCTGCTGTAAAGCACATAAGTTTCTGCTGATGAATTGGAAAATACACGACTTCTTAACAAAAAGGCACAGGTCGAACTGGGGGTCTCCTCCACCGTCCATTTAAAGGCCAAGCAAAAATTTGGCGCAGAAATGCGCAAAATGAAATTCTGAAAACATCTACAGTGGGCCGATGGACAAAATCCTACACCAAATGAATACAAAGCCTCAGGTTGGCCTGGAATCTCAAAGTTCTTTTGGGCATTCGATTTGGAGGTGACCCCATACGCTAATCAACCCATCCGGTGGAGGAAGGGTTTCTTGCGACATTTGGTGTCCTTTCTTTCACCGTGGTTTCAAGGGACACCAAAAGGGAAATTTCCACCTTTTGGAGGGACCTCCCTACCCCCGAAAGCGAATATCTGCGCTTTAATCGGTTTGTATTTGTGGGAAAATCGGTTGGGTGTCCATGATGAAAAAGCTCTTTTTTGGGGTTGACATGCTACCCTGAGAAAAGCGTGGGTATTTGGAGTAGGGGGTATTTTGACAGATATCTCTCACTTGGCCAGTGACCAGCCAAAAACAAGTGCACACTTTTTGTGCCACGGCTAAAAAAAAAGGGAGAGCCACCAAGGAAAAAAGTGTCCGGCTGGCTGGGTGAGAAATCTAAACAGGCAAGCCACTCACTGTGGCGCGCGGATCTAGCCGCTGCCCTCGAAGCACGAGCTGCAGAAAGCGACGCCCCAAGTGCTGCTGCGCAGCAGACTTCCTTGACTGTGGAAAAGGCAAACCTGTTGGAACCCAAATTTTGAAGAAGGGAATCCAACAATTGAAAAGCCAGCAAGTCAAATGCGAAACATTCTGGATTCCTGCGTGCAACATAGAATTCAACACGGGTAAACCAAAAAGAAACGTGAACGGCTCTCTGGGAAACAACGGCGAAGCCCAATAACTCAAAACGAAGTCAAAACCGAAGCCACTACAAGTGAACAAGTCAAACATCAACAACTATCCAGACCGCAATGGGCATGGAAAACAAGGCAAACTGTCTCTTGGCAGTGGATGTTAGAGGGAACCCCTTGAAACAAAACCCAGAAACATGAAAGCAACCCACGGACAAACATGGGCTCCGACTTACTTGGACGAAATCCATACCACTGGGAAACCATGGTTGAAACCACTGCTTATTGGTATTTGCGGGGGAATGATCAGAAACCAGGTTTCTTAGTGGTTGCGAAATGGATTCGTCCATCCACAGTAGATCAAAAAATAGTTTCTCTTGGAAGGACGCCTCTTGATTTGTAACCGGGTCTTCCGAAACCAGGGCTTCTTTGGAGGAATTCCTTTCCCCAAAGGCTCCTGGGGCTTTCAATGGAAAACCCAACCTTTCCATTGGACACCCGGGTCTCAAAACCAGGTTGTTTGAAGGCCCCAAATCAATCGAATCCGAGCCTCTGGGTAGAAAGAAACCCAAAACGGTGAGCTCCGGCCGACTCCCGACTCCCGACTCCGATCTGAGCGTCAAATGCGCCACCAGCGTCTCCGGTAGCAGCGCGATGGAGCAGCTGCTTCCGCTCAAGAGGCAAACGTGCACTTTCATTGCTTCCATTTGCTTTTCCATCCCCAAGGCTCCAATTCGAGGATTTTGGGGGCCCTCAAAATGAGTTGTTTCAAGGGTCCCGTTTCTTCATTGGAGGGCCCCCAAAAGTGCGTTGGAGGCTCCGGTCATGAGCCTCAGAGCTGGGACAAATAGAGAGGTGCAAGTATAGAATCTATTTTTGGAGGGGACCGCGGACGTCTTGAAGAATCAGCACATCTCCTCATTTGGGTCCTGTAGCCGAATTCTTGAACCACAAGATGAAGAAATCGACCTTGAGTTTGTTTTTGGACATTGAGCTTTCCAAATTCAAATAAGCCCATGAGGAACGCTCCTCGATGTGCGGGGAGGCAAGGACTACCCGAACAGCTGAGCCAAAATCCAGCAGTCGCCGAAAAACATTGACAGGCACCCTCTGTTGGATGCCTGGATCCCCAAAGGACACCTTTTTTTCTGCCTTTTTTTTAGGTCAAAGGCAGAAACAAAAATCGGGGTCCTTTGGGGGTCCAGGTGGTTTGCCCATGAAGGCCACAAGGAAACCGGAAAAACCTTTTCTCACTTCCCGAGTGGACTGGATCCAGAAAAGGATCCAACCGAGCCTTTTGTTTACCACTCAAATGGCTGTGGTTGTCAAAACTAATGGTAGCATTTTGGGGTAGGTGCACCCCATTTTAGAACCAGTTTTAGTGGGGATTGGGATGTTCACTGGTACGATTTTGACTTTGACTCATGAAATGGTCCAAGCCCAAAGAGAGACGAAAGTCTGAAAGGAACTCGGGGAGTGCGATTTGATCTTGGTTGCTGTCACGCCCCCCCCTGCAAAAAGACTTAACTTTCCGGGGGTTTAGTGGGAAACACCCGTTTATGTCAACCAAAAAGCAGTCTAAAGGTCCAACTATGATCCAACCCAGCAGTCCAGCTATGGGCCCTTCTTGGGCCGCCTTCTTTGGCAAGGCACAGTACCAGGCTCCCCGGTCCCTGAGCCAAAAGCTGCTGCTTGGGTCCCCGACCTCCGAATCTGCTGCTTGGGTTTTCTATGGCCTTCACCAGAAAACAAACCCACGGCCTGGACCATGAAAACTGGTAACCTCCGTTGGAAAGATCCAACCTACACGCAATACCCCACGTGTTGAAGGGTGTCAACCCATTCCTACAAAGGGGATCGATGTAGTTACCCCGGAAAACATGGTTTTTTCGAGAAAGAAAAGCAAGCCCAAAACCCTGCACCCTGCAAGGGTTGTCAAAATCTGTCCTGTGCCCGTGTGTGAGCCATTGTGGGTACGAATCAGGGTTCCCTCTTTTTCCCTGAAAACATCACCTCACCAAGGGACACTCACCTTTCATGGGCCAAAACGGTGCTGTTTAAAACATTTTAAAACCACCAAAAGGGGAAATAAAGGAATCAAAGCCCAACCCTGACAAAGCCTCCACCCCGAATCCCAAATCTCACCGGCCAAGCTTGGACCCCTCTGCCAATATACCTTGGTTGACGTTGGGTTTGGAGAGCAAAAAATCAAATTTTAGCAGTTAAGTGGTTGGATTTCAACCACTAAACCACAGCAAACATGTAAAATGTCTCCCAA
Organism: Effrenium voratum; assembly: GCA_963377175.1. NCBI lineage: Eukaryota > Dinophyceae > Suessiales > Symbiodiniaceae > Effrenium > Effrenium voratum. Next base: position 912,811 of record CAUJNA010000779.1, read on the forward strand.
CAACCATGAAGTAGGGACCCCTCTACAGGCCAATTGAGCGTTTGGCTCGAAGCCCAGGCACGAGACCGGCGGAGGCATTGGAGCAGGTCCTCAGATTCGGATGCTATGCACCGCCAAATGCGGGTCAAAAATAGGTTTCCAAAATGGATACAAAGGAAAATGCAAACATGGACTAAGACCTGTGGTTCCCTGCTGGTGCAAAATTTGACCCGCAAATGCGCTGGTTGCTTCGGTTCGCTGGAGCCAACGCCAAAATGGTGTTGCGATCCTTTTTGGGTGTCCCTTTCAACCAACCCAAAAATTATTGGGTTCCTTTTTGGTTCCCTTTGAACCAGCCCCAAAATGGTGTTGTCCTTCTGTTTTTGTGTCCCTTTGGACAAGCCCAGACTTGCTGGGATTCTTGATATGGGTCCCGCCCCAGGGTGCCCTTCGCCTCAAAAACACGGACTGCATCCCAAATCAATCCCAGAACCTTCGAAAAGCGCCTGACGGATTCAGCTGAACCCCTGGCCGTGGTTTCAACCATGGTTTCCAAGTCGCGCGAGATGGAATTCGGCCATCCACAGTAGTCGATTACATGTCAGCCCCTGACCACAACAGAAACTAGTTCTCCGAAATACTACACTAAAATAATGTACCGGGGGGGGGAGATGGTAGTGCGAGGAAAGCCCCACAAAAGCAATTTTGTTGTCGAAGCGCTCTAGGGCCCAGTTCAGCCTATAGTTGATTCCAAAAGCATTGCAATTAGCTCTGCGTTGTCAAGCCCACAGGGAAGCACCAGCGTTTGGAGACCCATTTTGGGATTCCCGTCCTCATGACTTCGTCTACAGTAAACGGCAGTCCCAAAGCCAACTATTTTCAAGAACCAAGTTTTCCCTAGATTCTTGTAAAATGTCTCTTTACTTCCGCTTCTTGCTGTGTAAGAAGCGACCACCCTGGGCCCTCGAAGAGCAGTTGCAGAACACAACCCATCTTCAAAATCAAAATTGTGAACAAGCAATATGTAGGGCATCCACCGTAGCCCTCTAGTACTTTGATCCGCCTGCCATTCAAACGAATGAGGGCAACCTCATTTCCAACCGTTGGATTGTGTCCATATCGGGTGTATCATTCTTGCGGATGTTTACTTTTCTTCAGCCTTGGTTGCGAGGAAAGCCAGAAAACCACAAGGTTTTGCGTCCAAAATCCCACTCCGACACCCCACAGACACACACATGCACGCACCCACCCGCCCACCCACCCACCCGCCCGCCCGCCCACCCACCCACCCACCCACACACACACACACACACACGCGCGCGCGCGCACCCATATCTCTCATCCTTGCGGGATCCCACCACTGAGGCCTGGCAGCCCGAAACATTCTGAACTCCTGGCAATCTGCACCGCACATCGACCATCAGCTACGGCGCAGCTACGGATAAGTTGTGCAAGGAACGGCCAACACGGATACATCACAGGTAACAAATACGACATAATATGTATATACCCCCTACTCACAATACCCGCTTGTTTCAGTTGTCTTTTTTCTGTTTATTGTTTAACCTTGGCTTCCATGGTAAATACCTGCTTTTTTAGTAGAGGGTTGACATGATACCCTGAAAAAAAAAGGTATTTGGAGTAGGGGGTATGATGATGATGATGATGATGATGATGATGATGATGATGATGATGATGATGATGATGATGATGATGATGATGATGATGATGATGATGATGATGATATACATATATATATATATATATATTTATTTATTTATCTGTGTATATGTGTGTATTAATATGCATACAGTAAATATATATTTATGTATTTACATATATATATATATATGTATGTCTGTATATGTAAATATATGTTGTACTCTTGTTCCATTTGTTGCTTCTACGGATGATGCAGCACCCCCCCGCTCCCCCGGCCGCCGTTAGCTCCAGGCGAGCCGCTCCTCTGAAGGCAGCTCCGCGAGAGGGCTGTGGCCATGGAGCACATTCAGCCTCGGAGCCATTTGCCGGCGGCTTTCGCTTGCTGGAACTCGTCCACCTAGGTGTCCTTTTTAGGGAAATAGATGGCCCTGGTAGTTGATTGAACCACCAGGCAAATCAGGGCGCTCCATTTTTCAACCAAATAAACCAAAAAGGACGCCTATGCTCGTCCAGATACAGATTTCACTTCCCATCCAGTGGGTTGGATGTGAAAAAGTACCTAGATAGCCAAGTTGCGATCGCTTTTTTCAGTCACTGCTGGTTTTTGGGGTAAAGCTCATGGAAAAAAACGATCGCAACTGGCGATCCAGGTACAAAAAACACTTTTGGACCGCGGAAATACCCAAAAAGCTTAACGTCCATGAGCTCAAGAAGTGAGAGATACCCGTCGACCTGTTGAGGGGAAAACGGTATACATCCAAAACCCACCTGGTTGTGGATAGGGGGGCCCTTATTCTGAGAAACAACAACCAAGGAGGCTAGTGTAGGGGGTCGAGTCATGCCTGGATTTAATGAGGCCTTAGGTTGTATCTCCCCAAAAAGTTCCTGGAAGACAATGCTCCGTTTAAGGGGACCCCCGTGCAGGCTCTATGCTCTCTTTTTTGGGAGCAACTTCCCTGGCAGAAGGTTGGTTCGGTTTCCTGTAGCTTTCGCTCCGACCAACTTGCGAAAGCTGGCGGAAGGGTTGTGGAAAGACAACTACTCCAAATGTTGTTGTCTTTATTTGTCTCTCTGTTTTTAACATGGGTATTGTTCGGAACACCTGGTGTTCATGGTAAATACACACTTTTTCGTAAAGGGTCAGAATGATACCCTAAACCAAGTGGGTATTTGGAGAACGGGTACTTTCTCCTTTTGCGGAATCTCCCAACACACTTCAGTGCTTTTTTCTGACAGAGGGGAACTTTTCGGCCTTCTTTGGTTCAGCCTGCTAGACGAGATGTGTCTTGCCCACAAACCACGGTTTCTTCCGTGCGGGTGGCTCCCTGCCTACTTCTGAGATCTCTTTGCACTTGAAATATGGACCAGAATGCGGGCACATTGCTTTTGTGCTGAACCCTGGGTAGAAAACCTAAGCAATCCCATACAGCTTTTTGGATGAGATGTTTTGCTTGGGGGTGGGAACAGCACCAAGGAAGGTGGGGTCCTCCAACATACCCGCCTTGTTTAGGGTATTGACCTGGCTTTCCAACATACATACCGATGCCTGTTCTTTTCAGTACTGGGTAAACATGATACCCTAACCAAGCTGGAGTTGGAGCTTTCGAGGGTGGCGATAAAGAGTGTACCAGAAACCCATGGTAAAGAATGAAAAGGGTGGACGAAACCGCACAAAAAACAAAAACGAAAGTGGCTGGGGACTCTCCCTTCACCACCGGGGGTTTCGATTGTCAATTCGACAAAAGGAGCCGGATGATTCTTAGGGGTACCTTCCCCATTTCCAAGGAATATCCGAAAACCCCAAGGGTCAAAGTACATCCTATACCAAGAGACCATGGGGGCATATGAGGGCCAAAGAAGGCCCTTGGAATCAACCCCTTTCTTGACCAGACTTGGACTCACCGAAATCTTGGTAAGGAGGAACAGTGAAGAAAACCTAAAACACACATTTGGGTGTGAATTTTAACGGCGGAGTCTCTGGAAGGCATCATTTACCCTCTTGCCTGAGAAAGGCCACAAGTTCGGAATCCCAACCTCCTGCACCTGTTGGGTGGATTTCGCCTTATGACTTGGAACAGCCATCTTGAAATGCTGATAGGACAACCCCGCAAAGTGGACAACATACTGCTAGCAAGACTGGTCATCTTGTCGGTTGCTCATACAACCTACACGCAACACCCACTGCTTTCAGGGTCGGTATGATAGGGTATGATGTCAACCCTTTAGAAAAGAAGGTGTTTACCAACCTGTTCTTCCAAACAACACCCTTCAAACTCAATGCATTTGGAGTAGGGGGTATCATCTTGTATGAAAGGAGCGCGCGCCTGAAATTGTTCCGCCAGGTGGCACCACCTTTTTCTGCGTGTCCGCTGGCATGTCCGCAAAGCTGCCCTGAGCGACTTTGCGTCACCCGGGAAAATGTGCAGGGCATCTTGACATCACGAACCAACCAAGCAACCAATCAACCAACCCAAAACACACCAACCAACAAACAAACCAATGAACAAAAGAAAGCTCAAACAAATGACTGAACAAACAAACAAACAAAGCAAGCAAGCAAACAAACATACAAACAAACAAACGAACCAAAGAACAAACCAGCAAACAAACAGACGCACAAACAAACCCACAAACAGACCAACAAGCCAGGGAGTAAGCAATCAAGCCATAAACCAAAGGAAGCGAAGTGCCGAGGAAACAAAACCAACGCCACTTGGACCGAACGCCGCCATCGCCTCGCGTCGTTCCATCTGGCGCACCGCCCGGGAGATGCGCTGCATCGCCTGAAGGGGCGATGCGGTCGCGCTGTCTTAACTGACTTGCAGGGATGGATTGTGGAGGTAGGGAGGCTAAATTGGTATTTACAGGGAATCATCATTCTAGGGTTTCTCAGGTGGTGCAGAATTTCGTCCATCCACAGTAGGGAGGTTTTACACTCAACCTAGCCGATTAATAGGGGGTTGTCTCAGCCACATGTGATCTGGATCTCTTAAAGGGACGCTCTCAATCAAGAGTTGGCCCTGGCTGCGTGCCGTTTGTGTTGTTTTGCTTTTGCTTGCCTTCTCCCTTGAGTTTTTGCACATTTTGCATGCCTGGTCTGCCCCTGAAGTGTCCCTGGCTGCATTCTGGTCTGTTGTTGTTGTATTTCTGTTTTTCTTTGTTGTCCTGGTTTTTGCACGCTTTGGATGCCTGATCTACCCCTGAAGTATTCCTGGCTGCATTCTGTTTTGACTTGGCTCGTTCGCTTGTTTTCTACGTGCTTTTGCACATCTTGGATGTGTCCCCGGCTACATGTGTTTGTTCTTGTTTTCCTTTTGGTGTTTTGGTTGAAACAGGGATTTTGGACCCGCTGGGTGTCTGGGTGTCAGGCCATGGTGATCTTTGAGTGCCCCATTGAGAGAAGACCAGCCAGTCGGCGTTCCGCCAGGGTCCCGTGTCGCCATTACGGGACCTACTGTGGGTGGTTGCGAAATCCATTTCGCAACACAGCTCAGAAACCCTGGTTTCTGATGATTGCCCTGTAAACGAAACAATGGATTCAACCATGGTTTCAAAGTGGTGCGAAATGAAACTCGTCCATTCGCAGTGGGATTCCTGCTTGAATTTGATCAAAAGCGTCCCTTCAAAGGGATTCCGGATCCAGATCATTTTTTGGGGAGACAACCCCCTATTAATCTGCTAGGTTGACTAGTCAGGTCAACACTGGGTTGCTTTCCCCCCCTTGGGTAAACGGTCCGTAGGCTTAATGGGATTGCAAGGTGTTTCACAAAAGCTTTCTGCCTTTTGGCGATTCGGTCCAGCAAACAAGTCTGTACTCCAAACACACGCTTTCTGCGGTAATCTGTTTTCGAACAGTCAGGTTTTCCATAACTCCTACACTCAATACCCGTGCTTGTTACTTGGTAGTTTTGGGGAAAGCCTGGCTTTCCACGCACAATACATCATGCTTGAGTCAAGTAACTTGGTTGCTGTTGACCCCTCTGCAAAAAGATCTCGACTTTTTCTGGGGCCAACGGAACATCCGAACTGCTTCAACCAAAAAGCTAAAGTCCAAGGATCCGCTACCAAATAGGTACAAGGGTAAAACACAATGGGTATTAGGGGGTAGGCTCGCTTCCTGAGTGGATGGCCCAAGATAAGTCCGAACATTTTGCTTGCCACCAAAAAGATTTAAGTCCAGGAACTTATAGGGGCTCCCAGTAACTTGCCACTATCAAAGTCACCCCAGTGAAGGTATGTTCAGAAACCACCGACCAGTTTCTGACTTTGACAACCCTCAGAACTTGTCAAAAGAATGACTCAAGAGTTAATCAGTGTTTCCTGCCAAGGCCGATCCAGGGACCTGACTTTGATAAGCCAGAACCAGTTGAACTAAGTTGACCTCTGTCTAAAGGGAAACCCCCTTCAACAAAAGGACCAGAGGCAACCCACTGGGCGTCTGGGTGTTTAAGCAACTGAAGTCATGACAGCAGAACTTGTTCGGTTCGGTTCGAGGCACGTGCTGCAGCGCCAATCTGATCTGCCACCACCGCACCAGCGCGCGGCCCTGCGAAGATCGACTTACGCAGTCTTGCAGGTCCTTAGGCGAAGCACCTTCTTTCCGACGCCCAAACTGAGACATGCCAAATGTGGAGCCCAACAAAAAGGCCGCCCCCCCAAAAGGAGCTTCCCCTACAAATGATGAGTGTGGGGTTCATGAAGGGGTTTACAAACCACAAAGAGGGAGGGGTTACAAGGGCTGTAAACACTTGAGAACCAAAGTCACGCAGGAAAAAGAAACACAACTCCACAAAATTGCACATAGGCCTTCTTGAATACATCTACTCATTGACATGTACATGTTGTATTGAAAAAACAAACTCCAATATGAGATTCGCCTCAAAGCAGTGGCTTGTTGGGATCCATGTTTACTAGCTAGAAATAGGCCCAATTGAATACATCTGTTGAATTGAATATTTATCATGAATGGTTCTGAATCATTGGATTCATTAGATCAATGCACATCTATGCATATATATGGGCGAAACACAGCATATGGCTTACCGTTAAAGCCCATATATACCACGTGTGTTGGCAGAGGGTGTGCCTTGTGTTGGCACTTGACCTTGAAGGAACCCCTCAAAGGAGTGCAATCACCACAGGTTGGTCTGGGTTTTAACCACGCTTGGGTCCATCTGGGCAATTTACTGCTCAGCTCAGGGGGTGGTTTTTTCTCCATTTGCTCTCTACGAGAAACAGGGTTCTAATCCGCCAACCACCAATCCAAACCACTAACATAAGGGTTGCCTGATACAATCCACAAGCTGGATCCTAGAAATACTACCTTCATGAGGCCCGAGCAGATATTTCCTCAACAAAGAAGCAAGGAAGCAACCCTAAAACGTCCAGGCTAAAGATCCAACCCAATAGCAGCTCTTGGAAAAGACACCTAGCCCGTCTCATGTTTAGACTCCTTCCATTTGATTGATGTCCACTTCGCCGCCCCTACCAGGATGCAAACACGCGAGCACAAAACCCTCTAATTTACCAGGAGTTACCGTTGTTTTGCGGTTTGCTGTACTCAACAATATCATTCAACCCGGCATTCCCTCTAAATCCAACCGGGAAAATACAACAATACTCTCCCTAATGGAAGATAACGCCAACCCCCTTCTCCAAACACCCGTGTTTGACAGGGTATTTCTTGAAAACCCTCGGCTTTCCAGAAAAAACTTGCCGTTTAGTATATAGGGTTGACATCATACTCTGAAAAAAGCGTGGGTCTTAATGTTAACCCCGGATTAATAAACCTCTGGTGGATCAATAGGGGGGGTGCCCTCTTTTAGTGGGGATTCATCACTTTTGGAGGGAACACCCCCGAATAATGGGACGGGCTTATTAATCCTGGGCCATGGGTCAACATTACCTTTTTTTGTGGAGCCATTTCCCCTTCTCCCAGCAAAGCTCCACCGAGCGGAAACCAAGCCGAGGCGCCACGAAGCGCAGGGTCAGCACCTCCAAGTAGCTGAGGCACCGGACGGAAGTGGCCTCCCGCAGCAGCGGGTTCGACAAGATCATGTCCTCACCGAAAACGAACGGTCTCGAAGAAGCGCAGGGGTGAGGATTTGCTATTCTGCCAAGGGGCGGTTTATTCATACATTCATACATATGCATTTGTACGTCGTACAATGTATAGTGTCATACATACCTGGACCTTCCTGCATGCTCAAAATCTCCGCCTTTTCGCCACGAATTGCCTTTTGGGGCAATTGCGCGTGTTTTTGTGCCTACGGCTTTTTGTTTGCTCAATTTGGGTGTTAAGCGCAATCTCCTCAAATCTACCGGCGAACATTCCCGATCGCGGCGCAAACAAATATGACCGCCGGCGTTTTTTTCGCCCGAGAAGCATGTTTTCACGCCAACGACCAAAAATACATGTCGTTTGGCCAACTTCGTCCAACGACCGGACTGCGCGAGCCTCTGGGGTTGCGATGAAGGTCAGCTTTGCGCGCGCTGAGCGCAGTACAGGCATCTCGCAACGGCTGAAAATCGTGTCCGCGCTTGCCTTGCCCACGCAAACCACAGCATCTCTGGAACCCGCCGCTTGCTGCCGCGATGCGTTCAAGGCAAACTCGGCGCTGATCGCCTCCCAGAAGAGAACCTGTTCCTTCCAGCGATATTCGTCGAGAAGTCGCCGAAAAGCATCTACAGCGCGACCGAGTCTAGTTTGTTCCTGAGCGTAGTTCATGCCACGCGCCCACTCCAGAAAACTAGAGGCCTGGCTGGATCGCCACCAATAAATGGCTTCAACAGCTTGGCCAGTGAAGCAAAGCGCCCGCGCGCTGCCGTCCAGTTGTTAGCGCCGGCCAGCTGCAAGCCGGAATGTAAGTGGTGAAACATTTTGGCCCCTGGATGGATGCCCGCAGCTGAACACTGAGAACAAAACTTAGACCGCAGTCTCTTCAACTTCTTGCGGCCGAGCTGTTGGACTGAAATTTTCTGACGTTGATGCGCGCGTTGCTTGCGGAATAATCTTTTCCAGGTCCGCAACGTTGCCAGCAGCACCAAGGTTGCCAAGACGAGCAACTAAAACTGCTGCCGTGCGCTGGCAGGCTTCCCATGGGCACGGAAGCACCTGGATGCGAAAGGCAATGGCTCCACAAGCTTCTCATTCTCAGAATTCAGCAAGAAGCCCGCGCTTTTCGACTTGAGACCAGCAACCTCTTGATCAAGGAGGAGCAGCTCCCGCCTTACGCTCTCCATATCCACAGGCCACCCTTGACGCACCAAACAAGCCTGACTTATCCCTGATGGGCCAGCCTCGCATGGTGCGAAAGGTGGTTCAAACGCTGTGGCCCGCGCCAAGCTGACCATCCACACCAGCACATACATTGCCATTGTCAAGGCATCGACCCGAGAAGTGACTGATCTACTGGGATGGGTGTCGGCATCTTGTTGTCGTTTGCGCGCATGATGCTGCATTGTATGGCGCAAATGCCCTTACCGTAAACCTTTAATTAGGAATCACGCTCGGCCTTCCGTCCCTTTTTTCACTCCAGCAAGTAGTTTGTACAAAACAGAGAAACTAGTCCGGAAAGTTTCGGGGTTGCTTTGGCATCCAACCAATCCAAGTCGGCATCACTTTCGGAAGCAAGGCGGAATCACGTCCTTGGTGCAAAAAAGTGGGTAGCATTAGAGCTAACCATCATCGGCGACTTGGAGAATGCCTTTCCGTGCAACCCCTGGGACGGGCGGGCGGGCCTAAGACGGAAGCACTACGAGCAAAAGGGAGGAGCGGCGCGGCGGATTCCTAAACTTCGAACCGTATGTCAAGGAATCACGCTCGGCCTTCCCTCCCTTTTTTCACTCCAGCAAGTAGTTTGTACAAAACAGAGAAACTAGTCCGGAAAGTTTCGGGGTTGCTTTGGCATCCAACCAATCCAAGTCGGCATCACTTTCGGAAGCAAGGCGGAATCACGTCCTTGGTGCAAAAAAGTGGGTAGCATTAGAGCTAACCATCATCGGCGACTTGGAGAATGCCTTTCCACGTTCCCCTGCTCTCCGATATATCGGTAGCTCAAGTGCTTTAAGTTTATTGAACCACATGGTCTGAAAACACCTTTGCTTACGTGACATGACCCACGAGTGCTCGGTTAGAAGTGCAACTCCATCGGAGATATAAATGCGGGCAGTTCTTTCTGAAGCCCATCGCCCCTGCTGGCACACTTGAGTGTAGCTTTTAGTGTCAATATACAAGGCGGTAGCACCTCCCCTTCTCAAGGAGTAAGGCTTGAACCCCGTGAATTGGCACTTTTGGATGGCTTGGCTGAAGGACAACCTGAACTGGTATTGCGACACAGGCACAAGATAATCATGTGGCTTGGCTACGGAGGCCCATGCCTGCAACAGTTGAGCCGTGTAGATATGATGAATGTACACGTTTTTCACACCGGCATTGCGAGATGTCATTTTTGTCTCACCCAAATGAATTAGTACATGTGCCCCTGAGGGGATCACATGGCAGGCTTGTATTTTTAGAAGCTCACCAGTGCGAGAGGCATCCAAGGGGTGGTTAAAGTACATCCACACAAGACCTCAACTTGTTCTTTTGTGAAGTGCGGAGCCCGTGCAGGCAATTCATTCTGGGCCCAAGCCTTCAGCAGGCGCCAGGCCTGTGGTATGTGCCCCTTTACCGAGGGTTGCAAATGCTGCACACCTGATAAAGTATCAGCGGCCAAGTAGCGGCTTTCACCTTCTTCCCATAGATGCTCAAGATAGTCCGACAGTTGAACATCTAATTCAGGATTGGATTTAGCAAGCGCTAAGCGGTGGTTCCTCTGATACTGCAAGAATGAAGCAAAAGCACGATCATATCGGACTTTTGTGGCTGGCTTGATTATGAGGCTCTTCAAAGTTCCTAGTTTTTGCCGACGCTCCTTACGCACCTTTTCCTTAGGGGAATCCACTACGCAACGCTTGACCATTTGCGTTTGGACCTCCTGCGACTGGGTTCGTCTGCGGGGTTCAGGTGCGTCGATACGTATCCTAGGATCATGATGGAGCCACTTACCAAGAGCCAAGCTGACAATCGTTGCATCACTCGGCGCAACTTACGCGAACTGGACCGTCCCTTCGAGGAGGCCTGTAGCACGACTAGGCTATCAACCAAATGCACAAAACGAACAGGCGCCCGATGCAAACGGCAAACTCTCCATTTCACTGATGACAACAGTGCACGCAATTCCAACTTATTTATATGCTCTGGAAGCATACCTGTCACCCGTTTCCACTGCCAGTGACACACCGTTTTCCACTTCCACAGGCGCGGATCCAATCCCACTCTCAGGCGTTGATGCTGGGGCAAGCTGTCGTGTTCCTGGCTCAGGAGCAGGTCGGCTCCCTTTTGTGACACCAAAGTAGAGAGCTTTTTCACCAAGGATATGGAAAGGTCTGTGGCTTTGCCCATTCGCGGTCGTTCCCAGTGAGGGCGCTGCAGAAAACCCACTAGGTCTGGCGAAGCGCCGGGCCTCAATCGCTCTTCCAATTGCACAACGCTGAGGCGGGCACACAAGTTGAAAGGGCGCAAAAGAGACATCAACAGGAACGCGGTGACTCCTACAGACCAGGAGTTTCCCAGCAAACTGCATCGAGTGTCATCCAACAGCAATGGGTTAGATTTTCTTTCACCTTTTGGAATGCACTCTGCTGTGTAATCCAATGGGAAACCCATGCATGTCTCTCTCTCACGAGTGCTGAGGATTCTCCACCCAAACTTGCGATGCTTCAATCCATGAATGACACGATATTGGTATGGAGGAAATCTGTAGCGGTCCTTCTCCCACACCAGGAGCTCATCCGCTGTGCATTGGCTAATCCCCGCAGGTCTAAAACCTGGTGGGCATTTGGGAATACTGGTTGTCAAGGTGGGGAAACGATGGTCCTTGCCAGACACGGGTTCCCACCCCGGCTCCAGGTAGTGACAAACCTCTACATCTACCTGGAAGGAGATTCGACCATATTCGTGAGGCTTTGATGAATGAGGCAATTGGATGCACACATTGTCCTCACCTTCAACAGGGAAGTCAAACCACCACAACCGAGGCCGTCGGCATGGGCTCAGTCCTGCAGCATCTACCACATAGGGCAAAACTTTGAGTTCGGTGGTGAATGCAGCCCTGTCACCCTCTGACATGCTGAAAACATTCTCAACCAACTTTCGCACACTGGCCCAGGGCATGTGAATTTTGACCCATTCAACAATTGGCTGGATCAGCTGGAACAGCTTTGTCCTAGGGTCGTGCAACGCCCCTTTTCGGCTAGCATTTAACTGGCTGACTCCCTGGCAAGGAGGACCAGCTGACACCAACACCACTTTAGCACGTTGGAAGCGCCTAGCCCAATTCAACACATTGGCCTCTGAGATTTGCGTGACATCATCTTCAAACAGGACTGATGGGAAAGCGCGTTCCACGACCCTCCGGGCTGGTGCGGCACATTCAACGGCAATGTAACCACACACATTGGCTTCAATGAGCTCAAGAGCTACTCGACATGCTCCAATCCCATCAAACAGCGAGATGACCAACACACCGTCATCGCCTAAGAGGTCTGGTTGTTCCCCCCTTACGGTCTTAAATGCGGCCTGCTGCCCCATAGGAGTAAGACCAACAGATTGGCAGACCCCGCCTCCGTGCTCGGAAGCGTCCGAGCATGTGACAACCTCGCTGAACTCGGCTCCAAAGCAAATGTAGGCCAGCGGGGCAAGACTAAGGCTCAACCAGAGTTCTTTCTTAACCTCAGTGGGTATTGGAAACATGGCAGTCCCCGAAGGATCCTGGCGCCCGAGCTCTACCAGAAATGACCAACATTCATTAAGGTTGGCCATCAGCGGACGGCGGAACTGAAAGAGGTACACCAACCCTCCCAAGGCAATTTGCAACTGCTTTAGGCTGGCGACAGTTTGACACAGCAAGAAGAAACTTGCCCTGAGGTACCTGACGAACTTTTCAGGCTTCGGGTAAGCTATATTCCTAACTCCATCTACCAGGGCACCTTGCACTTCAGCTGTCGATGCTCGGCTGACAGACTTCTTCTGGTTGGCTGGCACTTTCAACTTCTCGTACTCTCGTCTAAGAGCATCCGAAGAGGGGGCTCTGGATCCCTTCAAGACTTCTGCGGCTGACGAGTTAGTTTTCTCTAACAGGTCAAAATTGTCCAAGTAAACTCGGTATCCAACCTCAGACTGAGGGAAAGTCGAGTCACGCCTGAACTCACACTCGGCACCAGGTCCTACCTTGGACAGAGCTCGCTTGACTATCTCTCGGTGGATGTGTTGAGCTACTGCTACGCTATTGATGAACCCCATTGGCAGCACACGACTGGTAAGCACGTGGGGACGGCTGTCTCCCGGAGGCCTCAGCTGATCAGGAACCTCCTTACCGAAAGCCAAAAACGGGCGCCATTGAGGTCCTAGGCCAACTATGTAAAACATAGCCCTGATGTCCTCTGAACTTATCAAGAGGTCCTCATGCGGCCTTACCTCTAGCCCGCCTAGCGATGTCACCATTGGTAAGGTTCCCAAGTCACCCTCAACTGCTAGGAAATTACGGTTAATGGGGCGCAGATCCATAATTAACCGCAATACTTCGTGTCCGTCAGGGGTGGTCTCATGCTTAGGCACCCCAAAGAGTCCTCCCAGACAAGGAGATCCATGCACATGGAAAACATCCTCCACTGCAATAACCTCGCAGATTCCTCGTCTCACCAAGCCTAGAGACACTTCGTCCCAATCATCATCCTTGATCATAACGCGAGGGGTCTTCATGCTAACCCTCTCATCCAACGGCAACAAATACTTGGTGGGGTGTTCCAGAAAATCTAGTACTCCCCCAGTGGCTACCATCTCCGGCGATAGCACTCCTGCCTGCTCTGCAGTCGGGAGGCTCGAACGTAGATTGGCCCAGCCCACCGACCTGCAATGGTGGATTTCTTCACCATATGCGTTCACGCTCTTGGAATTCCAAAAATGTTCAATGGAATCCTCGGGAATCATGCAATTGAACAAGTCCTCATTTGTAGAGAACACGGAGACGAATTCAGACAGCAGTTTCCTTTGTCCAGGTGATCCAGCCCCCATGGGCGATTCTGGTGACCCCACGGTCATGACGTTCAGGGCATGCACACCGGCATGGCACCAAGAACCCCATTTCTGCTCCTGGCAGTCTGGGAGAGGGAGCGGGAACAAGTCCCGTCCCGTGATGGGTATGCTGGAGTGAACAGCATCCTTGATTTGTCGCAGCTTCTCCCAGGCCAGGAGTCGTGATCCCAAAACGCTTAACTCTCCAACTAAGAGCCCTCGGTTATTAGTCCTAGCACGGGGTGGCAAAGGAGGGATTCGAGGCTGCGGCGGTCTAGTACAATCATAAATTGGGCATGCACTGGTACACTTTACGGCAGGCTCTAGGAGGGGGCAACTACCTGAGTTTGAGCTGCTGGCTTGCCCCCCTCCCAACGCTTCCCCTTGTCCTTTCCCTCGCCCTTCTTTCCTTTTCCTTTGCCATCCCCCTTCCGGTCCCCTTTGGGGGGTTCCCAACGACTCATCCAACGATTCCCCCCCGCGCTTCCTCGCAGCTGGGTCTCCAGGCGCTCTGATGTCCGTTGTTCCTGGGCGGCATTGTGTCCCTCCCCTGCCGACAGCAACCGAGCGGTGTCGGGGAGAAGCACTTCGACCTTCATGGCCGTCTCGGGGGATCCCCCCTGAGCCATGAGTTCTAGGCTCTTCATCCGTTGCATGCAGATGTCCATTGCCCCTAACACATTCCCCTCTACCAAGCTGTCTAGGCAGGTTGCCAGCGTTTGGAACTCTCTCCTCATGGGTTTGCTCGGCATTGCCCCGCTCTGGACAACCTGTTGGCGGTAATACTTCATCATGACGGGTCGAACTTCGTCTCCCCCCAAGGAGAAACCTTCGGCTTGCCTCAGGAACTTGTTTGCCTCCGACATCCCATGTCTGGTGAGGAGGCCGGGGCACTTCTGGGATATGCGTCTCACTTGACTGGGCTCCTGGAACAATCCTCCGCTCTCGGCTGAGTCCTCTGATAGGAGCTGTTGCTTCCCCTGCTGGAACTCCCTCCATGATCTCGTTTCACCCTGAGACGAGGCTTCTTGAACATGGGGTCTATGCTGCTGCCTCTCCAGTTCCATCTCGACCTCACTAGCATTTCTTTGATGCGTTCCTTTGTGCGTCTGTGAGGCCCTCCTGATCTCTTTCTCTTCTTCTTTTTCCTCTTCTTCTTCTTCTTGACCCCACTGCTCTCCCCACTGCTCACCGAACCCCCGTCCCGGTCCTGCAAAGGATCTGGCTGGCCTGCTCCCAATCGAGGAGCGCTCGGCGGGGCCTGGGGCATCGGATTTTGGCTGAAACCCATGGCTTCGGCGGCTTGATGCAACTGACCTAGATCTCCCTCTCCAGGAGTCGGGCTGCTTCCTACCACTAGATTTCGGCACCAGGGCAACGCAGGATCTGGCTCTTTCATCAGAACGGGGTGGAAAAACTCCGGTCCCCGGGCTGGAACCTTCATCACTCCCTCTGGTATAAACAACTCTCCTGCTAGCCCGGCCCGGATTGCTCCATGCACGTACTCTTGGACGTGAAGATGAGGGCTCCCACATACCTGCAATTTAAGGTAGTTACCACTGGAATCCTCAAACCGTGCAGTGATCTCACCTACTACCTCCACAGGGTTGTTGCAATAAGTTCCCTTCAAATGCAACTGCGATCCAATCCAAATGGCACCTGAGTCAAAAGGAAGGAATGGATTCTCAATCTCAGCTTCCTTGGGGCTCTTGCCGCCCCGGCTATTCTTAAGGATACCAGGCCTTTCAAGCTCCTCGGGGAGTTTAGCAGCTGGCTTCCTTAACACGACCTTTGCAGCAGGGCGTCGCACTGGCATCCCACACTAAGCCTCTGGCGGGCTCCGGCGAGGTTCCCCTCGGAGTTCTACCTAATCCAAATCGCTCAGGACCTCAAGCGAGCGTCCTTTCCTGGCCCAGGCCTCAGCCTGCGACTCCCCTTCCAAGGGAACCGGCCTCCTGATGCCGGGAAGCACTTCCTCTGCCTCCTCCAACTCCAAGTCCCGCTCGATCTCCTCCTCCCCCCTGGGGCGGCGATCTCCCAAGAGGTCCAACGCACGGAACTCCTCCTCCTCACGCTCCTCCTGGGCGGCTGTGTCCTCCTTTACCTCCTCAACCTCACTGCTCCTAGGAGACCGAGATCTCTCCCTTGCACGCTCGTAGCCCGGGCCACCCTCGGCCCACCACCGCTCCTGACGACTGCGGTGCTTAACTCCTTTGCTCCTCTTGGGCCAAGCTCCTTCTCCTTTGCCCTTTGGGCTCTTGCCCTTAACCTTGCCTTTGCCCTTGCCCTTTTCCTTTCCACCCTCCCACCTCGGAGGGGGATAGGCGGGCTCCACAGGCCTCCTCTTCGCCTCGGCTGGGGCCAGGACCAGACGCTCAGCCTCTGGTCTTTCGGCACTCCTGTCCTCCCTTCTAGGAGGAACAGGTGGCGGCACACGAGCACTGGAGCTGCTCTTTGGGGGTGCAGTAGAGAGGATCTCTCTCTGCACCCGGGCCTCGTCTCTCTCTCTAAGAGACGGCCGCCACTCACTGCGGGTCGGCCTGATGACCTCCCTTTGAGGAGATCCTTCCCGAACCTCCCTACGAGGAGATCGGCTAGGCTCCCGTCGGCTGCTGGCTCCCTTCTGCTCAAGGAGCACCAGCACCTGGCTTTGAGCGCCCTGGAGAATCTCCAACAGGGCACTCAAATCAGATGGCGCCGACAGCCGGGGGTCGAGGCAGAGACTCCTCAATGCCCCGAGCCCCCGGCAGACCCCGCAGTGCCTGGAAGCTCCCTGCGAGGAGACCCTCCACTGGTCGCAGCCCCGGCAAGCAATGCCGGGGCTGCAACTCCTGATCATCAGGTAGGAGGATTTCCCTCCTACCACAATCCTACTTCTGCCTAAGACGGAAGCACTACGAGCAAAAGGGAGGAGCGGCGCGGCGGATTCCTAAACTTCGAACCGTATGTCATTCTTTTATTAAACTTAATTTTCCAGATCTAAACCCCTCGCGGCTGCTGCTTAGTGTGATGATTGCCGTAACCAGTCGGTGCCCTATAAACCTTGAAGCCTCCGCTTATTGGTTTGCTTCACAGGCCAAGTAAGGCTTCAGGGTCAACTCCAACGGAACTCATGACAAGTAGACGTCAAACATACAGCCGAAGAGCTAAGGAGCCCGAAGAAATTCTCCGCTCTAGCAACTCGCGCTTGATTAAAGTATCAAAATGTTTGACCCCCGAAGGTCCAGGTATGTAGATATATATTTCTATTTATATATATATATATGTTTATATGTGTGTAGTCGTGAACTGTGTCACCGTCAATGCAAGGCTTTCGAGGTGTTGAGTTCGAGGCTGTCCAGCTGTAGGCAAGCTTTGCTTAAGCACAGGTAAGGGAAACCAACGAGAGATAGGTCAATAATTATGCCATGTGCTCCTGGACCCTCAATCTACACTTGACCAAGGGCATTGATTCGCCCCATTTTCGGGAAGCTAGACTGGATGCCTGCCGGTTTTCTAATTCTGGAGTCGACCGTCACCGTTCACCCCGGGACAGGGCTGTGGGAAATGACCACTTCTGTGTACAACAGAAGGGGCTTGCCAAAGACTAACTCAGGACTAACTCCCCACAAACTGGGGGAGATTCCCTTGTATCCCAGAAGTGGGGACCAAGCCCTTGATCCCACAACCCTGCCCCAGGAAAAGCGATCGATCCTGACCGGACGCCGAAAAACGCCGCCGCTCCGCCGGTCCTTGCCCCACACATCTCCGGCGATCAAAACGCGGCCACCGCGCATGCAAACCCCACGCCGCACCACGAAGAGAGCGCCTCAGCGGGGACAACTTGGTGGCCATGACTTGATTGACGTTGGAAGGGGAGCTAAAATTTATGTTTTAGCAGTTAAGTGGTTGGATTTCAACCAATAAACCACAATAAGCAAAAATGTAAAATGGTTCCCAACAACCATGAAGATGACATGAATGGGTCATGAGTGAGGCGAAAGCTCCGCAGGACCATAGACTTCTGGTTGCGAAACTAGCTAAGTATACAGATTGATAAGGCATCTGTGCGATGCAAAGGGGATACTATCGCATATCTTGCGAAATCCGCGTTTGGAACAGCTGAGCAAGGGCCGTGACGTGAAACACGGGCCGAGAAAATCGGGGAAGTGAAAGACTGTCTTCGTCTGAGACTGTCGTTCTTTGAGGGAACCTCTTTTTGGATTGTTTCAAGGTGCTTTTCAAAAGGAACAACCCCCCTTCTTGCGGGGTTCTCCCCCCAAAGAACACGTCGGGTTGCCTTTTTGCTGAAAAGAACAGAAGGTACTCCAAACTGGGCTGAAAGTCCTCAAATCCCCAGCCTCAAATCCCCTCAAACTGGGCTGTCCTCAAATCCCCTGCAAAAAAAATAAACTTTCGGCGGGTTAAATGGACACCCCCAAACCCTAAACACCCAAAAACCCGTCTGGGTGTTCCATTTCCTATGGCCATGTTGGGTACTTGTTTTTAACCAGGGTGCCATTTGGGGTAATCCCTGAAGGGTACAAGGGGAACCAAAAAAAACCGGGAACCGGATGGCCAGGACCCACCTATTCCGTGCTCCAAATCCACTTTTTCCATCTTTTTCCAGTTGGTACTTTTGGTTGGAAACCGCTCGGTTTGCCAGTTTTTAGGTTGTTTTTTTAACCAACACTTTTTTCAGAGGGCTGACAAAAAAAAGAAAAAGAAAAGAGGAGCCGCGGGTTTCGGCGAAAACATCAAATAGCAAACCTTGTCTAGAGGGTTGACAACATTGATACCAACAAAGCCGAATTGAAGGGGCAGGGGTCATCAGTGGGTCAGAACCATGGTTCTAACCCACAAAAGCCATGGCTATATGTCTCCGTTCAGTGGGTTAGTTCACCAGGCTTGCTCTCACCACTTTCCTGACGTACCAAATCGGATCCCCCCCCTTTTCTAGCAGCTTTGTGCAGGTTGGGGGGGTTGAAGCACCGCAGACCCCACCGACGCCAAAGCGACGCCCAAGGCGACGCCAAAAACGCCGCAAGGCGCGGTCGTTGTCGATGGCCTCCTTGGGCGCAAAGAGTTGGGCCTTCAGCTTCCGCGCCACCTGCGCCGCAGCTTCGATCCCGCTGTAAGATCAAAGCCGCCCGCGCCGCGCGAAGGTCCCGCGCGAGGCGCGCGCGGAGGAGTTCCGGCAAGCCGAGCCGCGGAGGTTGGTTTTTGGGTTTTTTCTTGGTTCTCTCGCCGCGGAAAGGTGCAGGGACTGGGAGGCGATTTGTTTTCGCGTCGATGGCGCAAAAAGTGGGGAGCCGAATCACAGGATTCCTGAAGCGTGGGGTGGATAGGCGGTTTCTTGTTCCTGGCAATGTGCAGAAGATGTGAAATTTTGAAGGGTCCGATGGATGATATGGATGGATTTTTTGGAATTCAACTGTGTTCAAATTTGGCGCAGCTGGGGGTGTGGTAGCTTAACTCTAATGAGGGTCTTCTGCTGGAGGGTATCCCCTGCTTTGTGGCTTTCAATGGGTTCCGATGTTGGAGGCCAGACCACTATGCCAACTGGTCACATTTTCCGAGAAGGGTCGCAATATAAACGGTTCCATGCTCCTTGAAATCGACATGAATTGAACATCAATATCCCTGTAAATGGACTGTCAAAAACGAAAACCCTGCTGTGGTCAGATACGCTCGGTTCGCCCAAAGTTCAGTGTGTGACACTTCGTTGGATAACTGCATGACTGAACATCTCAGATTGGAGGCCGCCCCCTAGAATGAACATATATTCAAACAACTCTTTTCTAAACATTGCCGTTGGCTTCCCTTGTTGAGCCGCCTGTTTGTTTCACCAGCTTTCGCCCACCAAGCGGTGTGGCTTGCGAATCTTCCAACCTTCCTCCCTCCCCCCCGCTCCCACATCTGCACATTTACCATAATTCCAAAGGCTGAATTTAGGGATCCTTAAATGAAAGAGAGTCATAAGAGGTAATTAGCTATTTCCCGTTTGGCGTGTTAACGGGTGGCAAGCCCTTGGCTACCTACCTTGGCCAGGTAAATGATCTTTATCAAAGAGCTCGTTATACCCCCCGAATCGCTGAGAGCTCACGTCAAGTCAAAAGGCGGACATGGCCTGGACTAAGACTTCACAGTCCAGGTTGTTGAGGTACCCAACCTGGCCAAAAGCTCGACGACTCGAGCCGTAGGGTCAATTCGGAACAAAGGTACCTGGACCCTCAAAACCCAAATTTGGGGCAAGAGAACCTTTAAGAGACATGGACAACAGCTGCTTTCTGGTGGTTTAGTTTTGACACTTACCCATGTAAGTCAAACGATCCCGTCAGCAAGCCAGGCCATCCCTACGCCTTGGTCACTCCTTCAGAGGGTTCCCTGGGTATCGCAGCAGCCGAAACCCAATTTCCCACACGGTTTGCGGTGCGATTTGAGGATGCTTGTTTCGCATCCCTTCCAATGAAACGAATCCAAGCCGAGGGTCGGTGGTGTCTGGCCCGTGTAGGTGGTTCGGAGGTGTGGCCAGTAGGACCCAAAATCTTGACAGGGTTCAGCCTGACAGGAACAACCAAAGCTCAGCGAAAGTGGCAAGCTTCACTGAAAAAGAAGCAAGACAAATCAGGTATCTGCATCCCAGTTGCCCAATTTGGACCCAGAAAGAATGGGTGATCACCTTTTAAGGCTGTGACCAGTACCTGGAGCCTCAAACTAGCCACAAGAAAGATAATTTAGCCCATAAGTTTGGGTTGCAAAAAACTTTTTTTATGGGTAGTTTGAGGGCCCAGGTAGACCAAACCGGTAAAACCCAACAGGCCTATCAAAGCCGATTCGCTTTGGGCAACTAAAGCCAAACATTCGCCTACCTGGATTGTTCGCAACCCGGTTGTTCCACCTACCACGCCATTCCCATCATAGCCCCCAACAGGAAAACAATAAACACACACTCAGAGACCCAAACGTCAGCCCGGAAGTTCGGCTCCGAACACGCGAGCTCGCCTCGCCTGTTTTGAGGCTGCCCTGAAACAAGCACCGTGCACTTTTTTACATGGAACCCAAGACGCTCGTCGACTTCTAGAGGGACAATTTGAAAGGGACCCGCTCCCTTCAAAAAAATGGGCTTCCCTTAGAAGGTGACTTGCCGGGCCTAAAGGTAGTTTGAGGTTCCACGTACCCTGCTATTCGGTTGCTCCATTGGTGATTTCGAGCATTCCTCTGGGTACATCCAGGCATGTTGAGGCCGTGTCAGGACCATAGCACAACTTGGTGCGTTAGCCTCCAACTGCCCATAAGAATGGGTTACAACCTAAGACTATGGAGTTGTTCAACCCATTTTGAGGGTATATGGCGAGGGGGACCATCAAGTTGGGGCGGGTCAAATCCCCCCCAGTTTCCACTCGAACTGCTCCAGCCGTCCCGTAGAGACCACAAGAAGTCCCTAAAATGAAGCTTGTGGTGGGAAAAATGCGGAAACCCAACCACGAAGCCCGCTAAAAACCTGGATCGCTGGGAGCCACCAAGTAGTGAGGGGCCAAGTGCTACCACCCAATTGAACAGCTGGAGTTGGTGAATCAGAAATTGCCACAGCTGAGATGACCATCCAGTGCTTTGTATGGGCCATGTCTACTTGAAGATGAACATACGCTGGCTGTTTCGAGCAACGGCGGCTCCCCCGTACCCCCAGTGAACATCCGATTCAATCCAACCACTAAAATAGGTAACCTAAAATGGGTGGTGAATTCACCCAGGAATCAAAGGTGATCACCAGTTGAGTTGGGTCCACTAAAACTAGACCAACAAGGAGAAACCAAAAGGTCAGATTCGGTCGATTCGCTTTGGGCAACTAAGAAAACATCCGATTCAATTCAACCACTAAAGTAGGTAACCTAAAATGGGTGGTGACTTCACCCAATCCCAAAATGGGATCCCACCGGCTCTTGACAACCACAGCCGTTTCAAGTCCAGGGACTTGGGGAGGTCTCAACAAAACTTGGCCGTGAACCATGGGATCCCTTCCCGTCCCCGGCCTTCTCGATCCAGTTCCCCAGGAGCTGGGTCGACACCTCGCCTCCGGCAGCGCAGCGACCAACTTCTAAGGCTCCAATTCGAGGTTTTGGCCCTCAAAAATGGGTTGTTGTTTTGGCCCTCAAAAATGGGTTGTTGGTTTTTTTGCCCTCAAAATGGGTTGTTGTTTTTTTTGGGGCCCTTGAGGAATTGGTCCGAAATCGTCATTGGAGGCCCTTATGGGCCTGCATTGGAGGGGCCATGAGCCTTAGGGTTCAGAAAGAAGAACAAAATGAGTCTGCCGACCCTAAAAAAACCTATAAAGGCACATCGCCAACCATAAAAAGGAGAACCAAAGAAAACCACACCACAAAAGTCCAAGTCCAAAACCTGCCGCGAAATAAACAATGATTTAGCATGATTTAGTAATGCTTACAATGATTCTAAACCATGCCTGAACACGAATTGGATCGAGGCAAATGTAATTGTTGCCACCTTGTCTCCGCAAACAATGGGAGAAGTCTGGTCACATGGCGAGCAATTCCACCGATTCAAGGCAACACCGTCCACGTAGGTCTTTGATTCGGCCTTGGGTTGCCACACATTGTGGATGGACACAATCAATTTCGCACCACCGTTCAGAAACGCTGGTTTCTGATGGTTCCCCAACGTAAATACCAATAAAGGTTTTAGTTTCTCCCATGGCTTGCAAGTGGTGTCTCCTGTAGATACAAGTAACCGTTATCTTTTCAACCATGCTTCCTTTCGCGCGAGATTTGAACGAATTTAGCAACCATCCCATCATCTGTTCAATCCTCAGGATTGCCCCCCCAAACATCATGTGTTTGATTGTGATCGATTGTGGTCCAAATGAAGTGAACATTGAACATGCGTAACAAGTTATGGATGAACCCCTATGAATACCGGGGGGTGAGCCACTCAACTGCAGGGTGTGGTCCATCCACAGCATCTGCAACCCAAAGAACCGGCGAAGAAAAGAACCGGCGGAGCTTTGGCAACACTGGGCTCCTTGGAGCATGGGCGACATCTGCGCGATGATCTGCTTTTGCTCGTGCAAGCGGGTGAGGCTCCTCGTGAATGGGGGGGGGGTTCGGAGGAGCAAAAGATGTTCTAGGCTCAATGGGAAAAACCAGTTGTGTCGGCAATCTGCAAGCTCTTCCGGGACAAGGTCGCAACGTCAGACCAGCCAAGCTGCTACCCTCCAAGATCACTTGCTGAATGGAATGGACAAGAAAGTGAAGGACTTGCATGTGGCTTCTCAAAAAATGATGTTGAGCCCGGATTAAGAAGCCCCTGTTTATTAATATGGGGGTGTCCCCGGTGTTAGTAGATTTGTCACTCTTGGAGGGGAACACACCCATATGAATAAACGGGAGTTTATTCATCCGGGGTCAACATTAAGGGTGCCCCTTTGGGATGCCTTTTTTCAAGAGGAAACCACAAGCGCGTCAACCACCTGCAGGGGTCCCTTTGTGAGAAACATGTAAAAGGCTGGAGCCTTCAACTGGAATGGCTGGAGCCTTCCGTCTGTTGGCGAGAACTGATTTTTGAACAAGCGCAAGGGGCAACACTGGTGTCTTTGGGCAACATAGATGCACTCACTGGTCAATGGTTAGAACCAGGCTAAAAGCGAAAGAAGTGATCCCCATGCTTTCCAACCAAACCAACCTTGGCCAACTATCCCAAAGGCGTGTAGACATGTGCCAATTCCCTATGACATCTCCAAATCTGGAGGACATTTCACAAACATGGACCTTCGAATTCTTCTTGAAGAAGGGACACCACCCTCCATGTTTTAGGACAATCAGCCATCTTCATAGCTCGTTTGAGGGCTCAAGTACACCGAGTACATTTTCACAACCCCTGGTATGACAGACAAACTGACTGTTTCAGCCCCCCAAACCCAAAAATGAACAGAACAACAAAAAACAGAAACAACAAAAACGAGAAAAGCTGGATCCAAGAACAGTGAGAACATGGCCTACAAAGACCACCCTGTCCTGGACTCGTAGAAGTAGCGCCGGAGCTTGGTGCGGATGGGCATGGGCCTCGGGATTTTCGTGGATTTTCGGCTGCTCCTCTTCAAGAGGCGATCGATTCGGTACGTCGGGTAAGTGGTTGTATTTACCAAACCCGCAAAAGCGACTCAAGGATATGAGTCTGCCTTCAGTGGGTGAGTTCACCACGCTTACTAAGAACCCGAACGCCCCTTTATGCAATAAGGTGGATGCTGGAGGAACATCCAAAGGAAAACAGACCAGAATAGGGATCCCTGGTCGCTTGAGAAACGCCCATCTCTGGTCCCGCTTTCCCCAAAAAGACGTGGAAATATGAAAGGTTAACCTGGGACGTTTACTTAAACTGGACCAACACGGGAAGACCAAAAGGTGAGAAGGATGTCAAAATTTGATCGGCTTTGATCAAAGTGAGGCATGGTTGGTTCGTTGGCCACCTGGGGAATTCATAAAGGGAAGAAGACCTGGTGCCGAAAGGCTCCCATACCCAACTTTGGTATGAGAGATACGTCAACCTCAATCCAATTACCACCAAAGATGGTATTTGCTGTGGAAGGCCAAGTTCCTCAAAAGGCACACTGGACAACAAACGGATCTTGGGAGCAAGGCATCTCTGGATATTTTTATGATGCCCCCTCCCTTCCAAGCAGCAGCTACGATGGATGCTAGTCACTAGGGGATGTTTTGTCTGTGCATGCGTTTCTCCCTATTTTTTTTGGCAAGCGAGGTTGGATTACGCATGCACCAGTCACTGAACGTCGTCCCATCCATCCCGGCCGTTTGCCAAATTTGTGATCTCCAAGACGCATCTGGCGGTCCTTCAGCAGCCAGTTGAGATCATCCATGGTGCGCTTGAACGCCACCTCCACTCCACTGGCCCCAACCAGTCCCGTCCCCGGGAGAATTTTCTTGGCCCAACAAAACCGCTCGGATCCAAACTCCGGGGCTCCAGGTTGTGGCCGCCCACCAAACGGGAAGACCCCATCGATTTGTTGGCGGCTTGACTTGAGGGCAAGCCTCACGTATCGGCCATGGCATGTGCCAAGTGGTACTTGAAATAAGACGCGTGGCAAAAGGTGGCGTTGGCCAGGCGAGCCAACGGCAAAGCGCCACGGGCGAAGTGTAACGCCAACACTCGGGTGTGTCTTTGTTTACGGGAACCCCCGTTTGGTTGGTTTTGAACCCGAAGGCTCCTGGGGCTTTCAATGGAAGACCCGACCCCTCCAGACAGCTGGGAGGTGGATAGGGGTCTCAAAACCAGGTTGTTTGAAGGCCCGAAATCAATCGAATCGAAACTTCTGGGAAGGAAAACTTCACGGACAACTACCCCGTTTTTTGTCCTAGTCTCGCTTCCTGAGTGAACCGGCCTGAAAAAGTCAATTTTCTTTGAAATTACCACTACAATGGCAACCAACCCCAAAAAACTCAAAGTGCCAGAACTCCCGGAACTCAGGTCTATGTCGCGAGGAAACAAAAAGTGTGGTTCCTCTTTTTGTGTTGTATTTTTTTCTCGGAACCGGTCCGGGAAATGGAAACCACGTGTGCGAGCTTTTTTTGGGTAACGAAACCGGAACCCGAGGCACGTCGTGCGGCAGCAGCGTCGCCAGCACCCCGCACATCTGGCCGATGACCACGGCCCACATGGCGGCCATGAAGGCCATGCACACCGAGGCCACCACGTACTCGTACTGGTTCTGGGGGGTGATGTCCTGGGCGGTTTGGCGGGTTTTGAGGGGTTTGGGGTTGGTGGGTTGGGGTGGGGGGGTTTAGGGGGGTTGGGGGGTGTTGGTTGGGGGGTTGGGGGTTTGGGGCTTTGGGGGTTTAGTGGGAGTTTGGGAGTTTGGGGGTTTGCGGGTTTGGAGGGTTTGGGGGGTTTGGGGGGTTGGGTGGGCACTCCTGGGTTTGGGGGGTACAATGCACTTCGTAAGTGGGTAATGTCCATGGTCACCCACAAAAGCCAGGTTAAGGGGCTTCCTGGCCACGTACTAAGCACCCTGGCCCTTTAAAGTGGGGCTTGGGGGTTTTGGGAGGTACATTCCTGAAACTCGCCAAGTGAGGACCGATCCAAACCCCTCCTCGCGAATCGGCGGCGAGCTCGCAATGACTCCCACTGTACCAGTAAAAAACAAAAAGTGACACATACAGGAAGCTTCCTCCAAGCCTCTCCGTTGCTTGTTGCACCGCAGGAAAGCCAACTGACACCCTCATAGAAGTCCAACTCTTCTCCTTTTTGCTTGTTGATTCCACAAGCTGACTCAGCCCAAACATCATAGGAGTCTTCAGAGGGTACAAGTACCTTCTAAGGAGGTACTTAGACCCCCTTTTTTACCCCCAACAGCCATCCTCAGGAGTACTTGCACCCTGCGGGGTCTAACTTTTCTGTTTTTTGTTTTGTTGTTGATTGTTTTTATTCCCCACAAGTTGAATTGATTGTTCCGCCGGCGTCGAACGCCTCCCAGGAAAGAGCCGAGGCGAGTTGTTCACCGAGGCGCGCCATATCCGATGCTCGTGAGTGTCATGATGGCCTGGCGCAACAACAAGGGGGGAGCCCCACAAATAATTCTGATTCCCCATTCTGTTCAACCATCGTTCTTTTCAAACACCGGCGGGTTCCCCTGGGTTTTGGATGGTTTCCTGAAAAGAAGGATTGGAAAGAATGGGGAAGGTACCTAGAATGATGGGTTTACCGGTTGGATGTCCGTTTAAACCACAAAAAAGGAGAAGGGACCACCCTCAAAAATGACACCCCCACTTGAGTTGCTTTCGCACAACTGCAAGCCATGTCCAAGGAGGGGAAACAAACTGTTTGCCCATTGGTTATGTGCTTTGGCCATCTCGGCCACTTAACTTCACTAAGTGCAAAACTGAGAAGCTCTGACAACTCGTCAAACTAGGGTGACCCCCACAAGGGGTGGTTTGCTTTTAGTGTCCTTAAGCCCCAAAAACGGCTCCCTCAACCAACACACCCAATCAACCTTTGACCTGAACTCTTAGTGGATTCTCATTCCAAAATCGGGGGACCCCCCAAAATGGACAAACAAAACCACCCCCTAAGAAATGCAACACTAAAATTGAAAAAAAACAACAAAAAAAACCGACCCCTAAGCAAAACAACACTCAAATGGACCAAAAAACACCGCGACCCCTCAGAGGTCCCTTTTTTGGGGGGGGGGGGGGGGGAAAGGTGAGAAAACGCCCTCCCCCCCCCATACCCCACGCGGCCCCCTCAGAAATACAACCTGTGGGAAGAAAAAAGTGGACCCCCCCAAAAAAATATCCCCAAACCCCCCAAAACCCAAAACCCCCCAAACCCACGCGGCCACGTGGCCCAGTACACGGAGATGGTGTAGACCCCCGGCCACTCCGTGTAGAGCCTGGGATCCCCTCCTTTGGACCTCAGACGCCGCCAAAGCCGAAAGCTCCCCAACAAAAACCCGTTTTAGTTTGCGTTGTTGGTGTCAAACCAAAAGACACCCCCCAAAAAACGGGTTTTACATGGTAAACACCTTGTTTTTCAAAAACACACGACGTTTTTAGTGGCCACAAGTGGGCTACCCCTCCGCATCATACCCCCTACTCCAAATACCTTTTCTTTTAATGATGTTAACCCTTTATTCAATGAAACGTATTTATTCACTGTCGACCACCAGCCTTTTCAACAAATGCACTAATCATACCCCTTGGTGATGTCCTTCCCTTTACTTAAAAAAGAAGGTAAAACACACAACGGGCATTTGCGGGAAAAAAACAGGGTGTTTACCATGGAATCCATTTTTACACCCACTGCCAAACAAAAAAAAGAAGCTAAAACAAGGTGTTTACCATGGCAACCATTTTTTACACACACTGCCAAAAACATAACGTGCATTTGAAAAAAGAAAGCAAGGTGTTTACCATGGAAACCATGTTTTACACCCACTGCCAAACAAAAACAGCACTGGACTAACAAGGGAGTCCACCGAAAGACACCCAAAAAAACCTGGTGGTAGAGGGGGTCTGTTGGCTTCCCTCCAAATGCTTTGTTACAAGGCTTCAAATCGAGAGACACAGTTTGGGTGTACATGTCCCTTTCCATGTATCATCGCCTTCATTGGGCGTTGAGTCACCTGTCATCGCACGGGTTGAAATGCTTTGCAGACCCCTTCCCTGCAAATACCCACAGGGGGTCCACCACCTTTGAGGAATTCCCAGCGGTCGCCTCGAATGCCAGCTTCGCGCCAATTGACTCAGGACTCAGCGACTCAGGTAGGGGCAAGCCTCTGGGCATCTTGCCCATTTTCCTCAAAGTACCCCTTCCATTTGGTTAAGACCCCTGGAACAAATACTTCCAGTAGTGATAGATTCCCTTGAAAACCAACAGGGCTTCTTCACCAAATGGAAGACCCTTTTAAAAAATGTGTGTCGTGGGGCAACCACCAACTTTTAAGGTCATTTGAGCCTAAAATTGGCGGCGATGAGGGGTCTGACGACCCCCACCCCCAACACCACTGTCAGCCCCCAATGGCAGCAACAAGTCAGCTTTCACTTTTTTGTTGGGAATACGAATTCTGGGCCACTTTGGGGTTGTCGTCCGCTTCTGGTCCTCAAGCTAAGAGATTGCCAGTGATATTGTCAGTCACTTAGCATGCTGTGTTTTGTTGGAAACCCGCCCGCTACGGCAGTGACAGGCTGACCTCTCTATGTCCTCTTTGAACTCCCTTTGAACTCACTTCCTGAATGGATTGGCCCAACCAACGCTAAACTTTTTCTTCACCATGCACTGAAATTGCTCAAAGCCGAAAAAAGTACAAAGTCGGAAACGGGATGCCTGAAAAAACCAAACAAAAGGCTGAAGTGGCTCATTCGCCAAGAAAGGTAGATGCTTGAAAAAACCGAAGGAATTTCTGAAATTGCTCATTGGCCAAGAAAAGTAGATGCTTGAAAAAACCGAAGAACGGGGAAACACATCGGGAGACCTCGTCGCCGCTTCCCTTTTTTTTCTTTCTCCAAGCGGCGCTTCCAGTGCTTCCAGCCAGCTGCCTTCGCGGTGGCACCAGGCGATGTGGCCCCAAAGGCAAGCCATCCAATGGCAGTTGAAGGAGAGCACCTCAGCAAATCCGCCTAGACAGCCGATTTGCCGGTTTTCAGTCACTGCTAATTGGTTTTTGGGGGAAAGTTCATGGAGAAAAGCGATCGCAACTGGCGATCCAGGCACTTCCTTTCGCATTGTCCGTTGAAAATCCAACAGCGGACAAGTACCATTTGCATTGTTCATCCCCTTGAGAACCAAAAAGCAAAACTCCATTGGTGCTCGATTCCCGTTGAAAATCCAACAGCGGACAATAACACGGAGGCCACTGGATTTCCTCTCCAAAGTTGACAATTTACTGGTGGGTTCCACTGAAACTGCCACTCTCTGAAGGACCGAAAAGAGGAAATGGAGTGATTTCTCGAACATTGGTGGATTTCCAACCCTTCAAACAAACCCGCGAAAGCGTTCCCGTTCTCGGTGGATTTATGGGGGAGAAGAATCGTGCCCATAGGAAAAAAGGGCACTGTATGAGTTGTGTGCGTTTGCCTCCAAACAAAGAGAAACCAAAGGCACCACCCACGTCTCCCCTGGAATGATGATTCCCCTGTACATACCAACAAACAATGGATTCCCATGTTTTTCAGGTGGTGCAGGATTTTGTCCATCCACAGTATTATATTAATGAATGCTAAGCCAAGATGGCTTCCACTTACGATTTGTCCGAGGTTCTTTAGGTATGCGGCCCATGGAAGAAACAAACACCTGCACTGGGCAACACATCCCCCCGCATAGCCAAGCCTGACTTTCTGGAGGGTTATCCTCTAAAAGAGGCATGGGGTCCATTGGTTTCGACCAAATCCGGTGATACTGTAGCTTCTAGACTCGTAAGAACCACGCTAAAACGAAGGTTCTTGCCAACCAATGATGCTTGGTGCGCTCTCTGTAAGTGTAGTTTCTTTGGTTCCGGGTATTCTGCACTTACGGCAACTCACAATCAGGACTCGTGCCTGGAGGCTTCATGAGGCTCGCTTACCCGTTGCGTCTCCCGCTCATTCTGAATGAGCAAAGGGTGGGTTTCGTGGGAAAGTGTCCAAAAGGTCTAAGGCCAACATTGCATGCTGTGCACTCAAAAAGGTCTAAGGAGCAATTTGGTCGCGCCCATGACAAGCCAAGTACTCTCAGAGGTGTCGGGGTCTCTGCCCAAAATTGGGCTGTTTGGGGCAGCTTGGGAGGGTGGATACTGATGATTCCCCTGCAAATAGCAAGAACAATGATGGCTTTAAACATGGTTTGCCGTGATGCTTCCGTGCGAAAAGTATCACCTCAAACAAATCTTCCGCCGGATGGAACTAAAGCCGGAGGCGCCACCAGGAACTTGATGAGGGAGAGGAGGGCAAAACTGATACCTTCCATGGTCTCGCCAGAACCCCCTCAAATTGCTTTCCTCATGGGCCTGGCCTTTTTTTCAATTTGCCTTTTTTGGGGTTGGTCGAAAGGGGGAACCAAAGTTGGAAGTGGGGGGCTCGGAGCAACCTAGGCCTTACAAGTGTGGAGTGAGGAGTGACTTTGACGAAGCAACCTGGTCAAAGGCAGCCTCACTCACGCAGAAGCAAGTGGCTAGATTCAGCAAGGTCTCTCAAATGATAGGTCCGGAAACCACCTGCTTTACAAGGATCTAAGGAGCCTCCGGGTCAGAGACTCCATTTTGTCCACTGCCCAGGGTATATTTCAAGGACCCTGTTCAAAAAGGTAAAACAGTGAAATAAGTTGGTTGGGCCCACCCCACTATCGCTGGGTGGTTTCGACCGCAAAACGTTCACTTGAAACAATGCCTCATATCACAGCGCTTGGTCCGCAGCAGAACCGCCATAGCAACCAATGAGCTCTGGGACAAACACTCACCGAAACCGAGCTTGTTTTCAATAGGGTTGCCCCTTGATGCTGGTTTCTCAGAAACCGCATTGATATGCATTGATGACTGGTTTCTCAGAAACCGCACTGATATATGTATATATATATATATATTGATGACATAAGGATCCACGCAGGTTCTACGAAGCTCGAAGCGTTCATTATGTCTGCGCGGTCTGCCGAACTGCTTTTCAGGCGCGGAAGAAGCCAGAAAAAAACGGGTTCCTTCCATGTCCCCTGCTTCCACTTGCCTTTTCGACCCCTGCAAAAATGAACAAATTCTGTCAAGCCAACAGGGGAAAAATGAAAAACATATTCATTGCAGCAAATGGAAGCCTGGAAACATGCAGGAGGCTCCAAACAAATGGCCGAGGCAGTGGGAGCTCACAGCCAGTCAAGCTCAGCTTGAATCTGGCCGCTGTCCCCCCCATGGTACGGGTTGCCCCAAGTCACCACAGAGCCGTCCTCCAGGATGGCAGCAAAAGAACCCTCAGTTGCTTGGACTTGCTGCACGTGCGCCAGCTGCTCCCGTGCCTGGCTGCTGTCACCGCCGCAGTCAGGATCTCCCCAAGTTACCACAGAGCCGTCATCCAGAATGGCAGCAAACGAAAATGGAGATGCTTGAATCTGCTGGACGCACACCAACTTCTCTTGCACCTGGCTGCTGTCACCGCCACAGTCAGGATCGCCCCAAGTTACCACAGAGCCGTCGCCCAGGACGGCAGCAAACGCACCTGCCCTTGCTGCTTGGATCTGCCGCACAGCGACCAACTGCTCGCGCACCTGGCCGCTGTAACCGCCCTCCTTTGGATCGCCCCAAGTCACCACAGAGCCGTCATCAAGGATGGCAGCAAACGCACGACCAGTTGCTTGGACCTGCTGCACGCGCAGCAGCTGCTCTTGCACCTGGCTGATGTCACCGCCAAATCTTGGATCGCCCCATGTCACCACGGAAAAGTTGTCCAAAATGGCGGCAAAAGCATAGTCAGTTGCTTGGATCTGCCGGACTCGCATCAACTGCTTGCGCACATGGCTGCTGTCACCGCCGTAGCTTGGATCGCCCCAAGTGACTACAGAACCATCATCCAGGATCGCAGCAAACGCACACTCAGTTACCTGGATGTGCTGGACGCGCACCAGTTGCTCGCGCACCTGGCTGCTGTCACCGCCAAATCTTGGATCGCCCCAAGTCACCACGGAGCCGTCATCCAATACGGCTGCAAAGGAACCATCGCTTGCTTGCACTTGCTGGACGCGCACCAGTTGCTCCCGCACCTGGCTGCTGTCACCACCATAGTCAGGATGGCCCCAGGTCACCACAGAGCCGTTGTCCAGAACAGCAGCAAACGCAAACTGAGTTGCTTGCATCTGGTGGACGCGCAGCAGCTGCTCTTGCACCTGGCTGCTGTCACCGCCACAGTCAGGATCGCCCCAAGAAACCACAGCGCCTCCTGTGACATGAAGGGCAACTGCCCTGGCTGTGGAAGCTAGCTTCACCGGCTGCACGATGGCATCAATGCTGTCTCCATCTTGCACGCCCGCGTCCCTGACAGTGGCCCGGAGATCGAGCAGCTGGCCCTTGAAAGCAAGCCTCAGTTGCCCAGTTTCCTGGAACTTAAAAGCTGAGAGCACCTTCCGGGCTCATGACCAAAAACGGACCAACATTTTGGAACGCCAACAGCTTAAAACAGGCTGTGGGGAATGACCGCTTCTGTCATACAACAGAAACGGCTTCCCAAATACTACTTTATTCATATATATATATATAAAGGGGGATTCCCTTGTATCACAGAAGTGGGGAGAAACTCCTTGATCCCACAACCCTGGCTGAAAAGGTCGATTTTCTCTTACCGAGACGCTTCAGAAAGCGGCGCCTGAGCCCCCGCTGCGCCTTGACCTTCACTTCCCCCACGCTCGACTCCGGCGACAGCGCAACAGAGCAGCTCCTGCCGCTTACCAGGCGCACAGTCACTTCCATCGCCGAAGCTTCCGAGCGCTCGGCCGGACACCCATCGACCCAAAACCGATACCTTCCTCCTTGCAAAACCGATGGGGAACGCCGAAAAGCAGGGCCCTGGGAAGATTAATGGTTGCTCATCTATACAAATAAATAAATAAATAAATAAATAAATAAAATAAACAAAATAAACAAATAAACAAACAACAAAATAGATAAATATCTATATATATGGATATGTACCCCCTTCAAAGCCTTCAAGTCATATGTCCCCAACATCCACTTTATCCCCTAGAACCGATACCCTGCAAATGCTGTTGGTTGCTCATGTCTTTGCACTGCTACGGAAACTTGCGCCGCCTCCGTGCTGCGCAACGCAGCTGGGCAGCAATGACTGCAACACACTAAACGTCCCGGAGGTCAAAGCACACCCCGACCGAGAGAAATGGTCCTGATGGGGGGAGCAATGTGCAGGTTCGATTTGCTTGCTTTTGGGAGGGTATATAGAAAACGGGTCCCACAAAGAAGGACAGGACTCAAAAGGTGCCGCTGAACAACTGAGCCTTACCCTACTGCCTATGGCTCTCTCTCACTCGCACAAATATGGTGGAGGGGAGGGGGATCGAGTTGTCCCTTCATATGACCCGCCACGTACGTTGAGGTGTGATATGTGCTGGTGGAGTGCGTATGTGCTTGTGCGTTTCTGTGTTTCCGCAGTTGTGAAGTGATGTGTGTCTGTGTGTGTTGAAGCTGTTTCTTGGCTTGCTTGCCTGTCTGTATGTCTGGCTGCTTGCTTGCTTGCTTGCTTGCTTGCTGGCTGGCTGGCTGGCTGGCTGGCTGGGTGGGTGGGTTGGTTGGTTGGTTGGTTGGTTGGTTGTGTGATTGTGTGTTTGCGTGTTTGCGTGTTTGCTTGTTTGTTTGTTTGTGTTGTTTGTTTGCTTGTTTGTTTGTTTGTGTTGTTTGCTCGTTTGTTCGTTTGCTTGTGTGTTTGCGTGCTTTTTTAGTTTGTTTGCTTGTTTGCTCGCTTGCTTGCTTGTTTGTTTGTTTGTGTGGTTGTTTGTTTGATTGTTTGTTTTGTTATTTTGCGTGTGTGTGTGTGTGTGTGTGTCTCCTCCACTGTGTATCTCTGTCTCTCTCTCTCTCTCTCTGTCTGTGTTGCGTTTGCGTCCGTGTTTGTGTGTGTGTGTCTGTGTGTGTGTTTCGCGTTTGTGTGTCTTTGTGTGTGCTTCGCGTTTGTGTGTGTGTGTGTGTGTCTGTGTCTGTGTTGTGTTTGCGTACGTGTTTGTGTTCGCGTTTGTGTGTGTGTGTGTCTGTGTCTGTGTTCATGTGTGTGTGCTGGCTGGTTCGCATGATTGTGTGTTTTTTTTTTTTCGTGCTCGTGATTGCAGGTGCGTTCGTTGTTCGTGCTCGATTGTGCTTGTGTGTGCGTGGTCCGGTCGGCTGGTGTCTATGCCTGTATCTATGTCTATGTCCCAGTCTGTCTCCGTGCTCTTGCGTTCGTGTGTGCACGTGTTCCTGTTTTGCCAGTTGTTTGGCTTGCCAGTTCGTTTCCGCGCTTGTGCATTTGGCTGCGCACGCCGCAAAACATGTTGTCTTTCACAGCCAGGCAAGCTGACTCTGCATCATGCTGCTGTCACCGCCATGCCTCGAACGGCCCCATGTGACCAAAGAGCCATCCTCCAGGATGGCAGCAAAAGCAGCGTCCGTTGCCTGGATCTGCTGAACCTGCACCAACTGCTCTTGCACCAGGCTGTTGTCACCACCTGCCTCAGCATTGCCCCAAGTCACCACAGAGCCGTCGTCCAGCAGGGCAGCAAAAGCAGTCCCTGTTGCTTCGATCCGCTGGACCCGCACCAACTGCTCCTGCACCTGGCTGCTGTCACCGCCATAAGCTTCATTGCCCCAGGTCACCACGGAGCCGTCATCCCGGATGGCAGCAAAAGCGCCTTGAGCAGTCGCTTGGATCTGCCGGACTCGCACCAGCTGCTTTTGCACCAGGCTACTGTCACCCCCAAAGATTTCGGATCCCCAAGTCACCACAGAACCGCTCTCCAAAATGGCAGCAAAGGCCCCCGCAGTGGCCTCAATCTGCTTGACCCCCACCAGCCTCTCACCCCGCTTCATTTCACCCCCGTACCTTGGGTGGCCCCAAGTCACCACCGAGCTGTCGTCCAGGATGGCAGCAAAAGCAGAGCTCGTTGCTTGGATCTGCTGGACCCCCAGCAACTCGCCATGACCATCACTTGGACTGCCCCAAGTCACCACAGAGCCATCCTCCCGAACGGCAGCGAAGGAACCAGTGCTGCTCTGGATTTGCTGGACCCGCACCAGCTGCTCTTGCACATGGCTGCTATCACCTCCTAGTAGGTCAGAGCCCCAGGATACCACAAAGCCATCGTCCAGTGTGGCAGCAAAAGCACCTGCGGTCCCTTGGATCTGCTGAACCTGCAGCAAGCGCGGCTGCACCTGACTGCTATCACCACCATCTCTCGGATCGCCCCAAGTGACCACAGAGCCGTCCTGCAAGATAGCAGCAAAAGCAGCCCTGGTTGCTCGGATCTGCACCACGCGCGTCAACTGCTCTTGTACCTGGCGGCTGTCCCCTCCCATGTCTGGATTGCCCCAGGTAAGCGCGGCGCCTCCTTCAACATAGAGAGCGAATGCTTCACTCGTAGAAGCGAGCCTGACAGGCTGCACGATGGCATCAATCCTGGCCCCATCTCGCACGACCTCACCCAAGGTAGATGCCAGATCTAGCTGCTCACCCTCCAACGCGAGCCTCCACTTGCTTAAGGCCCCTAGGCAAAAAGAACAGTTGTAATAGATTCCTGTTACCCTCTCGCCAATTAACATAGAAACTCACAAAGGTTCCCTTTAAAAGGAACATGGCTTTCCATGACCCCCCGAACGTCAGGTTCCATGTCATTTGCAGGTAGAGTAAAATCAATGGGAGAGGAAAAGCCTCAAGAAAGGGTAAAACCAACAGGGAGGGTCAAACCAACCAGGGAGGCTTCCAAAATCCATAAAAATATAACGGGTTTTTAGGAAACCACATCGTTTCAGCTAAAATTGCAAGCCTCAAGAAGCCGCGCTTCAGCCGCCGTTGCACCTCTGCCTTCAACTCCCACCCCCTCGACTCCAGCGAAAGCGTCACCGAGCAGCTCGTCCCACTCGTCAAGCACACGTCCACGGCGAGCATGGCAAGATGGTGAGTTGTGCCCCTACCATTTGGGTAATGCTAGCCCGGATTTTTTGTTATAAACCCGTCCTGTTCATAGGGCCCCTCGCCCCTCCAAAAGTGATGAACCCCAAATAAAGGGGAACATGTTCAACTGGCAGTGTGTTCATGCAAGGTTCCCATTGTGTTTTTCAACATAGAGGGCTGGGGACTGTGGAAGTGCACTTTGTAGCTATATACTGATCTGCTTGGGCATGCACGTCTGTATCTGCTTCGTGATTTGATTTGCGTATGCTGAACTTTGATTGAACAAAATGTGCTCAAATGTAGCTTGTAACTTTATTGCAATTATTGCCATTGGAAAGGAACTCCTGTGCACACTTTAATAATTAATAGTTCCTATCTAACCTAAAATTAACTTAGAAGTTATGATTGGATGATGCGCTTACTAAATTATAGTGAAAAACAGATCGAAATTGGGTAGAAATTAACAAAGGTAGTAAGTCTACTTTCATAAGAACACAGTAAGAGTAAAACAGTGTTTTGTAGCGCTTTGTCTGCACTACACTCACATCTCCAAACGGCCACTCTCTAAAATCTGATGACACTGTGAATATATATAGTATCAAACATGGGACTCGCAAAATAAATACTTGCTCCGAATCATAGTGAACATTATATCCTGATAGAAATCCTTCCTCGCAAAATAGAACTTCACAAATCAACTAGGGTTTAAGCATAATTTGATAAGGAATCCTCCACTCAGCATTCCTGCCTTAGAATTGAATTGAAATCAGGACGCCATTCTGTTTCAAAGAAGACTTTGCACAGGATTGTCCCATATTATTTTACTTACAATTCAGTCCACATTTACACACACAATTCATTCAACAAGAATTCAACTCGAATTGCAGATGTACACTGGACCTGTAGGACATTTCTTCCACTACCAAACAAACCCACTGGATCAGCTAAACACCACCTTTTCACAGAACGAAAGTGCAACTCTTGCATTGGTACTTGGGGGCCACTCCCAAAAAGCTTGCAAACAGGAACCTGGACCCTCAAGCAATCCATCAAACTGGGACATTGCCCTAACATGCTGGGGTGATTCCAGTCATTTTCTCGGGGGGTACTTGGAGGGTCCTGGCACCCTCATGAACAAAAACGAATGCCTCACGCTCCTCAACCTACTTCTTCTCCCCCAATGCAGCCCGTTGGGTCATACGATCTGCGAAAGAAGCTGATTTAAGGGATCCCCAAGGAAAGGACCCAATCATAGGCGCCCTTTTAGAAAAATGGATGGCCCTGGCGGGTAGGCCCAGTCATAGAATGTATATTTGAAATATTTCATGCTTCACTTTGAGACACTGGTGCAATGTAAAATGTAGGCTAAGTCTAGACAGGCCATCTATGTTCAACCAAGCCTTCCAAGAAAGTGACACCAGGCCACCTCTGGGCCCACTCCACCCAGTCGACGCGGACTCCGATCAAAAGCCTCGCCTACGTTCGCCTGGCGCCGGCGGCAGATTTGGATGGCGCTGTGCAGCCGCAGGAGCCGGAGGACCCGCAAGTGCTGCAGCTCCTCCGGGGCGACGTTTTTTGCGGAAAAAAAATCCGAGGTGGGTGGGTGGGGGGTGGCTGTGGGTGGGGGTAGGGTGGGGGTGGGTGGGGGTGGGGGTGGGTGGTGGGGGTGTGGGGGTGGCCCCTTCCCTATGCTTTCCAGAGATAGAAAACCTCAGAAACCCGTTTAGAAAAAGCCTAGAATTTGCAAAGGATGGTTGGAAAAAATGGGGAAGCAACCCGTAAAAAGACTTTCTTTGGGGTCTTTAAGGGGAGGGCCTACATAATTAGAGTCCAAGGACCTACTCCCTACTCAAAATACCAACGCATTGTTCAGGGTAGTTTCGGGAAAAAGACACCTGGCTTTCCATGGTGAATACCTCCTTTTTGATACCCTGAAAAAAAGAGGATGTTTGGAGTAGAGGGTTTTCTAGGGTCTCAAGACCCTCTTTGGGGAACACCACTCCCTGCTTGGATGTTCGTTACCGTGGTAAACGTAGAGAGTTTGGTTACTTTTTTGGGATCCAATCCACTCGAACACTGAAGTGAGACGACAACTTCCCTAGGTTCTTGGACTCCAAACTAGGTCTTCCTGGAGTTTCCATGACCCTCAAAAAATGGGTTCATGACCCCTTTATTGTGGGTGACCCCAGTTTTTTTTCCAGGTTCATGAAGCCTCCAGGTTGATTTTTGTTTAGGTTCTTGGACCCTAAACATGAAGGCTTTCCTCTTAAAGACCCCATGGGACCAAATTTCCCGAGGTTCTTGGACCCTAAATACGTGGGCCCTCATCTTAAAGACCCCAAAGGTATGGTTTCGATCGAAAAAATACATTTTGAGTTTTCCCAAACTCTATGGATCGGGCCCTGGGGTTCCACATTCCCAATGTAACTACACACAAAAAAGCGTTGGAACTCCCCAACATGTTGGGGCAGGAACCAATTTTTGAGCGTGGTTTCAGGGGAAACCGGAACTCTAACGCCAACTCAGGGCCCAAAAGCCAGAGCTAGGCGAAGTTGAAAAATGGACCCGGGCAATTAGAATGCCAGGGAGGCCAAGGGACGGCTGATTCATCGGATCCAAACATCCAAGCCCGCAAAAAAGAAAAGAAAAGAGCGGAATGAGATTGGTTCGTTTCGGTTTAGAACATGGTCATATTTGAAGACCTCCCAGCATGTGATTTGTCCGAAACTGGAGCTGAAAAGCATGTCCTTGCAAAACTCCTGCCAGCTCCGAAAGGCACCCTCTTCGAAGTCGCAAAAAAATTGGATACCCCCAGCTGCGGAACGGCTCCCTTCCAACCAGCTAGACAAACCAACCACTGGCGTTGAAGTCCCCTCGGTTCCAAACTTCAAATGCGTCACGTGAGGAAACAACGAAAACCCTAATCCATGCATAAATAACTACAGGGCGGCCGCACCAGCGGACACTTCCAGAGTGGATTTGCCAAAGCAAGTCTAGTTTCTGGTTGTTTGTCACTAAAATTGTCCAAGCCTCAAAGCAACTCAAATCCAGGAAATACTGGATCTACTCAAATGATATCCTCAAAATGACGCTCTAGTTCAAGCAACCCCCAACAGTAATCTTCATTGTGGCTCAAATGGGGCACTCATTGGCTGTTGGACACTGCTGTGGTTTGTATGGGCCTTACTATCCCTTGGAAGATGGTCAATCGGTTTGTTGAGCGCAATATTTTGAGGGTACCTTTTTCAGATTGTTTCTTCAGGGAGCCAAAAGCAGTATCACCATGTTTGGGTCGCCCAATTTTTCAGGTAACCCTCAATTGGTGGTTTGGATTGATGATTTGGATTTGGATTTGAGCCCCTGGTTCTAGAGGATAAATGGGACAACACCTTTTGACGCACGATACTTGAACAACTGTGGTTTTCCATGGCAAATACCTCCTTTCTCAGTTTCCCTCTGATTGGTGGTTTGGAGGCCCATTTACCCACAAGAACCTGGGGTTCAATTCCAAATCCGAATCACCGGGCCCCAAACCGCCAATTGCGCAATTGGGGGCGGGATAAACATCTTACCCTTCAACCAACGTGGGTACTTGGCGGGAAGCTCGACCAGCTCTATTTGGGTGTCTTTTGGGGGCCTCCCTTGCCAGGGTAGGATGTCAACCCAAACCCCAACAAATAAGGTTGTTTTCAGGTTCTTCGCAAAAACAAACAAGCAAAACCGCCTGGTCTTTGGAGCTTTCGGGGGACAATCGACCCACGACCTACTCTTGACCCGTTGATCAGTCCCCGAAGAGTTGGTACGGAAAGGTCGTGGCCAGGTCGATGACGAACCAACCCGTCAAATATCGCCAGGCGATGCTCCTGCCGAATCAGCCTCTCCCCTCCCTTTCCCTCGCGGGGTTTCGCCAATGTGCAAGGTGGCATGTCGCTTGTGTCCTTTTGGTTTCCCTTGCCACTCACTTCCCAAGTTGACTGGCCAAAAACAGTCCGAACTTTTTATTCACCACTAAAATGGTCTTTCCAACAAGTTTAAAGTCCACCAACTCAGGAAGTGAGGCCATGCAGCTTTTCCCTTAGATCCCTCAAAACCTGTTTGCTTCCGCTCCACGGGCCCGAAATCGGAAATCGCGCCGCAACCAAACGCGACAAGGCGAAAATTTGCGTTCGGCCGGCGGAAAGCCTCGAGGGGCTTCGGTCTGAACGGCCCTTCTCGCGCCTAACGTTCCTAAAGGAAGCACCACGCCGCGATCTGTGGGTCCAAAATAATCCAGTGAAGCTGCAGCCAATTTAGTTGGAGGCTTATATGGTTTCAATCACATGGTTCAAATCTCAGGCAAACCACTGGGGCCAAGAGGTGTGATTCTCCCACCCGAAAACGGGACATCCAAACCAAGCCCCGAAACGGGAGAGGCCCGATGGCCCGATGGCCCGATGGCCCGGCAGCAAAAGGGGCAAGCTTCCTGACGTCTCGCACGTAGCGGCTTCGTGCAGTATCGAAGTAGGCGGTGAAAAACTGGAGGATCATGTCAAACAGAAAGGCGGCGTCCTTGGCCGCGTGGTGGGCTTCCTTTTGAGGTCGTTTTCTCGTCTTCGGCCCCCAAAAAGAGCAACCTCAAGACAGACAGACACTTGTGATGGAAAGGGAAAAACAACGAGACAGGGCTCGTTGAAGGAAACCACATCTTCATTATGAGGAGGCAAAGCTGGATGGAAGGAAGCTTCAAAAGCGCCCGGACTCAAAGGGACACCGCGCCCATAGTTTTAGGGCAATAACACATTTTCAGTGGGTACAGGGTCCAGGTACTCAAATCATCTTCAAAGCAACCTGAGCTAAACCGTGTGTAAAAAACAACAGCAACATACTCAAAATAAGACCCTTCAAACTGTCACCACTGTATGCAGCCAGCCCAAGGGGGGGGGTTCAGGTTTTGTTTCGGTCACATGGCTTGACCTGTGGAGTCGGTCAGACCAGCTCGAATGATTTGCGCCAAAAGTGAAGACACCTATACTTGGGTGGTCGGCTCGTTCTTTTGGGTGAAACAAAAACCGAAGTGACGTTTTCCATTCCTAGCTTGGCTTTCCAAGCCGAGTCATACATCGAGGAAGGTCTTGCATTTTGGTGGGGCGGGACTTGGGAGCAGTTGCTGTATTGCGCCTTTTGGCTCAAAAAGATCCATGGAAGTTTGAAGGTACCTTCGACAAAAAGCGCCCTGGAAGATCATTTCAGGGTGCTTGTCTTGGGCGGTGCCCGCTCATAAAAAAATGGTGGCTAAGGAAAGGGCAAGTCCAGCAATGCACATGGGATTGTGGGTTACTTCTTAAAGCCAAAACTGGTTCAGTACATGAGTCATCGCTTCGCCCCCTACATTCGTAGCTGCAAAAAAAGAGTCGAAAAGAATTGCCGAGCTGGAAACCAAACACCAGAGAACACCAGCAAGAAGCCGTCAGAACCCATCGAGGGTTCCTTAACCCCCAGGAGTTTCAAGTGAAGTCTCCTTCAGGAGGCCTCTATGCAGTCCCCGCCATTTGCTGAAAATTTTCGCGCCCTGGAAAGAACCTGGACCCCCAAACGACCCCGGTTTTCTGCCTTTGTACCCCTTTTTTTTGGGTCAAAGGCAGCAAAAAGGGGTCCTTTGGGGGTCCAGGAATGAGTCACTTGCCCGGTTCGGTGACTCGCATTAGAAGAGCCAACATGAATCTAAGGTGGTGGCCGCGATCTAGGGGCTTGTTTCATGGGCTGCTGTACTGCTCACTTGCCCAGAAAGGATTCAGAAATAAAAGGTGATCAGCTTTTGGGTCCACTAAAACTAGACCAAAAAGGAGAAACCAAAAGGTCAAAAGGTCGATTCGCTTTGGGCAACTAAGTTTGTCCTCTAGCCTTGGTTGCTGTTGACCCCCCTTCAGAAAGTTGTTTTTTTTTTTGGGGGGGGTCACCCGCTTTTACTTCCTAAAAAGTTAACGTCTAAAGATCCAACCCAATAGCAGTCAAGTAATTAGTGAATATGCCCTGCAAGTAAGCCAACCCATACCCACGAAACCATGGACAAGTCCAGTCAATTCGTCAGAGTCCCCCACGAAACCATGGACAATTCCAGTCAATTCGTCAGAGTCCCCCACGAAACCATGGACAATTCCAGTCAATTCGTCAGAGTCCCCCACGAAACCATGGACAATTCCAGTCAATTCGTCAGAGTCCCCCACGAAACCATGGACAATTCCAGTCAATTCGTCAGAGTCCCCCACGAAACCATGGACAATTCCAGTCAACTCGTCACCCCTGCCCACACGAACGACTCCGGGTCTCTGAGCAGTGAGTGCTCGGAACCTTTAGGGGTGTGTTGGGGGTGGCATAAGACCAACAAACACACACACACACACACACACACACACACACACACACACACACACACACACACACACACACACACACACACACACACACACACACACACACACACACACACACACACACACACACACACACACACACACACACACACACACACACACACACACACACACACACACACACACACACACACACACACACACACACACACACACACACACACACACACACACACACACACACACACACACACACACACACACACACACACACACACACACACACACACACACACACACACACACACACCACCCACCGCCCAATTCTTGGTTGCTGTTACCCCCCCGCAAAAACAAGCTGAACTTTTCGGGGTTTAGTTGAAAACCCAAATGATTCCAACCAAAAGGTTAAAGTCTAAAGATCCGTTGCCCAAGAGCAGTCAAGAAAATTCGGGGCCCCCCGTAACCCCAAGTTGAGTCCCCGAGCGCCCAGCGCCTTCCGCCCGCCAAATCCCCCCCCCCCGGATCGATCGATCGATCGAGGGCGCGATAGCCCAGATCACCATGGAGGACTCTTCGTGTCTGGCCAGGTCCTGAGCTGCACGGGAGACCTTCGGGCTGCCTGGGCCTCAACTAGGTCCTCCAGATTTGAGAGCTTAGAATCATTTGGTACCGTCTATTTCAGTAGGGGGTCTATTTCAGTAGGGGAAGCCTCCCCCAAAAAAGGGGCAAAAGGGCACTACTGGGGGACCTAGTCAAAACTACCCAAACTCCCTCAAACTACTTATAACAACCGGGTTCTTGCCCCAAACTTATGCGATAAATCCCCATTCTTTTATGGCTAGTTTGACGGTCCAGGTGCCCGTCTCCGATCGTTGATCCACGGCTAAAAGTCGAACACTGTTAGGGTTAAATAGGGAAACTACAACAACATCCAACAAACAAAAACTGAGGGGATGGCTGGGAGCCAGAAAGAAATCATACCGTGGATGGACAAACAAAAGTAAACCAACCATACGAAACACCTACTACAAAACCTGGGTGCCGGTCGCTTGCGCGTGCGATAGCAAATTTATTCACTGGCTGGGTGAAACAAAAAACCGAACAACTTCGGCGCAGTTCACTTGCAAGTGCCGTTGCCAATGAATTCAGGTACACTGGCTATACACACATCAGGTGGATGGCTTGAACCTTTTTAGCACGAAACCAAAAAAGAAGGACACCTGGTAATTTTGCGTAGGTTGCAGTTGGTTTGTGGTCAAGTATGGCTGGTCTACTTGAAATGAAGGGGCATCTGGATCCAAGGAAAGGGCCTGCATGGCTTTTGGCCTTGCGCTTGGGCCTCCGCTTGCGTTTGGCCCCTGGCAAAAATATCGCAACTCCCGTGGGAATCTTGGAACCTGACGTTCGGCTCCTTGTTGGCATCACGTTCCTTTGAAAGGGACCGGCTCCTGAACGTCGAGTTTCGGCTGTGACAACGCTGGGAGGCTTTCCCTTTAAACCTACTTGCTGGTTCGATTGCCAGGAAAATGTTGAAAGAATGGAATGTCCCCCGGAAAAGAACAAAAAAAAAAAAAAAAACGAAAAAAAACATGTCTTGCTTGATTCGGAGCTTTCCCTAGCTTCATTCCCAAAACCCTTTGGCTCGGTTCCCGCGCCACAGCAAGACCATGTCCCCAACTCGAGACTCTCAGGTGCGGAACGGCTCTCTCACCAAAGCTAAGAAACCAAAGGATAGACGTCGCAAAACGCTGTTCGGGGGGAAACAAAATATGGAGCTTCAACCACGAACCCAAGCCAAAACCACGAAGACCTGGCGTGAAAACAAAAAAGAGGACGGACGCTTCGCCATCCAACTTGAGATCGGGGAAACAAGAACTGGAACTCCTCAGCAAATCGCCTTGCTGACCAGTATCGAAGGCCACTTCCAAGGGCGTGATCACAGACACAGCGGCCAGCACCAGCAGGAAAATGCCGTCCCAGATCTGGTCAGTTCGATTCGCAAAATCGGGGAACCCTATGCAAGTTTCGTGAAATGGCTCGTCGTCTTTATCTGGCAAGTTGTGTTTTCCTGTTGGTTTCGCCAGGGTGCTCAAATAGCGCTTGGACTCCACAGTGCGGTTGCTCCGGCCGTGTTGGGCAGGAATTGTGTGCGGATGATGCGCACCAAGTACCAGACATGGTTCTGATATCAAAGAGGCCGCGACCCGTCTTGCATCAGCATGTCTTAACATAAGGGGAGGCCAATATTTGTCAAGAAGGATCCAAGATTGTTCAGCATCCACTCATTGGATGGTTTCCCGTCAAAAATGATTGGGTACAACTGAAGATGGCACACGAGGGCGCCATTTTCA
Organism: Effrenium voratum; assembly: GCA_963377175.1. Taxonomy (NCBI): domain Eukaryota; class Dinophyceae; order Suessiales; family Symbiodiniaceae; genus Effrenium; species Effrenium voratum. The sequence continues at coordinate 957,380 of CAUJNA010000779.1, forward strand.
AGAATGCCATGACCAAAGATCCTTTAGGGTTTGGAAGAGATGGTCATCAACCCCTCATTTCCCTGAGCTCACTTGCCCAGAAAGGACCCAGAAATGAAAAAGGTGATCAGCTTTTGGGTCCACTAAAACTAGACCCAAAAGGAGAAGCCAAAAGGTCAGATTCGGTCGATTCGCTTTGGGCAACTAAGTTTGTCCTCTAGCCTTGGTTGCTGTTGACCCCCCTTCAGACAGTTGTTTTTTTTTGGGGGGGGGGGTTTAGTGAAACACCCGCCTTTACTTCGATTCGCTTTGGTTGCAACTAAAGGCTTCAAGTGCCTGGGCTTTAAGACTTTTCAGGAAGACCAGTTCACATGACCAGCTTGGACTTGTCTTGGCGCCAAGACCCTGTTTTTCAATGGGATGTCGGAGAATGGTAAGGGATTCAGGGAAGCGTGACGGCAACAAACCAACAAACCTCCACGGAAACGTCTCGTTTTTCCTTTGTGCACTTTGGGATGGTGAGTGAAGGCTCAAGACTTTTGCTGGTTTGAAGGTGAAACCAAGAAATTTCTTGCCCAAAAAGGGCCGAGTGCCCAGCAGCTGAGAGTCTGGACACCGAAAAAACAAAAAGCCGGGCCCCGGCCTCCAGGAAATAGGAGGTCTCCGGGCTGAGGGTTCGGTAGTGAAAGACGAGGCGCTTCTTTGGTGCTTTCTGGGGCTCGGAGATGTGGCCTGATGAACGGGTGTCCCCTTGTGGTTATTCATTACTTTGGGAGGGGAACAACCCTAATATAGGATGGAATTATTAACCTAGGGATTTGAAGAAGACAGTGCGAATCGGCCGGGAATGCCGTTGAAAAGAACGGGGATACACTCGCAGAGAAGTGCCACCCAATTGTTTGCACTACGTGTCTTGTAGATCCCCAAGGTTGTCCCTTTTGTTCCAGGTCCTTTGCGCGAGTGAACATGTCCTAAACTCAGTTGCCCCAAGACGTCCAATTGGATGGAGTACGGTTAGACCTTTTGCTCGGGAGGAGTGTGGCTTTAGCGCAACCAAGAGGCGCTTCGCTTTTGGATTGCGGCGAGCTTTGCCTTTGTTGTGTTGTGCGGATGCTGCCAGGAACATTGGGCCAACTGGGTGCAACATGGCACAAATCACGATTTCTGCCCAAACGGAAGCTAACAGGCGGTGACGGCTATCTAGGCTTTTTCCTAGAAGGGTACAGGCATGGTTGTAGAAAACGCATAGGGCACCCCACGTTCTCTGATACTGCGGATGGCCGAAAGCCTGCACCACCAAGAAACCCTGGCATGATGAGTCCCCTGTAAATACCAATCAACAATGGCTTCCTATGGTTTTTCAGTGGTGCAGGGTTTTATACAATTTATACATCCACAGTATTGCAAGTGCTGGAGGACAACCCTGTAACTTACCTCATGCACCATGGTTTTGTGGTATACAGTTGATCAGGGCTCAAAAATGAAAATCGCAGGCACCCCTCACAGAGGTGCCATGTTAGTGGGAACAAGGCTATGTGATTTACATATACATATATATATATAGTCACGCTCATCCGGAGCAGCCGCGGAAGACATTCCTTGCGTATATACCCTACAAGGCGGGCTGGCTCGTTTGCACACCCCCTCGTTACATACCTTCGTCAACACCGCCGGTCACGTTCCCAACCCCCGACGGGCCCAGTGACCCCTTTTTCGGCGTCACCTGGCTTGCAGTCGCAACTTTCTCTGCGGAAGTGTCAAGCGCTGTTTTCCCGCTACATGCCTCCATATCAAGATGTGTGCCGCCTGGCGCGTTGCATGCGCCCGAAAGTCAGCTCCCGCTTGAACCCCGGCTCACTTCTATAATAATCGACCCAGGGCCCAAAAATCACGGTCGGGTCTGGGAAAAGGAGAAAGAAGTGCTGCGGGAAATGATCTTTTGAGAAGGAGCATTTGGCATTTTGCCCTGACCGCTGTGCCATCTTCTGGTTTCCAGATAAAGCCAAAAACGCGTGCAAGTGAAGCCCAAAACATGGCACCCCACATCCCGGGCCAAAAAGCCTTCGTGAACATGTCTTGGAATCAACATCACACTCTTCTGAATACATGGGTATGTCCAAACCTCCACCTGAACCCTCAAACTGCACGAAAAAAAAATCGTTCTTGCTCCCCAACAAAAAGTTGGGGGTGAAGGTCCTTTTCTTTTTGGCAGTTTCAAGGTCCAGGCAGTGGCCGGGCAAGAGATCTGCATTTCCGTGGTGGTCGTTTCGTGTTTTTGTTTGAAGAGCAACCCGTCTAAGAAACTGGAAAAACCCGGCACCTGGGTTTTGGTCTGGGTATGGCAGCAACAGAACCGAAGGAACCAAACAGAAAAGCTTGTTCGGTGAAGTATTGGCCATGCCCGACGTCTCAGCCAAGATGCTTTGCAGAGAGTCGCTGGGAAACTTCCGGTATCCTAAGCATGCAAAGCCCAAGAACCCCGCCTTTCAGACTACACCCCCCATGTCCAATTGGACCCGAAAAAAAGTGTTGGATTATCTTCGTGCTTTCAAAGTTTTAAACTTAAACAACCAAACAACAAGGTAACACGCGCACAAACACGCCCACCAGTAAAACGCAAACACGGACCAAACAAGGAACAGGGACAGGAACACAAACACAACCACAAACACGGACGTGAACAGAACCGGAACAAACACACGAACGAACGAACGAACACACACACACACACACACCCACACACATGGGGGTCTGGGAAAATTCAAGAAAACCCCTTCCCCTTTTGGTTTCCTGGAAAATGACACCTCCATCTGCACGAGCTTCCTGAGTAAAACTGCTTCATAGATGCCCATGAAAACTTTGGAGAGGAAAACCAACGAATCTTCGTAAGCACATGCCAACACATGCAAGCCATATGCGCCATCCATCACGGCCGCCGATTTTGTCGATCCAAGACGCGTTGGCCCATCTCCGCGTCCGGTACATCTTCGAGCTCGTCCCTAGCCAAGAGATCTCCAACGGACGGCTTCCGAGGGCTTGTGACTGAGCAGCCGGAAAAACCGGGTGTGGACAAAATTTGCAAATCCCGGTTGGACGGTCCCCAGAAAAACGGGGTGTCAAATGTCGACCAAAGTTTGAGCTCCCTGAATTCCATCGATCGGAGAGCCGCCCTGAGGCAGAGTAAGTCGGACACCAGTTGGCCGGGCGATCAATCTGACGGCAAGGGGGGCATGGCTAGATGAATTAGGCATGACTTCATGGGAAGCGAAATTCTCTGGTCAACCAGACTGCCCCCTTTGTTCCGGATCTTCTTCTCCTTTCAGGGCTTCTTCCTCTCGAAGGACCTAGCTCCTGTCACTGGGCCTAGAAAAGAAGACTTATCAACAAAAAGCTTGCAAGCCCCCACCGAGCAATCAGCCTGCTTTTTCAACCATCAGTCGACGTTGGGTGTTCAAAGCGGCCTCGGGAACAAGTAGAGCCAAGATGGAACAAAAACCAACCTTCCACTTGCGTAAGATTCCTGGAAGTAGAAATATATATATATATATATATATATATGGTCACCCCCCCCCCCAGGGCCTACCTTTGCCCTCTTCTAGTTGAAGGTGTCAACTCTACTCTGTGTGCCTCTTTCTTGCAGATGCCTGAAAACACTGTAAAATACAGTGTTTTTGTTGCTTTGCTACCTTCTATGTGACAGCAAATGTCTGATTATTTGAGGCTTGAAAGGCAGCAAAGCGAAAACGGATTCCGTTTTCAGATTCGAGCCTGGCTTTGATTGAATCACTGGTTTTTACAGTGGTTTTGAGTACACCAGGGAAAAGCATTGAAAAAATGATGTTTTTGGCAGCTTCGAGCTCTGCAACCTGCACAGACCCAAAAGCACAAAATCTCCTGAAAATGAAAGCTCTGAGACCTGCACATGCCAAACACATCTCCAGACCAAGTTTGGGAGTCTGGGGATATGTGCCCTTTATTTGTTTAGCCACATTTAAGCTAAATCATATTTGGGAATGAGTTACTATTAAAATTTGATTGCAAAGGCCAAGTGATTTCTTTCCAGAATAAGCTATATTCCAATTCAAGCTGTATTTGGGGATGGATTCTTGATCAAATTATTATCACGTCGCTCTTTTCACTTTGTGCACATGAAGCCTTTGGTTGATCAAGAGAAAAAGAGCCCCACTGCGTCTTCGCGGGTTCGAGGGTTATGAGCCCAACGCCATGAGTGAAGGCTCGATGCAGACGCCTTCCGACAAGGACCTCCAGCTGGCTCTCGTGGCTCCGCAGGAGGAGAAGGCGGAGCACCCTGAAGGTGCACCTCAGGCCTTGGGGCCGCAGATGAATCCCTTCTGGTCGCAGCGGGCATGTGATGAAGCCATGCTGAAGGCCATGAGGCCGAGCACGCTCCCGGAGGACCAGGGTGGAGATGCCCAGGTGGCCGTGCAGGCCAGCCCACCCAGGGAGATCACTGGCGCGGAGCTGGTGAAGGGGGTGGTGGAGGAAAATGAACCAGATGCAGAAGGCCAAGGATCGGGACTACCAGTCCATGCAGGCCTCCTTCACGGAGAAGTTGGTTGGGGCCGCAATGAGTGGCCCGGATGCTGCTGGACCCGGTGCTTGGTGGGCTGAGGCCGCCGGTGGAGGTTGGCCGCAGTGGGCATGGCCTGGGGCACAGAGCTCTTCAGCCTTGCCGGCTTGGGGTGGAGATGGACCGACTTCATCACCTGGCCTTGGAATTGGGTCGACTGCCAAAAAGGCACTTCTGGACCTTCTAGGTGGAGTTCGTGGATGGCCTCCACAGGCCGCTGGCGATGACCCGCATGGAGCTGGTGATCAAGGACAGCCAGATGTACAGGCCTTTGGTTCCGCCCGCGCTCATCATCCTGGGCATCAACAAGGGCAAGGTTCAGGAGTCCCTCATGGTGCTGGTTCTAGCGGCAATGGAGCCGGTGGTGCTGGGCCGAACGGCAATGGAGCCGGTGGTGCGGCAATGGAGCCGGTGGCGGGGCCAGCGGGGGATATGACGGCGGTCCTGGCGGCAATGGAGCCGGTGGATTTCCGGGTGGTATGGGAGGTGGACTTCCTGGCTATCCTGGAGGTGGTGGTTGGTCATTTTCCTGGAGGAGGTCAGGGTGGTTCCGGTGGAGGGCTTCCTGATCATGTTGGACATGGCGGTTTCCCGAACGGCCATTTTCCTGGAGGAGGTGCTCCTGGTGGTGGGCCTGGAGGTCCACCTGGCGGTCCCTTCATGGAGGAGGCGGTCAACTTCCTGGATGGCTGAACGGGGTAATGGCAGGTCAGGAGGCGGTGAGAACGGTGGAGCTGCCGGAGTTGCAGGACCTCGCAACAGCCGAGCAGGACATGGGGCCTTTGCTGGCGGGAGATTGGATGATGATGATCTCGCCCTTCATGTCCGACCTCTCGTCATCTTCGTCTGCGTGGTGGCAGGAGGTGCTTCGGGTGGCGAATGAATGCTACCAGCGGTGGCTCAATGCGGATCCTCTTGAACGTCTTCGGCTTCTTCCGGAGGCGTTCTTAGCGTTTTCGAGGGCACCTTGGCTACGCATTGAGCAGCGGGGCCAAGTCGCCTTGCTGAAGGCGGTGCCTGAATCTCTACGAGGTGAACTGATTGCCCAGCGGAGGGCGGACAGCATCTCCATCATCTTCAAGGTCTTGAAGACCTACCAGCCTGGAAGCCTGGCCGAGAGGAGTTCCTTGCTTAAGCAGCTGGTTGACCAGCGCATCCCCTCGGGCATCGGCGAATGGCTGTCTTCTTTGAGGACGTGGCGAAGGTGGCTAGTGCGGGTGACGGAACTACGCATTCAGCCTCCTGATCCAGTTCTTCTTTTGGCCACTCTGGACAAGTTCGCGGTGGTCCTTGGAAAGATTTCTGCCCAGGTGTCGTTCAGGCTGCAGATAGCTCGGGCAGCACTACGGGTGGACGTGGCACCATCGCCACATGGAATCCTGCAGTTTGCGGACACGCTGCAGGCGGAAGGGGAGACGGTCTACCACGGAGGTGGGGCGTCGACCAAGGAGGCTGTGAAGGCCAAGACCATGGAGGTCAAGGACACGCCCAAGGCCTACGACCGGGACTACAAACCTCGGGAGCCCGACAGGGAGAAGGGCAAAGGCAAGGGCAAGGGGAAGAGCACTGCGGCCTGCAGGTACTTCCTCTCGGAATCAGGTTGCAAGAAGGGGCAGGCGTGCGGCTTTGCTCATGAATGGGGGGAAGAAGGCAAGATTGGACGATGCTGGCGCTGTGGAAGCAGTCAGCACATGAAGCCGGACTGCCCAGTGAGGGAGGTCACAAACCCCAAGGTGAAAAAGGAGAATTCTCCGGTGAAGGAGAAGGACAAGTCCGAGTTTGAGGAGGTGGCAGTGGAAGGGACCAAGGTCACTATTTTGTCGCCCTCGCCTTCGGCGGCTCCACCTACGGAACAGGTGAATGGAGAGCTGGTGAAGGAGGCGGTGCAGCTTCTCAGGTCATTGAGACCCCGGACGAAGCGCCGTGAAGGTCAGTTCGATGCGGGAGGGCAGTGGAGAGAGGGCTTTGCTTGATGGCGGGGCTACTCATGTCCTTCGGCCGGCTCGCTCCATGGAGGAGTCAGGATGCGGTGCCCATCCAAGTGGAGTTGGCGGCGGGTGAGGTGACCTTGAGGCAGGACCCCGCCACGGGCACGTTGCTCACGGACTATCCGGTCCAGACGATCATTCCCCTTGGGAGGATTGCGCGCCTGGGCTACAAGATCTTGTGGCAGCACGAGGAGTTCGAGCTAAGAGACCCTCGGGGCGTGGAGATCCCGGTGGAGCTTGAGCTGGGCTGTCCCACAGTGGCGCAGGAGGTGGCAACGGAGCTCATCGAGCGCCTGGAGAAGGAGGGAACGGAAATGCAGAGGCGCCTCAAAGCCCTGAGGGCGGGGGAGCCGGGGGAGGTCAACTCCAAGGTTTGGAGGTGGATGGTCGACATCAAGGAGTTGTGGCCGGACCTCTCTGATGAGATGATCGTGAGGATTGTGCCTTCCGGCCAATGGGAAGGTGCTCTGCCCTGGAATAGGAGGCAGAGGAAGAAGTTTTTGTCGAGCCCATCCGTCATCGTGCACTTGTTCTCTGGGCCGGATCAGAGCTGGTGGAAGAAGATGATGGAGACCTCATCCCGGGTCATGCTGTGCGTGGATCGGGAGGTGAGCAGCGGCCAGGACTTGTTGCTGGACCAGGTTGCAGGATTCTTGGCGGAGGTATGCGAAGGAGGTGCAGTTGATGCCCTGCAGGGTGGACCCCCTTGCCGTACAGTGTCGAGGCTTCGGCATCAGCGACCCGGCCCACCGGTTCTGAGAGCGCGACACGGGCCAGAGAGGTTTGCGCTGGACTGCCTCAGTGAGGCGGATCGAGAGCTGGCCCTCAATGATGCGACGCTGTGGTTTAGGCAGCTGTGGTTGTTCTCCCTGGCTCAGGGAGCGAGGAAGGAGAAGGTGCGCTTCCTGAAGGAACACCCTCGAGATCCTCAGGAGTACAAGGCGAAGTCCGACAGCACCGACTACCCGAGCTTCTTCGCCTGGCCTGAATGGGCCTCCTTCAAGAAGAAGTTCGACATCAAGGAGGTGAAGCTGGACTTGGGTGGCTTAGGCCACGAACGCCGCAAGCCCACTACCTTGGGCACGAACATCAAAGCCCTAGGCCTTCTGGATGGCCTTTCGGCGGCGAATGTGGAGGGGAAGAACGTGATGAACATCCCCCTGGAGCAGAAGGTCAAGGAGACCAGGTCTTGGGCCGCATGGCCTGAGCCCTTCAAGCTGAAGATTGTGGAGGGTCTTCGTCTGGAGTTGGAGCACCCGGTGGTGTCGAAGATGTCGAGCGATGATTGGGCCCGGCATCGGGCGCTGGACCACATGCCGTTCAACAGAGAGTGCCCGGAGTGCCTGAAGGGTGCTGGTCGTTCACGGCCCCACAGGCGCATTCCTGCACCGGACACGTTTACGCTTTCCCTGGATTTGTGCGGGCCATTCCGCCCGGGGAAGGATATGGAGGAGGCAAAGAGCCGCTACATGATGGTGGGAGTCTTCACGATCCCCGTCGCCAGGAAAAGCAGAGAGCTGGTTCCTTTGGTGCCCGGGTTGGGGGAGATCCTTGCTAAGGAGAAGGTTGCCGTGGAGGAAGGCGATCTTGAAGGTCCTCTTCTACCGGAGGTGGAGGAGGGGGGAGATGATATTCCTGGGCACGTTGATGGTGGTCCAGGAGACATGGAGAAATGGGAGGAGATGGTAGAGCCGGAAGAGGTGGAAGTGCGGAACTACACCCTCGTGGAGGTTCTTTCGTCAAGGAATGGAGAGGCCATCACACTGGCCATGGCTCGCATGGTGGCGCGCCTCAACTACTTGAATTTGGAGGTGCGGCGGATCCACTCGGACCGAGCCGGCCAGCAAGGCCAACAAGCGATGGTGCGCCCACAGAGGCATTCTCCGCACCTATACATCGGGCGGGGACTGGAAGTCCAATGGGCGTGCGGAAAGTGAGGTGGGAATGGTTCGCAGGGGTGTCACGGTCCTGTTGAAGGCCCTGAAGCTCGATGAGGACCATTGGCCTATGCTGGCGCGCCAGGTCGGAGAACGGCGCGGCCGTCAGCAGCTGCGATCACTTGGCTACATCACGCCGGAGCTACTCCCCTACAACATGGAGGTGATGGTCAAGACTAAGTCATGGGATGACTTTCAAGGGCATTGGAGAGCCCGGAAGAAACGCGCTTGGCTGAGAGGTCCGGATGTGTCGATGAGCCTGACCTCTGGTGGCCACATCGCGGAGACCGAGGACAAGAAGTACCTCCACACCGACGATCTGGTGCCATGCAAGGGGCATGAGGAGGAGGAGGAAGCGGTTCCGGAGTTGCTGGAACTGGTGGAGCGAGATCCAGGAGCTGGCCCACTTCGAGGCCTAGGAGATCCACCGAGGAGGATACAAGGCAAGAGTGCGGTCAAGTCACTGGGCGTGCAAGCGCTACAACGGCGGCTTCATCAAGGAGATGCCCTGGCGAATGAGGAGTTTAAGATCCTCGAGCAGGACACGGAGATGGGGGAGTCGGTAGTGGGATTGATCCGTGAGCTGGATGCTGAGAACGCGGAGATTAGGGTGACTTTGGAGGACGCCTATTTGAAGGCGGTCAAGGAGCAGGAGGAGCAGGTCATGCAGGCCGCTGAGGAGGTGTTCTTGCAGACCAGGATGATCTCCCTGCAGGAGGTGAAGAGGAACCTTAGTGACTGGCTTCCGTCGATGAAGGGGGAGCTGGAGAACTTCACCTCCAACCAGGCCATTCAGAGGGTCACCAAGGCTGAGGCCGACGCCATGATGGTTGAGGCAAAAGCAGCTGGAAAGGTGGTGGAGATGATCCCTGCCATGGGAGTCTTTAGCCGGAAGGCGGGAGCAGGGAAGCGGAAGTCGCGCATCGTGTGCTGCGGCAACTACATGGCTGACCGGAGCGCCGATGAGCTCTACGCCTCGGGGGCGGACTCTACGCAAGTGAGGGCCATCCTGAGGAAAGCAGCCTTGGGACATCCTTTCCCTGGATATTCGCTCGGCCTTCCTATTGGCACCCACTTCGCAGGACGAGCTGATCATCGTTCAGCCACCTCGCATCCTTTACGATGCGGGCCTGATCGACCACGACGAGGTTTGGGTGGTCACGGGGGCGATGTACGGCCTCACAACGGCGCCAAGGGATTGGGCATCCGGCCTGGTTCCTTTGGCAGACCCGAACCTCTGGGTCGTGAAGGAGTGGAAAGCAGACGGGAAGGGCGGTGTACTCTTTGCGGGACCCCCTCTGGGCTACCTTGCGGTCTATGTGGATGATCTGCTGGTGGTGGCGGAGAGGCGAGGAGCACCGCGGAGAAGCTTGCTCAGGTCTTGGATGCGACCTGGCCGGCTAGCCCGCCGGAGTATGTGGAGGCCGGAGGCCCCGCTATGAAGTTCCTGGGCATGGAGATCCAGAAGTCAGAGAAGGGGGACATTGAGGTCCACCAGCACTGCTACGCGCAGGAGTTGTTGCAGAGGAATGGGGTGGTGGCGCGAGCTACGCACATCAAGGTCCCGGAGGAAAAGGAGGACCCTGCCCCAGCTTTGCGGACGGTGCGGGAGGCCCAACGGCTCACTGGAGAGCTGTTGTGGCTCTCAGGGAAGACCAGACCGGATCTTGCAGCGGCGGTTCAGAGGATGTCGTCGAGGGCGACGAGGAACCCGGAGTGGGTACTGGAGCTCGGAGCCAATGTTCTCGCCTACCTGAGCACGTCGTGGGAGAAGAAGCTGGTCTACACCAAGGAGGTGCCAGTGGATGCAGATCCGACTATGTTCCGGCGGACACCCCGGGAGGCTGGCACTTTGGAGGCGCTGGTGGATGCTTCGTTTGGGGTGGAGGAGCAGCACAGCGTCACGGGCATCATACTGCTCTTCGCGGGCTGCCCAGTGCAGTGGGAGTCGAAGAAGCAGTCTCTGGTTGCTCTATCTACGGCGGAGGCGGAGCTGACGGCGATTATGGAAGGGGCGCAAGCGGGTCGCTCAGTGAGGGCGCTGCTGGAGCTCTTCGAGGTCCCGATCAGCATGGAGATCTACAATGACAACCGCGCGGCGCTGATCTTGGCCGGAGGCCAGGGAGGAGGCTGGCGCACCCGTCATTTGCGCATCAGAGCAAACTGCTTGGCGGAGGCCATGAGTTCAGCCTCACACACCGGGTGGGTACGAGATTGTGGGCAGATGCGCTCACGAAGTGCTTGCCGGTGGCGGCTTTGGAACGGTTCTGCGAGGGAGTGGGCTTGAAGTCTGTCCCCAAGGTCGTGGAGCATGAGGACGTGGAGGAGCAGAAGGAGGCCATGGTCAAATGCCTCTTGGCGGTTGTTGCCGGTGGCCTGCTGATGGCGAGTGGTGGTCTTTCTCCACAAGTCAGGCAGATGAAGGCTGTGGGCCAACTGGTGTTGATTGGAGGAGTGGCGGCGCTGGCCCAATGGGCCTGGACAAGGCCAGACTGCTGCTGGCAGGCGATGAGCCGCATCAAGAAGGGCGTCGTGGAGGTGCTCTGGAAGAGGTGAAGGCCGTCAAGGTCAGGGCTTTGGCGCCGAAGGAAAGGCGTTTGCCGGAGTGGAGTGGTCAGGAGATGCTTGACCCGATCACGGATGGAGAGGTTTGGCGTTCAGGGCGTTTGTCCTTGGGAGAGCGCTTGGACGTCGAGGACGAGGAGCAGAGTCCTACGGTCTGGGAGGGGGACCAGAGTCTCCTGGCCACGTGTGATGAGGTCAGGGATCTAGGGGCTGCTTCGGAATCGGGCTATGGCATCTTCACCGTGCAGGAGCTCTATGGTGGCTTCATGGACCTTCCCGGAAAGTGATGAAGGTGGACTGGAGGAATGGAATCAGGAGGGTGTAACGCCCATGCAGACCTCGTCGGTGAGATTGAGGCGGAACTCTATGAGATCCTGGCCGACTACGCCTATACTACGAGTGGAGGAATGGGCCTTGGGAGCTTGATCCTCTGCACGCAGGTGGTGCAGACAGAAGCCCAGGATGGACGTCGAGAAGGTGATGGCGGCTATGAGCTCGTGATCTTCGTGGTGGTGGTGTCCTTCATTGCCATCATGTGCTACAGGGTCGTGGAATCGACCGCGCGGGCGATCTTGGAGCAGAGGAATCGGCTGCCGGAACCTGCAGGCCCGGAAGTGCGAAGTGCAGACTGAGGCCGTGGAGACGGAGGAGGACATGAGACGGAGGCTTCGGGAAGAGGTCAACCGGACCTTCCGGCTTGAGCGAGTCAGGAGGTTGCAGGAGGAGAGAGAAGAGGAGGAGCGTTTGGAGCGCCGGCTGGAACAGCAACAGCGCGAGTTGAGCGTGCGAGAAAGCTCTGGAGCTGAGGAGGAGGTGATGACGTTTGAGCGTCGCTCGCCTAGCACGGCCACGGAATCGGCGTCATCATCTGCTGATGGCCTTCGCAGGCGAGGTCAACACCCACTGCAGCGGGAGCTGAGGCAGCTACGTGAAGAAGCTGAACAAGGTGGTGAACCGGAGCCGGAGAATGTGGTGGCACGGCGGGGGGCTATGGTGGAGCTCTACCACGTCACGTCCTTCGGGGAGCGCTATCACTGGACTCGGGATTGCTGGGGATTGCGAGGTGCGGTTGCGCGAGGCATCCGGGCCATGCTCCCTTGCCCGAACTGCTGGCTGGGAGCGCATCACCAAAGGGGAAGGAATGGAACCGCGTGGAGGGGCTCTGATGGCTATCTCCACTCGGCGAACAACTGCATCCCCATGGACGAGCATTCGACCACGATCCGAGGGCTTCCTCTACGCCCTTGCCGCTTTTGCATGAGCGGCATCACCTCGGATCCGTCGATGAGATGAGTGAACAAAGGCTTGGGCTGTGGCCGAGGATTTTCCATTTTGGAGATGGCCCCTGGGAGCGACAAAATCCCAGGCGAGCCTGTGAGGGGAGCACGTCGCTCTTTTCACTTTGTGCACATGAAGCCTTTTGTTGATCAAGAGAAAAAGAGCCCCACTGCGTCTTCGCGGGTTCGAGATTATGTTCAAAAGCTAATTGAATTCTGTCTGCATTAAAGTATATTTGGATTCTACTGCAATCATATTTTCCTTATTTGGAAAGGTATTCCTGTTCAAATTCTGATCTAATATAGACATGATGGTGAATTATGAATGGTGGTGAACTATGTGCTTACTAAATTCTATTCAATATGCAAATTCAATTCGGATCAAAATCGTATTTGGAAAGGAATGTGTACTTGGATATGTTGGACTCCAGGCTCCAAATTATGAGGCTTGGAGAATCCAACATTAGACATCTCAAGGATCCTGATCTCCAGATTCTAGGTTTCAGGTGTTTCAAATTGGACATTTCAAGGGATTAGAGATCCAACAAAATGCTGTAAAACACAGTGTTTTGCAGCAGTTGCTCAGATTGTGTTCCCTTGGACCGAAGATTGTTTTCCCCAAACAACAGTTTTCCTTTCAACATTCCAATTCAATTCGCAGTATATTTGGAAAGGAATCTATATTTAAACATGTTGGAGGACTCCCAGCTCCAAAATATGAGGCTTGGAGAATCCAACACTAGACATCTCGAGGATTCTGATCTCCAGATTCTAGGTTTCAGGTGCTTCACTATGGACATTTCAAGGGATTGCAGGTCCAACAAAAAACTGTAAAACAAAGTGTTTTGCAGCAGTTGCTCAGATTGTGTTCCCTTGGACCGAATGGACAGCCTTTGATATAACAGTGCAGCAGTGATGACACACCCACACACACAATCATCAACCTTTTAGGACCACATGCCCAAACCACATCAAACAAGGCCTCAAATAAGTGTCCTTTTCTTTCCCAAACAACAGTCTCCACTTGCTACGCAATAAGCCTACGGAAGGTTTATAAACTTTCAGGAAAGTTTATAAACCTTATTGAGTGTTTGACGAGTACTGAGAAGTCTTTACAAAGTTGGCTGAGTCACACCTCACTGCTAAGACTTCCAAGCACCCCCCCCCCCCCAAGACTTCCAACCAACCTCCCCCCCCTCCCCCCCCCCCGTCAGAACTGGGGGGGAGGGGGGGGGGGGTACTGAGAAGTCTTTACAAAGTTGGCTGAGTCACACCTCACTGCTAAGACTTCCCCCCCCCCTCCCCCCTCCAACCAACCCCCCCCCCTCCCCCCCAAGACTTCCAACCAACCCCCCCCCCCATCCTTCAACGATACCATGAACACTTCGTAGGGTGTTGTTGCCTTGACGCGGGAAACCCCCCCCCCTCCCCCCCCCCGTAAAGAGTTCTGACCCCCCCCTGCCCTTGTTGCAGGGAAACCGTCAAACCCTTGACATGGTTTATAAACTGTCTTGTAAGTTTATAAACTCTTTGCTGTTGTTACTCAACATGACTTGTCACCCACAAAAAAATATGCAGCAACAGCACACTTCTTGCGTATATATGCTCACACCCCCTGTCTTTAAAAATAAGAGGGTTTTGTACATTTTGAAGTGGAAAGGTAGGCCCTGGGGGGGGGGGGTGAGCATATATATGTATGGTCACCCCCCCCCATGATCCACACCAAAAACAACATAATGCCAACGCCTTCTTTCAATCGTAAGCTCCCCCCCTACTCCAAGACCCGCGTTTTCGGGGTACTTGTTTTTTGGAAAGCCTGCTTTTCTTGGCAATGTCCGCCTTTGTCGGTCAAGTTTTTTGCCATCATACCCCATCATACCACTGGGTAAGCTTGGCGCTGATTTCGAATCCCAATCCCGAGCCAGGTCTGGGGTTCAGTCCTTGGGATTCAATGTTGCTGAAAGTGGCAAGTTGCGATCGCTTTTTTCCATGAACTTTACCCCTAACAACCGATCGCAACAGTGACTGAAAAAAAAAAGCGATCGCAACTTGGCGATCCAGGCGGACCCGAAAGAACTACCCTTAGAGATGGGTTCGCGTCACCTCCCACCAATTAACATGGAACCTGACGTTCGGGGGTTCTGGACGTCCAATTTCCTTAAGGGACCCTCGGTCCCATGTTAATGGGTGGGAGGGTAGTGCCTGGGGTGAAATTCTTGCTTTTGGGCAGCTTGAGTTCCAGGCATACTTGGGTCGTTGCCATTTATCTAGTCTTGCCCATAGGAACAAATGGGTTCCCCCCACCCCAAATTTATTTTTAAGGGGGTGGGGATGAGAGATTCCGCTTTTCATGTTGACCCGGATCTATTTATGAGGGGTGCTTCCTTCAAAAGTGATGAACCCCTGCCAAACGGGGGCCCACTAATAATCAAGGGGACCAGGGGTTAATGAATCCGGCTCAACATTGGGGGACTTGAGTCCAAACGAATTTCCCCTTGAAAGGTTGCAATTTATTGGCGGTTTCCATTGACACCGATCGCTACACTTTTGGGGGGCTTCCCTTCAAAGAGAAAGCCACGGCCCCCGCACATAGGGCAGAAAACTGCCAGTGGACCCTTTTGTTTCGCCATACCAACTTTGTACCCAACCTAAAACGGGTACCCCCTCCAAATACGCAGTTTTGCTCCGGGCATGTTTGGAAAAACCTGCCTTCGTATGAGTACATAACTCATTCTGCAATAGAGGCTTGACATAGTTGGAGTGGGTTCCTTGGAGTGGGTATGTTTTTTTTGTCGCCCGCACTCGAGGGGCCCACCGACTCCCGCCTGGCCATCTCGCCTCGGGGCCGCCTATGGCGAAAGGGCACAGAACTGGGGGTCTGTCAATTTAGGTGACCCTCAAAAGCTCAGATGCCCAGTGGCCATGGGGAGAACAAGAATCGGCACCCTTTTCTTGTTGGTTGAGTTTAAAGAGGAACCCTTACCCGAAAAAAAGGGAAAAGGGCACCACTGGGCAACAGAGAATGGTGGCTGCAAGTAAGTTGTAAAAGTAACCTAGGCTATAACCTCCAAATGAAGACCCCCGTTCAGTGGGGTTAACCCTGTTAGTGGGACAGAATCCAAGTGGCTAACCACTTGCTAACATGGCCGAACATCCAAGCAGGCTCCAACCCCCCTCCCCCAACCGTTTCCTTCAAACAAGTTGCTTTTCATCGCGACTTCTGTTGTCCTCATAGGGATGGCACATGTGTGATGCGACCAGTTCTATCGAGAGTGCAATCACTTTACGGGTGAGTCGAAACAATCGTACATGGCTTCTCACAAATCTAGCACGCTACTCAACACCCCGGCGCAAAAAGGTTTGACTTTCGATGCGTGGGACAATTTCTGCATTCAAGAGTCCTAGTCTCAAGATCCAATCCATCTGGGCTATTTGGGTTAGTCTCCAAACGAGGGAAGGCTCAAACTGGTGTTTCTTTGTTGCATTGAAACTAACCACAAGAAGGTTTCCTCCGCAACTTACTTCCCGAGTTGATGCTTCAATCAAAAGTCCAAACCTTCTGCTTGCCACTCAAGTGGTCTTCCCAAACAGGTTTGAAGTCCATCAACTCGGGAAGTGAGTCAAGACGCACCCAACATTTCTTGGTTCCTGTTGACCCCCCTGCAAAAAGTGAATAACTTTCTGGGGGGTTTGGTCGAAAACCCCTTGATTTCAACCAAAAAGTTAAAGTCTAAAGATCCGTTGCCCAATAGCAGCCAACATGTATCGAGTACACGACCAAAAATCAGCCTGGCGGCTGGTTCGAGTTCCAGGGAGCCGGCATGGTGCTCACTCGGTGGGTTCCGCGCTGACCGAACGAGGCCGCGAGGTCCAAATGGCTTCGGGGACAGGTCGAGCGGGCGCCGCGGCTTCGCGGACTTCTTTTTTGGAGGCGCGAGGTGGGGCGGGCGTTTTTTTTGAGGCTCGAGGCCTGTTTGGGGGGGTTTCTGGGCGAGAAGAGACCGGCGAACTGAAGAGACCTCCGGCCCCGTGAGGGCCAAGTTTTCCTATGACTACGCCAGGATTGCTTTTCAAGCCCGCCCAGCGTCCCAAATTTGAAGACCAAAAAAAATGCCTTCGACCGCGGCATTCATCTCAAGGCACTTTCCGGACAGAACGTGGCCCGTATCCAAGTCCAAGGGGTTCATCGGCTGCGGAGTGCTGACCGGTCCTCCAGTAGAGAGGCTAGAAGAAGGGTACCTTCTTTCTGCAGTCGATTGTAGTAGGGGAACCCTCCCCAAAAAAAGGAGAAAAGGATACCTAGCTGGGGGACCAATCTTGGACTTCGATATGCGGGACTTTAGGTTCTTTGGCGCACTCTGGCACCTCCCTCTGCTCGGCCTCTGGGTGGGGTTGCCTTCCCAGACATACCAAAGCATTCGCTTGGCCTCTGCTTTTCGGGTTACGAGCCCAGACCTCATTTAAACCAATTGAAGAACCCCCTCGATGCATTGGGGCAACTGGTCCTTGTGATTCGGGGTGGCATGTTGACCGGAAATTTGCAGATAGAGCTGGGCCTCCAGAAAGTATGTCTTCCCTCTACTCCAAGTACCCGCTTTTGCTGGGGTATTGTTTGAAGAACCAGGTTTTCAAAAATAAACACCTCCTTTTTCAGTCAGGATTTGCGATCATATCCTACCATACCCTGAAAAAACTGGTATTAGGAGTAGGGGGTTCTTTCTTTACAAAAAACACACCCCCTGATGAATCCGGAAACCAAATTCTGTGTGGTTGCTGTTGTTGTTGTGGAAAACCCCGCCCCAAAATGGTGGTTTCCCCTTACAGCGACCAACGTAAATCTACAGGTGTATCCAAAAGAAAAGCTGGGGGTCATGAGGGATCCCCAGGAAAGGGACCGAATCACATGTAATCTCGAACAGCCAGACCCAACATGTGAGGTTGTGGCCCTACATGGTTTTCCTTTAAAGCGACCAACAAAATGTGTACCCTCCAAAAAGACACATGAGGGAGAATGTTAACCCCATATAAATCAACCGGGGTTAGGGGGTGCTCCCCTCCAAGAGTGATGATTCCCCACGAAACTCAGGGATATCCCCTAAAAGTAAACTCGGGTTGATTAATATGGGGTCAACATTACCCAAGAAAGGAATCGACGACGAGAGTGAATCTGCTAAGATTTTTGGAGACAAATTTTGACCTGAAAGGGGGCATATCAGCTCCATAACATGGGTTCAAAGGAACACAAAAGGATGGCCAACGAGGCAGTTGGCTGGGAGGGGTGGGAGTGACAAAACAAGGCAAGTCATGATGTGAGTCATACTTCGGGGAACCTCGCTCCCCGTCCAGAACCTTCTCACCCGATTTTCGCCTTCCCCCACCCCACCCCACCCCACCCCACCCACCCCACCCCACCCCCACCACCACCACCACCACCACCACCACCACCACCACCACCACCACCACCACCACCACCACCACCCCCCGCTGAACCCACCCACCCCCACCCGCCCAACCCGACGGCCCGATGGCTCCACGGCCCGGGCATCCGCCAACGGCACGTAGAGCGTCAGCTCCGCCGTGATGGACGGCGAAGAAAGCCTCAGGGCTTCCCGGCGGAGCTTTCCCCCCCCCCGAAACCTCCATTTTAGTGAAGCTCCCTGGAAAAAATGTGTTTTTTTGTTTTTGTTTATTTCTCTTGTTTTTTTGTTTTTTTGTTTAATAAACAAATAAATATATATTTCCGGGTAGTGATAGATTCCCTTTTGAAACAAGGGAAACTACAAACTATTCTGAAGCAAATGGAAGGACACCACCAGCACAGAGCCCCAACTTTCTCGCTGCGAGAGATGCAGGGAAGGAATCGAAATTGAATGACCCCAAACAAAAACAAATCCTCGATTTGGTTTCCTTTATTCGGGATTCCCTGCTGAGCAGCAAGCGGTTCTGTAGGAAACGTCTTGGATGCGGCGTTTGTGGATCTACTTCTGTAGGATATTTGCCAAATGATCCCCTTCAAATCCCCATGAACATCTTTCGAACATCTAGCCAACACATGAGGTGAGGTTTTTTTTGGGCTGCAGGGATCCGATCCTCCTTTTGGTTGGGGAAGGCCCCAGGGGGATCTTGGAGGCCCCCAGCAGCGCAAGAACTGTTAATCTCACACTTGTGCGCCCCCCTTCCCCCCCCCACCCTTCACCGGCCAACGGACCTTACAAGTTAGGGGGGTTGCTGGCAGCCTATTTTTGTTTTTTGCCGGGGGGGGAGGGGGGTTGCTGGTAGCCTTTTCTTTTTTTTGCCGGGGGGGGGGGGTTGCTGGTAGCCTATGTTTGGAGAAGCCTCCTTGGACGTGTGTTGCCAAGTGAAATGGTTTGCCCACGCCTAACCGGGTTAAGTCCACTGAACGGGGGATGTATCAGCAGGTTGTCTCGCCTGGGTTACCGTTGCAACCTACAAAGATGAACACCCAAGGATAGGCAAGGATAAGCCCCCCCCCCAAAAAAAAATCAACTTGGCCAACCCTGGGGTGAAAAAGTTTTTTTTTAATGGATTGTGCATCATATTTAGTCTGCCCAATATTACATAGCATTGCAGGAGGCCCCAAATAAGGACTTGTCAAGGGTTGAACAGTAAAGCCTTGACATAAGAACCTTATTTACCTTGCCCGTCAAAGAGCAAAGGATATGGTACCCCTAAAGGAAAGGCGAGCCACCAAACATTTAACTGAAGGAGACAACCTGACATTTGCTGAATGGTGCTAGGCCAAGCCCAAACTTGCCACGCCTTCCAATACCCCCTACTCAACATGCCCGCTTTTTTCAGGGTATTTTGGGGGAACTTTTCATGGTAGATACCTCCCTTTTTCAGTAGAGGGCCGACATGATACCCTGAAAAAAAGGCCGGGTATTTGGAGCGGGGGTAAACACCCAGATGTTTTGAAATACAGCCAGCCAGTAACTTCCTCTACCTCCGAAGCCTAGCGTCCCGGCCCGGCCAACCCGAAACAACCAATTAAATACGTGAAGCAAACAAATCAAACCAGAATCCTTTACCACTCCTGGTGTGATTGCAACGAAAAAGTATATATTTTTGCAGCCCCTTACTAACAAAGAACAAACGAACACAAAATGGAGAAAAAACACGAACAACCTAAAAACTTGCCAACAACAGCGAATAATCATACACTACCTCCCATGCCTTCATCCGCCTGTTTCCCAGGGTTTCAGGGAGTGAGTCCTGGAAACATCATGTCGGGGGCGTTCGCGCATGTCCGAATTTTGCCGCAAAACACCGCCGCTATGCGCTGCATAGACCGCCCGAATTCGTGCATGGCAGTGTGTCTCCATGCGTCCAAATGCTTGGATGAACCCCCCAGCTATTACGCGTTTCATGATGCCATTTAGTACATCCCCCATGATGCCACTTTGTAAATCCTCTAAGTAGTCCAGCATAGGGCACTCGCCTGGGTGCACACTGCGCCTTTGAGATCTGCGAAAAGCCGGAAGGGTCTTGCCAGGTTTTAAAAAGGCAAGGCGAAAACTCAGTTGCCCCAAAGGACCCAGAACAAAAATGCCTCACCTTTTGGGAGCACGGTAAATGACCAAGGGAAAACCAAAAAGGTCAGATCCGGCCGATTCGCTTTGGGCAACTGACCGAGGCTCGCTTCTGCGATGGTTCATTCCTGCGTTCTTCAGCGGCCTGGCATCTGCACAAATCGATCGCTTCACGGCAAAAAAACATGTGGTGAGGTGATGCATGGAATCCAACTGCTTGGCAAATAGGGAACAGAAAGCAAACACGGAAGCCCCCCCTAACTTGTGCTGTCATGCGGTTGGAAAACCGATAGCCCTCCAACTTGTGTGGTTAGGTGGTTTGCTGACCTGAAAGTTGAAACTCGCTAGCATGGTTCATCAACTAAAGAACAGGAAGCCGCGAAAGATCCTGCGTCGTGTGCTCGCCATGCCATGTCCACAACTCATGCTCAGCCAGTTTTGGGAGTTTGGCGTCCTGAAGGTCCTGATTGTCCGAGGATTTGATTTGCACTCTGGGATTCCACGATTGGTGAGCTTGTGAAAACATGCGCGCAAAGCAGGGGGCGGACCAGCGCGCGCGCCGCACGAGTTCTCCATGTTTTGCTTCCTTGCTGTTGGTCTGCACGTTTTGTGCAGAACGGACTTTGCTGCAGCTAAGGTCCTAGGGTGGTCTTTGACCCACGACAAGCGGTGCTTTCAGCGAGTGGGGCAATTTTTCCTGGATGCAGGTCGAAGTGAGTGAGCAGCCAATTGTCATCCATGTAATTTCATGGCCCAAATTAGGTCCCCCTACACCTAATCCCTGGTTTCTGATGATCCACCTCGTAACAACCAATGAACAATTGTTTCGACCAAATCCTTTCTTGCTGCAATATGGATCCACAGCAAAAGCAATGGGCCATGTTGGCCTAAGTTTTTGGTTGCAGCGGCATGAGCCCCTTACGACTACCCAAATGGCGACATGAAACAGGCTGGCTGTTCCAAAAAAGCGTGGCTTGAAATGACCTTGAACACTCCTGGCGTTTTGATGTTTCCGACGAGGGGGAGTATCGGAGTATGGGGAGCCCCGATTGAAGGATGTAACAAACCTCAACTGGTCATTCTCCCGCTCGCGCTCAGAAGAAACCCCGACTCATCCCGACTCTCACAAGTCGATGGTCGCGGTGAAGCTCATTCCTGCCTGCGGAAAAATCAACACATGCCTCAGGCTCTCACTTGCCCAAAGGACCCAGGAATAAAAGGTTACAGTAACCTTTTGGGTCCATGACTAAAACTAGACCAACAAGAAGAAACCAAAAGGTCAAAAGGTCGGCTTTGGGCAACTAAGGGCTTCAAGTGCTGAGTTGATTCGCAAAAACTATGAAGTCCAGGAGCTCAGGGAGTGAGTAGCGTTTGTGAACCCCGTGCGGAAAATTAAACCGTGGCATATGACAGAACCAAAACATCAAAACTCAGCGAGGGACAACTAAATAAAAGTCTGAGGGGATCCCCCAAGTTTCCAAGTGTCCGACCCTTCTCTTCAAGGGAATGCTTGTTTTTCTTTATTTCTTTGGTTTCGGGTGATAAGAGTGAAGAGTCACGCCCTAGACAACTGCGACGAACCGGTCTCTTCGCGCCTGAGCCGTAGCAAAATGCCAAAATGCTTGGAATGTGGAAAACACTTGTGTTGCAGCCCACTACCAATGAACAGAACCAAACAAACACAAACAACAATCAAAGACTAGTCAAGGACAAACAAACTCGGGCAAACGTGGAATGGTGGAAGATCATGTCCAGTTGTTTCCTTGTCCCTTCACTCGTTCTAGGTCTGGTGGGATGGTTAGCTCGTCTCACTTGCTAGGACCCGAAAAACAACAGGCGATCGCATTTTGGGACCACTAAAACTGGGAACCCACAAAGGGGACACCGAAAGGTCAAAAGTTTGATTCTCCTGGCACAACTGAGCATTGCAGCGAATGTTAACCCCATATTAATCAGCCCCAGTCTGGGTAATGTGGGGGATCCCACTCCCTTAATTACTAATAAACCGCTTGGTTGATGAATATGGGGTCAACATTACCCAAGAAAAAAGACCACAGTCAGCAGTTTGATCCCCTTTCCACCGTTCCTCTGGGCCCTTTTGGCAACTCCTTCTAGGTCCTTCAGTCGAGAGGTTGGAATAAGGGTACCCTTTTTGCTGTAGTCTATTTTAGAACCGAATCTCCCAACCAAAAAAGAAACGGTCAAAGGGCACTGGGGGACCTAGGGATATAAAGGTTTATGCACCTGGACCCTAAGACTTGGGAAGTGCCAACCAAAAATGCTCTCCATCAGTGGGAATACCAGAACAATACCCAATTTTTCGTGGAATTTGGGGGCACCCTCCATAAAATTGGGGGCACCCCTTCTAGGTCCTCCATTTTTAGTCGGGAAACCGAATCTCCCAACCAAAAAAAGAAACGGTCTTTCGGGCACTAGGGGACCAGGCAACTTGCCTGGCAGATTTTTCACACAGCCCGGCGCCCACACTGCCCCTCGCGCCATGTCGCCCCTGGCCTCGCAGCCCTGGGGTACTCGGAGCTCCAGGGCTTGGCCCAGGAACTGCGCCCGGACCAGGTCCCCTGGACCCAGGCCTGCGCTCGCCGCTCGCCGCTCCGGCCGCGTCTGTGTTCGGCTCGGGTTTGGGGGGACCAGGTGAAGAAACACCGGGATCCGGATGCATGAAAAACACCAGAACGTTGCAACTTGTGGATTTGGTGGTTTGCATTTCTTTATTCTGGTGTGGCAAAAGCCAGCCATGTTTCAAATGGTTGCGAAATGGAGATCTTTTAAGGAGCCCTGAAAAACTTAGCAAAACGGCTGCTTGGCGCCTGGGGGCACCGCCAGCTCCACCACTCGAGCTGAAGGTTGGTCTTTGGGCAGCGCCAGGGTGGGTCTCAAGGTGCCGCAGCAAGCGGCGAACATCACCTGGCACGTCCGAAGCCCGGCCCCAGCGTCTCAAGCGCTTCATGTTGACCCGAAAGAACCACCAACTTAAAAGCGGGACATCACCAACCACACTGGTGGGGGAGGAATCCATGTTTTTGTAGTTTGGGTGCTGACCGCATATTAATCAACCCTCCGGTTCATTTATAAGGGGAATTCCCTGAGTTTAGTGGGGCCAAAACCACCCCCTATTCATAAACTGGGTGGTTGATCTCACTTCTGATGTGGACTGGCCCAAAAAAGAGTCCAGAAACGGAACTCAGGGCGAAAGGGCATTGGGACTTTCTAGCCAGGGGCCCGGGCATTCCCAAGCGGAAGCAGACATCTACAAGGGGCCTTGATGGGTCAAACAAAGGCTCGTCCTGGCCCAAATCGAAAAGAAGAGCTCGGCGAGAAAATTGATCAAATTTATCCCTATTCCCCCAGCTTGTAAGGGTATCATGTTGACACACCAAAAAGCACTTATGATGAACCAACCGGTCCTTCGAAAACAATATACTCTTGAACATTGGGATAAACCCAGGATTCCGGCATGTACCAACCCAAGCAAGCGGGAGAAATCAGGATTTTAGACATATTCCAACCCAACCATTTGTGGGAGAAATCAGGATTCTAGATATATACATATATACCAACATCATAATATACCAACCCAACCGTAAGTGGGATGTTTTTTGGGGGGGATTCCTGGGTCATCTCCGCGGCCTGCAGGAACCTGTCGAAGTCCTCCGAGGCGGTCAGTGCACACCTCGGTCTGCCGTGGCCCAAAAGAAACATCCGATCGACTTGGTTGACGTTGGAAGGGGAGCAAAACAAATTGTTTAGCAGTTAAGTGGATGTATCACTAAACCACAACAAGCAGAAATGTAAAATGTTTCCCAACAACAACCATGTCGATGGGAAGTGGTGGGACTTCAACTCAACATACTGTGGATGGTTGCGAACTCCATTCCGCACCACCTAAGAAACCCTGGAATGACCATTTCGGTACCCATGTTTGTGTGAGTCGTTCCCCATCGTTCCCCTAAAATAATGATTCCCCTGTAAATACCAATGAACAATGGTGTCAACCATGGTTTCCAAGTGGTGCAGGATTTTGCCCATCCACAGTATGTCCTCTTGACACCCCGAATTAGAGCAACTCGGGGTGTTACTGTGGATGGTTTCGCGAAATCCTCTCCTCGCACCACCGGAATCAGAAACCCTGTTTTTCTGATGAGTCCCCAATGGAAATTCCAACCAGCACTGGTTATAGGGCAACTCGGGGTGTGGTACGGGGACCGGGGCTTGGGTTCTGCATACCGAGCCCCAAGGCGTGGTAAAGCTGCCCCCACCTATGGTTCCCATTTTCCACGTAGGTAAAGGTCTCAAAAGGTTCACCTATTGTGTCAAGGCCCGTTGGGCACCTGAGCAAGGCAACAACCGAAAAGCAAAATGAAACCACGGTAAATTGCTGTAACTTAGACTGTTCCCTGTTCCCTTTGCGAGATTTAAGGCATCCACCGTATATCTTGCAGGAAAACAAAGGGGGTGTCCCGGGGGTGTGAATATTCTACGCAGACCCATTGCCAAAAGCGCGTGTTCTGAGGCCCCAGCAGGAAGCTACGGAACGCCGCCACCGTGACGCCAGCTCCTAGCGAGGACTTCTCTTGTGCAGACTGGGGCGGGGGGCGGACCCTCAAGTTACCTGACTTCCGATCGAGTGGACTGGTCAAACAAAGCAACCAAACTACTTGCTTCCTACACGCATGGTCTACCCAAAAAGTTCAAAAAGTCCAACTTAGGAAGTGAGTTCCCCTAAATTTACCAACTTGATCATGGGTGCTTGGGCCAGGCCAGTGAACCATTTGTAAGTTCTGGTTTTACCCTGAGTTGCCAGCCACCCAATTCCCCTCCCCACCTCGGCAGTCTGACACGTCCAGCTCTGCATCCTGCAGCAGAGCTCTCCCCACTTGCAGGGAGTTGACTGACTTTGCTTGCTAGATTTTGGATGTTTGACCTCCTCCATTTGCTTCCACTGGAGGTCTGGCTGTGGGAGGATACGGGAGGAACTGCTGCGAATTGTGGACTTCGTCCATCCGTGTGGGCCAGTGGGTTTGTTCATTCCACTGGCAAATCCTGTTTTGCGCTCCCCCTAAAAAACGCGGCCCCCACCCCCCACATACTAATAAATGTAAATAGTCTCTGGGGGCGACAACACAGATTTATTGGTAGGGTCCACTTAGTAAAAGGAAGAGGGCGTGCATACCCCCTTTTACCCCTTTTAGTAGAGCAGCGGGTTAGTAAAAGGGGGTAGTGTCTATTACAAGTAGTTTTTAGTAAAAGGGAAAGCGGGTTGTAATTCAACAAAATACGAGGGCTCCCATTTCTTGGATGTTCGGCCAAGTGGTTAGCCACTTAGTTGTACCCCCCTGGTCTGCATCAGGGATAATTCCAGAAGTGACACGAAGTGACTGAACACCCAACTATGTCACGTCGCAAACAGCCCGCGAAACGTGTTGCGTTGTGGCAATTTGCCCACCCGGAGCCTGAAATGACCCTTCCACAAGGAACACAAACCAGCACCCAAAACTGCTTCTGCAACCATGTTCAAACTGCCCAAGTCCAAACAGCAGTCATTCAGAAGAGGACCCCATAATGTTGGTTGGCCCTCTGTCAGCATTTAGGGGTGCTCACTTCCTGAGCGGGTGGGCCAAAAAGAGTAACCAAACTGTTGATTTACCAAAAGTGCAACCAAACCCGACAAAGTAATTACCACTAAACATGGGCCAACTACTGCTTTTTCCCATGTCCAGAATCCGCTTGGTACTTAAGACTGGTGGTTGGGGGGACTCCATGCTTCTGGTTGGCCATCTGTACTGTGGGTGAATGGACGAAATCCAATTCGCACCACTTTGAAACTATGGGAAATCATTGTTTGTTGGTATTTACAGGGAAATCATGATTGCAGGGCTTGTTGGGTGGTGCGAGATCAGTATTTTATGAGTTTGCGCCTCGCCCATTGCGAGCCTCGGGAAGGTTTTCACAGGCTGCCAGCAGGCTGCGGCAGCTCTCGTGGAACTGCTCCGGGCTGCCTCGGTCGCATCCGTCGGATGGAACGCCATGGGCGGCTTTTTCGTTTGGGGCCTTTCGTGGGGGGCTCCTTTTTTTGAACCCCCTTTCAGCCAAAACAAAAACCCGGCCATTCTCAAAAACTCCCTTCGAAAAACAAATGGGGCTCTTTTTTTTGAGGTACCCCCGTTCTGCCAAAACGAGCAACCAGGCCTGTTGAAAATTCCTTTTGAAAAAACAGGACTCGCCAATTTGCTTATGGGCAAATACCTCACCCAAAGGGTCCCTGGCTACCTCCTGAGAATGGAGTGCCTCCAAAGGGGTGGTACTTGGATTTTCTGGGTCGGTCCCTCCCTTGCCATTATAGAAAGGAGGTCCAAAAGTGATGAATGCCCACGAAAAGCAGGGACAACCCATATTAATCAACAGGGGGTTATTACTCAGGGCTCAAAAGAAATCAGGAATCCCTTCACGCTGTACACCCTGGCGTGCTCGTTGTATTTGTATCAGAGTTGCTTGAGCGGCCGCTGCAAAGAATTGAAGTTCCGTCAAACGAAACTTTCCAAACGTACTGGGACGAAACATGTTGGGAAACATACATTACCTTCAGCAAAGCAAACTTGTTGGACAAGCAAGCACCTGGAGCCTGTAACCACCGAAAACAATGGGTGATTACCCTAAACACAATGGGTTGGTTTAAGGGTATGTTGAGGGTCTGGAATCACCATTAGCCACACACACACACATCACGGCCCTTACGACGTGTATCCGCACGCGACCCGCGACCGCACGCCGGGGGGCTGTCTTGAAACCAAAGGATCGCTTCGAACTGCTGGTCGAACAACTCCTTCGCTTGGAACTCTCGCGGTGGATGCCGCAGCAAGCCAAGGCAAGTACCACAAACCAGACTCAAGGGTACTTTTTGAACATCTCCTGTTGTGGCAAAGGGTCGACATCATACCCTGACAAAGAATGGTAGTTTGAGTAGGGGGATCACAAAACCATGGAAAACCCTGCAATTCAAAGTGTGCGCCCATCGTTGCGTGATTATGGTTTGCAATATGGGCTTCAATGAGTCGTGGCTACTGGTTCAAATCCCAAGGTTGCAGAAGTGAGTTCCAGCCACCATTCATGCAACAACTTTGTCAACAAATTGCGCAACCAATCATTCGGCAACCCTAAATGGAGTCTAACAAATGGGTTTTACCATGCTACACACATTCACATGATAAGTCCTTGGGTGCAACATGGGTCCATGAATGTCCATGACCCTTACAACATGGGTCCATGACCCCTTTATTTTGGGTAATGACCCCGTTTTAGGGTCATGGAGTCTAACCTGGAGTCGGATGTGGTCATGTCGTTGTCCCTTGAAACCAACCGAACGGGGACCCTCAAAAACCAAGACACACCCATGACCAACATCTTTGGAGGTGCTTCCCATATGGCAGTGGCTCAAAATTAAATAGCTAGGGTTACGCAGGTGTTGGTCCATGTTTCCGCTTACCAGGGTTCCCTTTTGGTACCGGTTTTTTGAGCCATACCCATATAAAGTTCGCAACTCAAGTCCGAACGGCTGGCTTGGTTCCGGTCCTTGTACTGGTTGTGTAGCTCCGTCCACACCAAGGGATAAGAACCTCGGACGAAGGCCTTCAAGGCTTCCCGGTGGTTTCCCGCCCAAAAACCGGTGGTTCAAACTCCAAACAAACCATGCGCATGGTTGTCCGGGCCCTTCTTGCCAAAAAAATGCTTTCAGGCAAACCAAGAGTTTTGGGGGGTCCCCTGTGACATCCTTTCAACATGTTTGTCCAACTGCAAGCATTGCGATCGAGTGGATTGGCCAGAAAAAGTCCAGGAGCTTTCTGCGTTTTGCACTCAAGTGGCAACCAAACCCAAAAAATTGCTCAGCCCCGAGGCGGGTTTTCAGTTGAGTCAAGGAAACTTCCCCAAGGCGAACGGGTCCCAGGTGCCATCCATGTTCGATCAGGAAAAAGGTTGGGACCGGTCCCACATTTTATCAGGACTCTTAGGGTTACTACTTTCAAATCCACCAGACATTGTGGGGTGTCCCCTGTTTATGGGTAGTTTCAGGCTCCAGGTACTCCCAAAAAACGTCTCTGGCTTCCAAACCCTCACTCCCCCGCCAGCGGGAAATTTGGAGAACTGCCGGGGGGCCATCCACGCACAGCACGGCGAAGTGATGAGCGTGGTCCTGTACAAATTGGGCCACCTCCTCTTGGAACACGCCTGGAGAAGCCGGTGCGAGCAGTGCCCTTGGAAATAAAATGGCGGTCCAACCCCCGTAACCTCGAAATACCACCGTTGGTTTTTAGTTGGTACTGTGAATGAACAAAATCCTGCACCACTTGGAAACCATGGGAAACCATTGCTTATTGGAATTTACAGGGAAGCCGTCATTCCAGGGTTCCGTACATGGTGCAGGATTTCGTCCATCCACAGTATGTTTGGTATTGGTTACAAACCGATGGGTTTTCCATGGTCGATACCAAACCTTTTGTGGGACGACATGATACCCTGAAAAAAGGCCGGGTATTTGGAGTAGGAATGGCGAAGCCAAACGAAGGTCAACTCCCAAAAGACTTTTTGAGGCAGGTCTTGGAGAGACTTTCTCTGACTCCCCCCTACTCCAAATACGCGGCATTTGTTCAGGGTATCATGTCGACCCTCTTCTAAAGAAGGTTTGGTATTTACCATGGAAAGCCAGGCTTCCCAAAAATGCCCCGGAAAAAAGCGGGTATTTCGAGTAGGGGGTCGTTTGAATTCTGAGGAACACTGTTTCGGTCAGTCTTTCTTGAGAAACAGTAACGTGCCACTAACCGAACAGGTTCACTGTGTCGACGCCTCGAGCTGAAACGGCCGAACCGCGAACGTCGGAGCCTTCTTGAAAGCCGCGCAAAAAGCCTCGGCGAACGGCAGGGCCGTGTGTGTGCGTGTGTGTGCGGTGTAGTCTGTGTTGCGTGTTGTGCATGTGTTGTGCGAGTGTTGTGTGTGTGTGTGTGTGTGTGCGTGCGTGCGTGTGTGTGTGTGTGTGGGTGTGTGTGTGTGTGCGCACGTGCGTGTGTGTGTGTGTGTGCGTGTGTTGTGCATGTGTTGTGCGAGTATTGTATGTGTGTGTGTGTGTTGTGCGTGTGTGTGTGTGTGTGTGTTGTGTGTTGTGTGTGTGTGTGTTGTGCGTGTGTGTGTGTTGTGCGTGTGTGTGTGTGTGTTGTGCGTGTGCTGTGCGTGTGTTGTGCGAGTGTGTGTGTGTGTGTTGTGCGAGTGTCGTGTGTGTGTGTTGTGCGTGTGTGTGTGTGTTGTGTGTTGTGTGTTGTGCGTGTGTGTGTGTGTTGTGTGTTGTGCGCGTGGTGTGCGTGTGTTGTGCGTGTGTTGTGCGTGTGTTGTGCGTGTGTTGTGCCTGTGTTGTGCGTGTGTTGTGTGTGTGTGTGTTGTCCGTGTGCCTGTGCCTGTGCCTGTGCCTGTGCGTGTGTGTGTGTGTGTGTGTGTTGTGCGTGTGCCCGTGCCCGTGCCTGTGCCTGTGCGTGTGCGTGTGCGTGTGCGTGTGCGTGTGCGTGTGCGTGCGTGTGTGTGTGTGTGTGTGTGCGCGGGTGTGTGTGTGTGTGTGGGTGCGTGCGTGCGTGCGTGCGTGCGTGCGTGCGTGCGTGTGTGTGTGTGTGGGTGCGTGCGTGCGTGCGTGCGTGCGTGGGTGCGTGCGTGGGTGGGTGCGTGGGTGTGTGGGTGGGTGTGTGTGTGTGTGGTGTGGGTGTGTGGGTGTGTGTGTGTGTGTGTGGTGTGTGTGTGTGTGTACGTGTGTGTGTGTGTGTGTGTGCGTGTGTGTGTGTGTGTGTGTGTGTGTGCGTGCGTGTGCGCGTGCGTGTGGGTGTGGGTGTGGGTGTGGGTGTGTGTGTGGTGTTGTGTGTGTGTGTGTGTTGTGCGTGTGTTGCGCGTGTGTTGTGCGTGTGTTGCGCGTGTGTTGTGCGTGTGTTGTGCGTGTGTGTGTGTGTGTGTTGTGTGTTGTGTGTTGTGCGTGTGTGGTGTGTTGTGTGTTGTGTGTTGTGTGTTGTGTGTTGTGTGTTGTGTGTTGTGTGTTGTGTGTTGTGTGTGTGTGAGTGTCAGTGCTGGGTCGAAGCATCCAAGAACACTACTCTACAAACACCCGCCTCTTTTGTCGTTTGTTTTTTGGGGAAAACATGGTTTGCGAGGGTGCATACCATCCTGCTTAGACAGGTATTGACATGATACCCCATCATACCCTAACAAAGGTGGGTATGGGGTGTAGGAGTCACTACAAAGCCGACCCGTTTCTCACCCCCAAGATCTGACTGCCTGTGAACGCCTCAGCTTTCCGTCTAAAAAACCAGCCACCTTCTTCCGAGCAGTTGGGTGTACAGAGAAGCCCCCTCCAAAAGAAAGGAAGAACAACAGGGGTCAGCGGATTTCCCAAATTGATGGGCTTCCACTTTTGGAGGTTTCCTTTAAAGGGAAATGGTAACCGCGCAAAAAGAGAATTGCACCGCAACCTGGACATCGGTCTGTTCTGTTGCCTTGCTTCCGCGCCACTTCTGAACATCTGCTTCTCGCTTCCGATCCAGTGGATTGGAAAAACAAGTGTCTCCAAGCTGTCTATACCACTCAATTGGCCACCAACTCCCCAAAAGTGTACCACAAGTACAGGGAGTGAGCATAAACATTGCAAAGCTAAGTCGCTAACAAGTCATAGCAAGTCCATGACGCGGAACTCCGACCCCCTTGAAACGGGTCGCCGGTTTTTACCGCCCACGTCCAGCGTTCACCCATCGGCCCGCGGGCACTGCTTCTGAGGGGCGATGCAGCGGCGTGCCGCTCACTGCGCCGAGGGAGGTTTCGGGGGGCACCAGCTGGGGGTTGGAGTGCGTCAGCTCCATGGCTCGGATTTCGGATCCCAACTTAACTTACCCCCGTAACCACCCAATACCCTCTAAAAAGGGAGGAATTACCCCAGCTTTTTGTTCAGTTGGTATGACTTGTCGGCCCACTAAAAAAGGGATCGGTATTTATGCATGGAAACCCAAGTTCAAACATAGCCGAGAAAAAAGTGGGTGTCTGGAGTAGGGGGTAGGCTCACCTCCCACCCAAAGGCTCCTGGCTGGACCTTTCAATGGAAGACCCGACTCCATTAGACACTTTTTGGGAATTGGTGGTTGGGGGTCTCAATCAAAACCAGGTTCTTTGAAGGCCGCAAATCCTCTGGGTACACCAAATAATCCTTATTCTGGTTGGCATTTTCTTTGGAAGAACCGATCGGTTTTCCAAGGGAATTGCCTCATCTGTCAATCAGGTACTGGGTGTAGGGGGTGCCCAAAAAAAGGGACACGGTTGGTGAACTCCTGTTTTGTTTAAGGTAGTTTCTTCGGGTCCAGGAAAAATATCTCCAGTCGTAGATCCCCTGTAAATTCAACAGGAGGAGAATAAAAGGTAATCACCAGCAGACTAGCCATGGACCACAGGAAAACCACAAGGACAATTCAGCTCGGTTGGATCCAGAAGAAGGATCCACTACTCCAAATACCATTTTTTTTAAGGGTATCATGTCGACCCTCTACTAAAAACATAAACCAGGTTCTCACAAACATACCCTGGAAAAAGCTGGTATTTTGAGTAGGGGGATTTTCCATAAGAAGGATATTGGTCATTGTTCACAATGGGATTTGCACGTATTTCTTTCCTCACCATCTTAGCGAGCAAACATGTTATAAATGGTCCCAAAGGTTGATTTCAGTCAAGAAATGGTTGGGCCACAATTGGTGACTTGCTAACTGATTGACATGGACCCTGAACCTCCTGAATTGAACATCCCACATGGAAACCACATAGTTTTGAGCAGACTCCCCTCGTCGTCTCCAATCCGGACCAACCCGGATCTCTGAAAGGCGGTCAGGTGGGAACCTGGAGGGACTGAAGGCCTTGATTTCAATGTGGACATCCGCTTCAACCTTCGATTCTTCTCACAAAGCCTGAGAAACGGCTGAGGATGGAACATTTCAAAGGACATAGGCCAAGCCGGCTAGCTGAAGCTCTGCGCCACAACGAAGCCCCAGAAATCAATCAACAAAATCTGGTCGCGCGCACATGCGGCCGACACGTTTCGGGAAAACTTGGACAGGGATCCGGATGCATTCTACACCTGAACATTGCCTTGTAAATGGTGGTTTTCCCTTATTTTGGTGGAACAGGCCATGTTTCAAATGGTTGCGAAATGTATCTTTTAATCAGCCCTGTTGGATGCCTCCCACGAAAATGGCACCGGTGTCCTTTCAAGAAGGACTGTCTTTTCACCTACCGCAAATTCATTTCGCACCACCTAAGAAACCCTGGAAGGATGATTCGCCTGCAAGTACTGCATGTAAAACCATGGTTTCTTCATGTTCCAAGGGGCGCGAAATGGTTTTTGTCCACCCACCCTATGCTGGCTGTTAGCGGGAAAGAGAATCTGAACTTTGGAGGGCACACAGCCTACAGCTTCGTGTAAGGGGCACACAGCTTGTAAGCTGCTAAACATCGCCTAAGCTCATTGGTTGCGGTGACAACCCCGCTACAAAAGCGTGTTCAACTTTTTGTGGGTCCAATTCGGCGAATCCGAGCTGTTTCAGCCAACAAGTTAAAGTCCAAAGATCCGCTACCAAATAGCCACAAAGGCTGGAAGTCACGGGCGCAGGTTTCTCAATGCCGAGGTGGGAAGCTTTCCGTCTCCATGTTTTTGGAGACATGCCTTGCTCCAAAAGGAGATATCTATCCGAACATTTTGCAGGCTAAGCACCCCAAAAGGAAAGGTTCAAGGTTTGCAGCCAGCCCGCGCGCTGATTGCAGCCCTTGAGCTTGATGCCGGTTTAGCCCCTTTTCCCTAAGAGCACGAAACAGGGGGTGATATCCACCCCGAAGAAAGCAAGGCTGCCCTGCAAAACCCGTGATATATGGTAGCAAAAAGTGTCGTTTCTTTTTGCAGTCCACTAAAAATGAAAAGAACCAAACAAAAAAAGCTTGATCCAAGAACAGTGCAGTGACACGCTCCGTTGCGCGTTTTTTTTTTTTCAGTTTCTCAAGCCTCCGGCACGGTTACCCGCCGATTAAGAGCATTCCACGTGTGGCCATGGATGCAGACTGCTGGCTCCTCAGCCTCCGATGTTTTCTGGCAGTTTGGAGCAGATGGCCATGGGTCAAAAGCCAAATCGTAACCCCAGTGAACATCCCAATCCAACCACTAAAATTTAAGATATACTAAAATGAGTGGTGCACCTACCCCAAAATGGTACCATTGGTTTTGACCCACACTGCCAAATGTTTAGGGAGAGCAAAAGAGACCTATCCAACCTGCAGTTTGGTTTCCTCACATCCTCTCGTAGCGCTCCATGCCTGAGGGGAACAAAACCAGAGGACGGTTTTTAAGAAATGGAACTCTTCGATTTGCACATCGGTCATTCTATCGGTACGTTTCCCATTCTTCCCAGGGATCCTTCGTTTCAGGAAACCATCAAAAACCCAGGGGAAACAGGCGGTTTTTGAAAAGACTGGTGAAAAGAATGGGGGATCAACCCCTGGAGTCATCCTATAAAGCTGTGCAACTTGACATAAAGCTGTGCAACTTGATGTCAAGGATGAAAGGTCGAAAGGGGAAGCGAAAGAAACCGATAGGCCAGCCAAGTCTAAGAAGTTCGAACTTTGGTAGTTGGCTCCAAACACCAAGAAACGAGGACAAAAAAAATGTGATCAACAATTTGAGTTGGCTTGGTTTTGGACAGGTCAGACACGTGCCTCCACATGCCAATCTGTTTAGGGTATCATGCTAACCCCTGACTAGAAAAGAAAGGGTGTTGCCATAGATTGCCAGGTTGCTTGAAAACAACCAACCAAAAAGCGGTTGGAGCCTTCTGCGATACTTTGTTTGGGATCCTGGTTTGGAAACTGAGGTCATGCCAGCGCTTCGCCGGACTTAGCTGGAGCTCTGCATCCTTTTCCCTAATGGCCAATAGACCTTGGCGACAGGCGTCCTGTGTTCGGGCTTGATTGTTCAAGGGAGTGAACGGATCTCCCTTCCGAAGCTTAGAGGCTTCGCATGTGGGCTCAAGGTTGGGAGCCCGAAGAAACCAACACATCAAAAAGGTCCAACTCCAGGCCCCGAAGTGGGCTTGGGTGGAATCTCTGGATGCCTCAACTGTCATAAGGAACCTTCATGTCACGGCCTTTGGGCACAGAGCTTGCTTTGACATGGTTTGTCCAAGTGGGTTCCCATGAGAAAGAAAGGATCACTCTGTTTGTCTCACTTCCCAAGTTGACTGGCCAAAAAAAGCCCAAGCTTTCGGTTTGCCAGTAAAATGGTCCCCACAAGAAGTTGAGTGAGTTGTTTGGTGCAGTTGGCTAAGCGAACTCCAAAAGTCGAACAACACATCACTATAGGTCTGAAAGCCAATTCAGGGCATGGCACTGGGCGCCTGCCGCCAGCATAGTTCCGAATTCGGTTGCTTGGACTGGCCGGGTTCAAACCACCAACGGCTCAAGAAGTATCTGACAAAGGCCATTGCCAACCACAAATCATGTTTTGGATTGTGGATCGGCGCGGCGGAGCACGCCCCAAGAAAGGTGGTGTTTCTTTCTGCTTGCCCTTCAAACCAAGCTGACAAGTGTTGCCTAAAAAACAAGCACGACCGCCGGAACACGCTAGACATCGGTTTCGATGGTCGTTGTTTTGAATAAAAAAACATGGGTAAACGAGGCAAAAACTCAAACCGGAGCGGAGCGTCCATTGTGGGTGACGATTGCTCTCCGTTTGTTTTCTCTACTTAGCCCTCCACCGCTTTCTATATGTTTACCTCTCGTTTTAGCTTGGGAGTGCCAGCAGGTTCGTCGTAGAATCGGCTTATAAGCACAAATGCAGCTGAGCACCGCTGAGCACCGCTGAGCACGGCTGAGCAGCTGATCACGGCTGAACAGGGCTGAGCACGGCTGAGTGCGGCTCAGCACGGCTGAGTACGGGCACACCAGAGCACGGCTGAGCACGGCTGAGCATGGATGAGCAGGGCGAGGTTTTGGTATATCCGATTTAGCCCGCTGACGCTGCACGGCTGCTGTATACCAAGCTAGCGCTTGTGCACACGCAGTTCGTGAACGTGGCGCGGAACATATCGTGCGATGGGTGTGCCGGAGGTGGGCCCGGGGACTTATGTGTGTCGGGGACGTGCCGGGTTGTGTCGGAATGTGTTGCGGGTGCGTCGGGGACGTGTCGGGGACGTGGACGCGTCGGGGAGCGGCCGGGAATGGGGGTGCGTCTGGGACGTGTCATACGTGTCAGCAAAACAGTCTCCATGTATACGTTTATACATCCAAACTGGGTGGGCGGCTACTGTAGCGGCCCAGCGGTGAGGCCGCCGCGGCCGCCCATGACCAAGTGGCGAGCCAAGCGGCGAGGCCGCCCGCCCGCCCGCGGCGAAGCCGCTCAAGGACGAGGCTCGTGGCAAGACGCATGCGTGCGCGGGGATGCGCTTATGCATGCGCTGACGATAACGTGCTCATTGATACATAGCACATACAGAGACACATAGCCGTGTCAAAACCGCCAACATGCACTCGGGCACAAACTGCGCGAAGTACACTTTGGGAGCACCGCTCGAGAATCAATGGCAAATTCTCAGTACAAGCGCAACACTGAGAGCACACACGCTGCGATGGCTCCAGCGTGGGCACTGACATTTCTCACACAAACGAAGAGCACAAGGTGCACCTTGGCAGCGCCAGCGCCAGCATTGAATGTCGAATATCCTGTTCCAGTAGAGTCGGCGAACCGGTTGGCAGAAGTTTCGCACATATAAGAACTATTGACTATAGCTATCTCTTGCTCTTTGTTCCTCTTTGTTCCTCTTTGTTCCTCTTTGTTCATCTTTGTTCGCTCTCTTTCTGGTCTTGTTCTTTATCTTTTTCTTATTTCCTATCTTATTGTTCTTTCCTGCCTGTCTGTCTGTCGGGAAACCGCGTCGCGTAGATCTCATCTGTATATTCATATATGTTGATGTTTATCGCTCTCTCTTGTTCTATTTATTTTCTACCTACCTGTTTATATTCACGGTTGATTCTCCACATGTCTATGTATCTCGCTGCATGTCTAATAATCTTTCTACGTAAACCATTTTACCTATCTATCTTGCTCTGTGTCCATCTATCTTCTATCTACCTATCTACCCATGAATTCCTGTTTATCAAACAATCTAGCTTTATGTCCTAGCTGGCGCTTTAACCCCGGCCTTCTTTACACAAAAACAGGCGGTACTTACTATTCTGTGCCAGGTTTAGTCGCGCAGCACTTTTTACCGCTCAGTTTTACTCTATTAGATCATTGCCCAACAAAACAATCACAGAGTTGACACAGAGTATTGGTATGGATTAGAGCAACATGAACATCCATGCACCACCTTCCTGGTGCAGACGTCTCCGTCCGTGGCACGAAAAAAAAGATACCGCCAAAAAGAAATCTCCCAGATCGCCCTGGGACACGTCGCCTTTGAAGCCAAGAAAGAACACGCGTCGATTGCTTGTTGGAAAACAGCAGCCCAAAGGCTCTCAAACAAAAAAATGGCCCTCAAAAGGGCTGAGTTGAGGAATTGGTCCGGGTGTTTCATTGGAGCAGAACTGCTTGGCATCGCGAAAGTTCAAGACTCGAGTTGGCCTCGCGCATAAGCCATAGAAATCGAACAAAGCGGCCAAGGTGAAATCAGCTCGAAGAGAATGTCATGGACTCACTCCCGCAAAGGACCTGGAAATAGAAGGTTGGCCTTTTGGGACCTTCACGAGAAACAGGGCTGTGGGAAATGCCGACTGTGATAAAAGAAAAAGGTCCCCCAAACCCAAAGACCACCCCGCCATGTAAATGTAGAGATTTCCCTTGTATGACAGAAGTGGTTGGATAAACCCTTGTGATCCCAGAACCTTGAGAAACAACCCCCAAGCCCCAAAGGACCTGGAAATAGAAGGTTGACCTGGGACCTTCACATAGAAATAGAAACATGGACCAAGATGTGAAAACCCATGGCGACTTTTCAGCTCGGTTTTGGACTGAGGCTTTCACGTCCCAGAACACACGACGGCCCGCGGACCAAAAAGAGGGGGACGGCCAGCTGGAAATGGGGCAGCCGGGTCGGGTTAGAGGGGACCCCCGAGAAAAATACAGCCACAAAAAGCCGACTCCCCACAATCTCCACATCTACATCATCTACCGTAAAACCGATTGATTGTTTCTTCGCAAGAATTGGAACCAGGTCTGGGTTGAACACTGAAGAACCCACCAGCAAGACAGTTGGTCCATTGGGCAAGCCTTCCATTTGCTTGAGCCCCCATGGATTCTCTCTCTATGTTTCCAGTAGTGTTTTAAAAGCAACAGAAAACAGAATCATATTCTGAAGCGAATGGAAGTACCTGTCCCCTTTGGCATCACTCTACTCGGCACTATTGCCTAAGTTGACGCTGGAAGGGGAGCAAAAAATTAAATTTTAGCAGTTAAGTGGGGATTTCCCACTAAACCACAATAAGCAAACCTGCACAATGCTTCCCAACAACAACCATGAAACAAGGGATCAGCGTAGAGGAACGGATTTGCACCAGGTCTTCCTAACTTGGAGCGCGAAGGGAGAAAGGATACCCGATACAACACATGGCCACTCCTTTTCTACCCCCAAACTCGAAAATACCACAAGAAATAGGTTACTGCCACTTAAAATGATTGGCGAATTCCGTTTTTTGGTGAGTAGTTTGAGGGTCCAGGTGCCCCAAATTACCAACACCTGCCCCATACTCCAAATACCATCTTTTCTCAGAGTATCATGTCGACCCTCTACTGAAAAAGGAGGAAAACCAAGTTTTCCAAAAAATACCTTGAAAAAGCGGGTATTTTGAGCAGGGGGTACATTTCTAAGGTTCTGATGCAACGGAAAGACCCCTCTGCCGCCGGGGCCCCAGAATCTATTGAGAACTTGCACGCTCCAGCCTCACGAGGAGGGCGCGCAAAATCGGAAAGCAAACGTCTGAAGTTGAGGGTCGGGCACTCCTAGCCACGAAACCCATACTCCAAGCAAGGGCTGTGACTGGGCCCTTAAATGTGTTGCGAAAACACATATCTTCCGCAACAAATGCACCCAAACACAAAATAACATAAGGGAATTCCCTTCTTGGACCTGCATGGGTTCTATCCATTTTAGTCAATTTGGAAACCCCACTTTCTTCCAGCCACTTTACCCCCTACTCAAAATACCCGCTTTTTGAGGGCCTGGTTTTCCATGGTACACACCTCCTATTTTAGGAGAGGGTCAACATAATACCCTGAGAAAAGATGGTATTTGGAGTAGGGGGTACCCACTAGCCCATAGCTGGAAAATAATTGCCTTGCTCCAGGTCTTCACTTTAACAGGAATCCTTACATTGTACACCTGAACATTGCCTTGCAACTGGTGGCGTCCCTTTATTTTGGTGACAAAAGCCATGTTTCAAATGGGCAAAATATATCTTTTAAGGAGTCCTGTTTAATGGGCCCAGTTTCTCCGCATGTGAAACGCATGTGGCTGCATGCAGCGGCGAGGTGCTGGAAAGCTCAAGTCGCGTCACGCAGCGGTCAAGAATATGTCCGGGAACGGGACGTCAAGGGCCAAATATTTGGCTATTGTGCGGATTTCCTCTTTTTCTATTTTCCCTTCAAGACCAGAGAAAATAACAAATACTCGTTTCAGATGCTTCAGCAAATGGAAGTCAAGCAGTTGCATGCTGTGGATGCTTGCTAAATCTGCTTCTTGCACCCCCGTCTGAGTAAATACCTGGCAAGCCGCTCGATTAGTTTGCAGGGTAGCGAAATGAATCTCGCAACCATCCACAATACGGGTACCTGTCAAAACAGGTTTCTTTTTGGTGGCTTTTGGTGGTTTCCTTTTGGTGGTTTCGTTATGGTGGTTTCCTTTTGGTTTCCCTTCAAGCAAACCCCCCAAAAAGGGATATCTGGGACCGCTTTTCAACGTCTCTGAAGAATTGGTTTGGAGCTCGGTGGAGGTTTTCGAATGGTTGGTTTGCGTTTTTCCCATTTGCCCACTTTGGCTTCACATCCAAATCCAAACCAATCCAAACCACCAATTCGCCTGCGAATGTTTGTAAGCGATATTCCCAGTGGGACACCGGGGAAATAAGGACTAAGAATGGATGTTGAACCCTGCCTAATTAGAGGATAATTGACCCTGATTGCATGCTCCGGATGAAATTCCGAGCAAATAAAATCCTCGAAGCCGCCCTTGGCTGAATTTCTCGCAAATCAATTTCCCTTAGCGCGCGAAGTTTAGCCCACCACTTCGTGGATCCAGCAAACTTCGATCCGAGTGTATGTCAACTGAGCTTCGTTCCGGGATGAGAGGATTTGCCAGGTCAACTGTCAACCCGCATGACATGGGACAATCAGTGAGTCGCGCCATCTTTCCCAAATGTTGGCCTCAAATGACCCATGGGCAAAAATATCACCCCAGCAGGGCATGCGCAAAACAAGGGGCCAATTCGACTCCTGGGCTTTGGTCGGAAATGGATGGGTATTTTTGTTATCCTTGTTCTCGTCCTCTCCGAACCAAACATACCCCCACTCCAAAGGGTATGATGTCTAGCCTATACTAAAAAAACAAGCTGAAAATGACTATGGAAAACCAGTTGTTGTTCGTCAACCAATACCCCAAAACAAAGTATCTATTTAGAGCAATGGGTAGGCGATCAACGTTCTAGTTTCGATAAAAGAAAACCAAGGATTCGAAGATCGAAGGCTGGCCCCTCCCTCCCTCCCTCCCCTCCCTCCCTCCCCTCCCTCCCTCCCTCCCTCCCCTCCTTCCCTCCCTCCCTCCCTCCCCTCCTTCCCTCCCTCCCTCCCTCCCCTCCTTCCCTCCCTCCCTCCCTCCCTCCCTCCCTCCCTCCCTCTCCCTCCCTCCCTCCCTCCCTCCCTCCCTCCCTCCCTCCCTCCCTCCCTCCCTCCCTCCCTGAAAGTGCCCCCTACGCCCAAAACCCACTTTCTTCAGTGTATGATGTCAACCCTCTACAAAAAATATGTATTTGCTTTGCAAAACGGGTTTCTCAAAAACCGCCCGGGAAAAAGCGGCCGGTAAATTTGACTCAACTTGCATACCAACTCCATCTCCCTTCCAACAGCGAGCTGGACTGGCACCATATGGCTGCTGACTATGCGGACGCTTTCCGGCGAGACGACTCAG
>CAUJNA010000779.1:1002500-1335000 GCA_963377175.1 Effrenium voratum
GAAAGCGGGTCGTTTGAGTAGGGTACCTGTTGACTTCCCCCCTACTTCCCCTCTCGGGCCCCAAAAGGGTCTTTTTGAGCCACGGAATGCAACAAAAACGTCGAAGCCCCGAAGCCCCGACGCCTGATAGCACTCCACAAAGTCATGGATCTGCTTGCCTCGGCTCGTGCTTGGGAGCCCCGGCCCTGTGATCCCTGTGCTTTCGAGCCGCGTTTGGTTTCTTGGTTCCGCGGCTCAAACGGGGAAGAGTCGAAGCAAATTTGCGGTATGAGGAACCCAGTGGATTCCAGTTGACTAATTTCCTATTGGTTTTAAAGAGCGGTTCCCTTGGCTATCTACTAAATGTACAGGTAACTCGGTCCACTGGAAAAACTTCAGCACAACATGATAAGCCTAATTCCGTCATAGGGCAATAGTGCTATGACACGGTTTCATCCAGATCCGCTTGAAGCATCACCAGGCCCAAGGCAAATGGACTTTGGCAACAAGTGAGCGTTGACCCAAAGAAAAACATGCAGAAACGGCCCGATTGAACAGCTTCTTATCGCAGTGCCCAAAGACCAAGTTGACTTTTGGTACCAAGGCCTTGCTTAAACCAAAACTCGCAGAATCCGGCCAAACTGGCCCTTAGGTTTCGGATGGGCCAAAACTTGCTGGTGCCTCAGTGGGGAATGCCCTTCCGGGTTGTGGGAATGAACCGTTTTGAGTCTCCTTAGGAAACCACAAGACTTGGTTGACGTTGGGTTTGGGGAGCAAACATTAAAATTTTAGCAACTAAGTGGATTTGGATTTTAACCACTAAACCACAATAAGATAAAACAATGGAAACATGTTGCCCAACAAAGCCATGAAGAGATGGTCTCCCTCGACGTCATTCCATTTCGCATTCCCTTCCTGCCAGCTTACTCGATCCCAACCGGACCGAGTTGGGACTCGGGGACTCAGCCGGCCCCGACAAAGCCTGGACCAACAAAAGATGGCTGGGCCATGGGTCGGGGATCCTGACATTTTCACCAGAACATTGCCTTGTAAATGGTGGATTCCCTATATTCCGGTGGAAAAAGCCATGTTTCAATTGGGCAAAATGTATCTGTTAAGGAGCCCTCTGGGTCTAGCCCAGGTCCTCCAGATTTGAGAGCTTGAGCAAGGGTAAGTGCCCCTTTTTAGGGTACCCGAGGTTTGTTTTTTTCAGAAGTCTACTTCAGAATAACCTCCCCCAAACAAGGGAAAAGGGGCACTACTGGGGGACCTATACCTTGGTCATTCTCTTCAATTATCCTTGACTTAAGCTGGGCCAATCCTGGACAATAGGTGGCTTCTAAAGAGAAGAAGGGAACCATCAAACCTTAGACTGGGAAATATAGGTAAACATCTCTTTTACCAAGCCGCACAACGATGATACCCCTTACTCCAAATACCATCTTTTTTCAGGGTATGATGCCGAGCCTCTACTAACAAAGGAGGTATTTCCCATGGAAAACCGATCAATTTTCCAAAAAAATACCAACTGAAAAAGGCGGATATTGTGAGTAGGGGGTATGCTGACCCTGAATGTATTGCTCTTTGACCCGATCAAAAATGCGCACCTTTTGGGGCCATGACTCATGAGAACAATGGGGACAGTAATCGCTAGGAGCGATTCGCTCTTGGCTACCCTTGGTCGCAAAGCACGTTGTTTTTGTGGCAGCCCTCTAAGAACAGAACAACAAAAAACAAAACAAAGCAAAACAAACAACGAAACACTTGCCAAGAACAGCAAGGTTTGACAAAGGGATGATCTACCAATTCATGCCTTGGACATAGTAAAGGCTTGACATACCCTATCACGCCTTCAACAAAGTTAGTATTGTGTGTACCCCCTATAGTACCCACTTGTTTCAGGCTATGATGGGGTAGGATGTCAACTAAAATAGGCGGTATACTTACCATGGACAATCAGGGTTTTTCAACATCTGGGCTGCCCTCAAATCTCCAGCTAAAAGCTTAATTAACTTTAGTGGATTAAATGAAACACCCTAATAAACCTTGACACCCGAAACAAACTAAATGGAATATCCTACTAAACCCTAAACACCAAAAAAAAGAAACAAACAAAAATGCTGAGTCTTTGGCAAAAACGGGGCGGTCCCGAAACAAACTAAATGGAATATCCTACTCAACCCTAAACACCCAAAAAACAAGAAACAAACAAAAATGCCGAGTCTTTGGCAAACACGGGGCGGTACCGAATCATTCTTGTGAAGCCCCCTGGAAAAACACACACACAGACGCAGACACAGACACAGACACAGACACAGACACAAACACAGACACAAACACAGACACAAACACACAGAGACACACAGAGACACACAGAGACACACAGAGACACACAGAGACACACAGAGACACACAGAGACACACAGAGACACACAGAGAGACACAGAGAGACACAGAGAGACACAGAGAGACACAGAGAGACACAGAGAGACACAGAGAGACACAGAGAGACACAGAGAGACACAGAGAGACACAGAGAGACACAGAGAGACACAGAGAGACACAGAGAGACACAGAGAGACACACACAGAGAGACACAGAGACACAGAGAGACACAGAGAGACACACAGAGACACAGACAGAGAGACACACAC
Source organism: Effrenium voratum (assembly GCA_963377175.1). Lineage (NCBI taxonomy): Eukaryota > Dinophyceae > Suessiales > Symbiodiniaceae > Effrenium > Effrenium voratum. The sequence goes on from CAUJNA010000779.1 coordinate 1,005,134, forward strand.
ACACACAGACACACAGACACACAGACACACAGACACACAGACACACAGACACACAGACACACAGACACACAGACACACAGACACACAGACACACAGACACACAGACACACAGACACACAGACACACAGACACACAGACACACAGACACACAGACACACAGACACACAGACACACAGACACACAGACACACAGACACACAGACACACAGACACACAGACACACAGACACACAGACACACAGACACACAGACACACAGACACACAGACACACAGACACACAGACACACAGACAGACACACACACACACACTTAAACTCCAGATGGAGGGTGCTAATCTTTCGAGTACAACTGATGAGTCTCGAGTACAACTGATGAGTCTCGAGTACAACTGATGAGTTTCTCATCGTTCGAGTACAACTGGTGAGTCTCGAGTACAGCTGGGGTTCATCTGGTTTTGGAGAAAAGGGCAAAAAGGGGACCTTTGTTTGGGGTGGCCATGACAATGGCCCAGGCGCAGCCCTGCAGGTACGTTTGGACCCGGGCACCGGGGGGCGTCTTCGTTGGCTGGAGACCCCCCGGGCCGGCTCCAGCCCCCTGCTGCGGTGGAAAAAGGTGGATGGTGGCAGGGTAATCTGCCACTCCGCACACACACGCCCCTCAGTGAGGGGCGAAAAGTCTCTTTTTCGGGGGGAAGAAGAAGCGCCCGAAAGACGGACGAAGACCCCAACAGAAAACAAACGGAGCAAGAACCCAAAAGGAACAGAAAGGCCCCACGTTGGGTCTCCGCGGGCAAAACCCCAACCAAGAAACACGAAAAACGGGAAACCGAGTTTAGGGTCACCGCCGAGGGCAAAGAACCCCAAACAGTCCAGAAACCCTCCTAAACCTTGTAGACAAAGAGCACCGCGAAGTTGAAGAACGACACCACGAACACGCCATCCCTAAACGGGCGAAGAGGAACAACCGGAAGTAGTAGGGAAAGGGGAGAAGAAAAGAAGGAGAGAGCGAGAAAGAGAGAAAGAGAGAATGGAGGAGAAGGGCCGAGATGCGTATTTAGGGCGCCGCAGCCCGCCCGGGGGAAGGAGAAAGGAACGCAAGGGAGAGAGAAGAAGAAGAAGAAGGAGAGAAAAGAAGACAAAGGGAGCGAGATGCGTATTTAGGGCGCCGCAGCCCGCCCGAGGAGAGGAGAAAGGAGAAAAAGAAAAGGAAGAGGGAAGTAGTATGCGTTGTTAGGGCGACGCATCCCGCCCAGGCAGGAAGAGAGGATGAAGTCCAAAGCTCGAGGAGGAAGACGACGAATCCCACACAGGGGCCAAGAGGACGAACACGAAATAGCAACGGAAGGGGAAGAAGACGTCAAGCCAAACTACGTGAGGAAGAAGAGGAGTAGGAACAGGAAGACGGACACGAAGACGACGACGAGGAAAAAGGTGAACAACGCGAGGACAACCAGGCCATCCCTAAGCGGGCGAACAGGAGGAGGGCGAACGCGCGGGTCACGAAAGGCAGCAGGAAGAGAACGGGAGGAAGGAGAAGCCATCCCTAGGCGGGCGAAGAACCAGAAAAAAAAAAGAAAAAAAAAGAAAAAGAAACAAAAAAAATGAAAAAAAAAAGAAAAAAAAAAAAACAGAGAAAACAAGAAAAAAAAAAAGAAAAAAAAACACAAAAGAAAAAAAAAAAGAAGGCAACACAAAAAAAAAAAAAAAAAAAAAAAAAGAAAAAGAAGAAAAAAAAAAAATAAAAAAAAAAAGAAAAAAAAACCAAAAGAAAAGGAAACAAAAAAAGAAAAAAAAAAAAACGGGCACGCGTAAACACGAATGCGAGAAAAAAGAACGAAGGGTGAAACGTAGCTATGAAGAGGTGGCTGTCTTCCCCTTTAGTGAAACCTCGTTCCTGGTTAAATGTGAAATTCCGCTGATCTATGATAAGCACGTTGAGGTCAAATTTTCCGACAGAGCCGGCCCGGGGTCACACAATGGGTACACCCGAGGATTCCCCACGAATGGGGTGTACACACTTAAACTCCAGATGGAGGGTGCTAATCTTTCGAGTACAACTGATGAGTCTCGAGTACAACTGATGAGTCTCGAGTACAACTGATAAGTCACTCATCGTTCGAGTACAACTGGTGAGTTTCGAGTACAGCTGGGGTTCAGCTGGTTTTGGAGAAAAGGGCAAAAAGGGGACCTTGGTTTGGGGTGGGCCCGCCAGCTGCCATGACAATGGCCCAGGCGCAGCCCCGCAGGTACGTTTGGACCCGGACACCGGGGGGCGTCTTCGTTGGCTGGAGACCCCCCGGGCCGGCTCCAGCCCCCTGCTGCGGTGGAAAAAGGTGGATGGTGGCAGGGTAATCTGCCACTCCGCACACACAGACACACAGACACACAGACACACAGACACACAGACACACAGACACACAGACACACAGACACACAGACACACAGACACACAGACACACCGACACACAGACACACAGACACACAGACACACAGACACGCAGACACGCAGACACGCAGACACACAGACACACAGACACACAGGACACAGACACACAGACACACAGACACACAGACACACAGACACACAGACACACAGACACACAGACACACAGACACACAGACACACAGACACACAGACACACAGACCACACACACACACACACGCGCACACACACACACACACACACACACACACACACACACACACACACACGAATGGCTCTTAATTTCCCTGCACAAATGTCGGTTGCAAAAACCCCCTTGTTTTTGGGCTACAGCAGGTGTCTCTTGGGTTGTCATGGGGGGTCTCCGTTCAGTGGGTTAAAACCAGGCTCACTAGCCACTTCCCTGACTAGGTCCTCCAGTAGAGAGGTTAGAATAAGGGTACCCTTTCTTTCCTTTAGTCTATTCTAGTAAAAAAACCCTCCAAAAACGGGTGAGAAAGGGCACCTAGCTGGGGGACGTACCAAATCCTTCGCCCCTTTAAGTATCCCCCGAGGAAAAAATCCTCCGGCCGAGCCACTGTGCTCCTTGGCCTCCCGTTTCCTCTCCTCCGTGCGCCGCGTCTCAACGCGGGAGCTTGAGGCCAAGCCGTGCCGCGCTTTGGTGCTTTGGACTGCCTGGCCGGGGGTAAAAGGAGCGGTGGATTCGGTACGTCAGGTAATGTCAACCCCGGATTAAGAACCCCCTGGTTGATTCATAGGGGGGGTGTCCCCTTTTTGTGGGGATTCAGACCACTGTTGGAGGGACCACCCCCCCTAATCATGGGACGGGTTTCTTCATCCTGGGTCAACATGAAGTGGTCAGTAAACCTGGTTGTACCCCACAAAAGCCATGCTTCCAAGCCTCCCAAGTGGCGATTCATGGCTCTAAGTCTCCCAAGAGGGTTATAACCAGTTTGAGTAGCTCACTTGCCCAGTTTGGACCTTCTGGAACCTTGACTGAATATGGGCGAAATCAGGGAAAGAAGGTCAAAAGGTCAAGTGAGATCAGCTTGTCCAGGGATTGGTTTTGGAGGGTTTTCTGAGCCACTAGGGGGCATCTGGGATAAATACCATATTGGTGTAAGCATCCAACCTTCCCAAGCCAATACCTGGAAATACCCAAGGGCAAGGCTCCTCGATCGGATGTGCAACTTGCCTTTTCTGAGCAAACCCGTTTTTTTTGGGGACTGATGCATAGGGTGGACACCCATACAAAGTAGTTTCATGCTATTGGACGAAGTCCGCTTCTCGCACCACTTGGAAACCATGGTTGAAACAGTTGGTTTTACGCGCGGATCGAATCATTCCAGGGTGTCTGAACGGTGCGACAAGCGGATTTTGCCACCACAGTGCCGCAATCCCTGTGGCACAATGTTCACCAATCTCTGCGGCTCATTTCTTTTCACACGCATGCTGATGGCCATAAACAAAGGCGCTTCTTGGGCCCTCGCAATGCAACAACTTTCTGTGCCCTAAACCTGGGTGTGTCTCTTGGTGGCTTCGGTGTTCCTCTTGTTCTTTCCTCTTGAAACCAAACGGGGAAGGTTTCCATGAACTGCTAATCCAAGCAACCTACCTCATCTTTCGCACCCAACCCAGATATTATGTTTAGGTTATGGTCCAGGCTTGGTTCACATTCAAGGAGATCCCTGAAACTGGTTGCAATATCAAAACCCCGTTTCTCAAGCCCATACTGTGGATGGACGAAATCCATTTCGCACTACTTGAAAAAAAACCGTAGCAAACCATTCTTGGTTGGCATTTACAGGGGAATCATCATTCCAGGTGCGAAATGGATTTCGTCCATCCACAGCATGAAGTCAACAGACTGAAAATAAAAGAAGTTGACACGCACGATCCCCGCAAAGGATTACGCTTCAACAGCTCGCGTCACTCCACGCCGAAATGAAAGACTGAAGAAAGCCTCTTGACGACTTGGTTGGTGTTGGAATTACCTGGTTGCTTGCTACATTGAACCCGCTTGCAGACTCTGGACTAGTTGTTTGGAATGGTCATTTGAGTGGCAATGAAAGCAAATATCTCAACCTTCTTGACCAACCCACTAAGAAAGCAAGTTTGTTTTCTATTTTAAACATGGACAGCCTGCTTCAGCTTCCCAAAAGAAGCAGGGTGGTCAAGTCAAACCTTTCAAAACATCTCCCGTTCCCCCTTCAAACTATATACGACTTCAACCATGATGAACAAGCCTTGCCTCGTTGCTTTCGCAGTCTAGCAAATTGTTTGTTCCTTTGGTCCTTTATTCCCTTAACTCATTTCCTGAGTTCGTGGACTTTTTGGAGAGATGCCAACAAACATATTGGTTACTTCCTTGGCCGCCCCACTCGGGAAGCGAGTCAATGCTCCAGAGCTTCCCATGTATCTGGGCAAAATATAGAGCGCAAATGTTCTTTATGGCTATTCGGTTGGATATGGAGGCACCCTCCGCTACCCAGTGTTTACCTGTATGGCTATTTGGCAAGGGATCATTGGACTTTAGCTTCTTTGAAACTTTGTGGGCTTTCGGTTGGACCCACGAAAGTTGGCCAAGTTTTTTGCAGACCGGTGTCAGCAGCAACCAAGCTACTTGGCTAAAAGCATGAGTCGCAGCATGAGGTATTTACCCTCAAAACCAGGTTTTCCCAAAGCGACCAACTAACAAACACGGGCATTGTGTGTAGCAGGTATGGAGGACCTGATTGATCGAAATCTAATTACGGTATAAAGCGGGTGTTTGGAGTTGTTGTCCATACTTGGTTCCCAGGTGGATTGGCCAAACTGTGTTACCACTAAAACTGCCTTCCCCAAAAAGTAAAGCCAGGAACACAGAGAGTGAGAAGAGGATCGGTTGACAAAACGTGAAAGTGACTCGCCGAGAGCCATATTCTTCCCTCCTGGGAATGCTCCTGCACAATCCGCTCCAGGCGATTCACCTTGTCCTGTGTGAAAAGGTCTGGGCTCGCCCGAAGTGGGGGGCGGGGGCGCCCCGAAGTGCCCATGCACCGAAAGGGAGATCGGGACCCAGTTTCTTGGTCGGGACCCAGTTTCTTGGGCAGTGTCCACTGGCCGCTTCGCAAAAAAACAAACAAACACCCAACAAAGGGGTGCCGTTGCGGGGCACCCCTACAGTGACCCTACACTAAAAACATGTGTTTTTTCCGCTTATTTTCTGAGGCAGCACGTATCCAAGCGGGCCTGGGTATCCGCTTGGCTTTTCAGTGCCGCGAAAGTGAAGCACGCTGGGTTGGTTTGTGGGCACCACACACACATATTTCCCCCAAGAAGCCAAAAGGTTGAAGAGCCAGGCCAGTCCCACAGCATTGAAAACGCCGGCAAGTTTAGGGATCAAACGTGTTCATGGGGCCTGACCGTCACCCCTCCCCGCCTCGAAAAGAATGGGGGGGAGGTCACCTTTAGCACAACGAACCCAAAGTCAAAAGCTCAAAAGCGTTCGCCTCATGAGTTGCATTCCCTCATCCCAAAGTGGCGTTTCCGGATTGTCTTCTGGGTTGTTGTTGTTTTTTGGTGAAACGGCGGGTTCGTTTGCTTGCCCTTTACCTACAGAAAAACGCAACAGCCGTGAGCCTTGCATTCCAAGTACAGGTTGCCAAGGTGCCAACCAGCCAACCAACCCGGGAACCTGACCTAAGGAAGACCTACCTGGATCGCCAGCAAGGCCAAACTATTTTCCGGCCACTTTCGTTCAATGGGCTACTAGTGGGGTTGTGGCTGGAAAAAAGTGGCTGCTTGGGCATCCAAGTAGGAAACAAAACACCTCATCCGGTCACCAAAAACTTGGTTGCTCTTGACCCCCCTGCAAAAAGTTTAACTGTTTGGGGGTTGTGGAAAACACATTTATTTATTTATTTACTTATTTCACAAAGAATAAAGTCTAATATAGCAGTCAAGAAAAATACCAAGAACAACCCACTCGAAAGGGCAACCAACGGCTGAATGTTGGACCCCACCAGCTCTGGTCGTGGCCATAGCGTTGGGAATCATGGTGCAAAACAACCGGGAAGTCTTTTGACCATATGTGAAACCGTGGGGCTTCATGGCTTCCTACTTGCCTTGCGGGTGCTCATGAGTCTCCCAAGGCACAGCTCGCTACAAACCGCGGCATTTCCGTAAAAACCGTAGAACGAACACCTGTTTTCGGGGTTTGGCCGGCAAGCCGAAATGGATTTAAGGACCCATTGAGCAGCAAAGAAAGGCTGAACTAGACATGAATCAAAGCCGGGAAGCAATCGCAAGGCCGGCCGTTCAGCTCCAGGCATGTACTTCCCTTGTTCCAAAGGATAAATTGACCTTTCTCTTTCTGGTGGCGATTGGATTCCTCGAAACACGCAGTTTGCTATGGCTTCTGGTGAACAGGTTGCCTTTGCACTTACCTCCTCAGGAGGTAAGGGACATTGTGGGCCAGTCACATTTCCAACCACAAGCTCAAGGTTGAAGATCCAACCAACCACCCCCTACTCCAAATACCCCGCTTTCTTTAGCTGTTTTTCTCTTAACAAGAGCAACATCCAGGGCAAAAATACCGATCTCTCTCTTAAGAAGGCCTGGTTTCGGGGTATACATTTGCTCAAGCAGAGCTTTGGCGAATCACCTGGCCCACGCAGGCCGCAAAACTGGGGCCCGCGGAACTGGTCCTCTGGGTCAGTTTTGGAGCCTGGGGTGTCACCTGCCACCTGGATCCCCGGTTGCCTTTATTTTTCCAGGTACTTTTGCCAAAGTATGGGCTACTAGTGGATAAAGTGGAAGTAGCTACTTGGGGTTCCAGGCGCCCATTAAAAGGGGGGATTACATCCAAGTTCTGGGTTAATCCGATCTTTTTTCTATGGGCGGCTCAGTTCTTTCGGGAAGACGCGACAGGTGTCCTGGACGTCCTCGGTGGAGTGGTCCATGCCGAAGTTGGGCGACTCCTCATTCATGAGCATCGCGAAGATGTTGTGCCCGTGCGAGCCCTCACCGGCTTTCCGAACTGGGTGCGTCATTCCCTCCATCTGAAATCGGCCAAGGAGAAACACAAGTTTCTAGTATAGTGAAATTGATTCCCTTCAAATCCAACAGTGGAAAACAAAAATCGGCCAATGGAAGTTTGAGGCTCGGTACTTTGTGGAATGTGGGTGTAGATGAGCCATGTCCTAAACGTGTCATGATTTGCTATGTCGTATCATTCTGCTTATGCCACCAGCTTACGCAACCTTACGCGTGTGGAGTTTGGGCTTACGCGACACATTTGCAGGTTTTGCTTACGCCGCCAGCTTACGCCACCTTACGTGCGTATTATTTTCTTCCGCGCTGGTCGATATGACATGACTCTTACTAAACATGTACAAGGAGGTCTTGGACGCTCAGATGGAAACGGCCGGGGGAAACCCAGGGACTTTTTTTGGGGAGCCCAAATCCGAAAAGACACTCCCCAATTGTCGAATTGTCGGAAACGGCCGCGGTGATTTTACGTCGAAAAGGGGAAAGTCATTCACCGGTCTTTGATCCGGTCGGCTTTGCTGGCACGTGCTCTTTTTCAAAAGGACAATGGATGGGACCCTCCAAAATACCCATGGAGGGAATTGTCACGTCGCATGTATGCAATACTCCGATTTCAACTCACTTCCGATCGAGTGGCGTGGCCAGGAAAAGTCCAAGGACCTCTTGTGTCCAGGGAGTGAGTTTCTAAGGGTAGGAAAAGCGGGTATACTCAAAGGGGCGAACGGGTACCTCGTAAGTGGGTAAATAATAACCATGGTTCTGACCCGCAAAGCAAGTCTCTGTTTAGTGGGCTATAATCAGGCTTGCTAACCGCTTACCTGACGTACCCCGGCCCAAACGGGGCCGTGGCTTGCATCTGACATCTGGGCCCGTTTCCACTCCACCGGGACAACAAATCCAATGGAAGATCACCGGCGTAGCTTCCCATCCCTGCACAACCAGGGGTTTCTTTACGCAAACCGAACATCCAAATCAGCAATTCAGGGTTACCTGGCCAAGGGCCCAACCCCAAGCAACGAATTCAAGCTATGTTCCATAGCAAGCCTTGAAGCATGAGCAAGATCTTTGCTAGAGAGCACAGCCGAGCCCAATTTTGAGTCTCACTTACAGGGTCAGAGGGTCCTGAAAGACTACTTTCCTGTTAAATGGATCGACAGCCTGTCAGCTTCCATGTTAATTGGTGGGAGGGCACTTGCTGGTCGATTGGCCAAAATCTGAAAAAGCTTTGTCAGGATGCAAGGAGAAGCCTGCTGCAGCTGAAGATCAGTTGGCACTGGACATGAAGATAATGTTAGAATGTTTGCGACGGCTTGCTTTCAGCCTACCATCGCTAGGGCAATGTGGCACGCTGCCCTAGCGAAGGCTTGGGCTTTGGCATTCATCTGCTGGTTTCCTAAAACTAGGTCCTGAGGTTAGAATAAGGGTACTCTCTTTTTCTGTAGTCTATTTTAGTAGGGGAACCCTCCCCGAAAACAAGGGTTAAAGGGCACAACTTGCGGACCTAGTACAACTCCTGTGTTGGGCCTGATGCGGAGCCACTTCTTAAGCGTGAGCTGCCATGTAGCTAAGCGGGCCGTGCCACCAAGCCTTGCGCACACTTAGCCTTGAGCACGTTGCAGGGAGATGCTGGAAACTCTACATCAAAGCGGGGTGTGGGGGCGACTCAAGATTGTGCATAAAACATGTCGCAGCGAAAATCAAGAAAACGGCAGTGAATGAACCTGGGTTGCAGGGCTGCTCTCTTTCACAAGCCCAACCCCAACTACTTGCCTGAGGCGGCGGTCAATGTGCGAAAAAACGCGCCCGGAATGCGGCATGACGGGGCAGTGCATGCGTCCACTCCGGCATTCTTACATGCGCAAATGGGCAGGCCCGGATCGCGCCCGGATCGCGATCCAAGATACACCTGGATCCTCAAACTACCCAGCAACAGGGGGAATTTACCCCCTATCTGTTTTTGGGGCAATAACCAAGTTTGAGGGTCCAGCAGTTAGACTATGGCTTGGGCAGGGTCGCAGTCGGATCACGGCCATCTAGGAATCGGTCTGGTGACTGGCTTTTCGTACGGTGAAGGCTGTGGGTGGCTCCTTGGGCGTGCAAAAAGCCTACCTGAACTGGATCCCCAAGTAGCCACCTTTTTCCAGCCACTTTACCCACTAGTAGCCCATAAACCGGCAAAAGTGTCTGGAAAACACAGGCAACTGGGGGCCAGATAACAGGTTCAACACTGCCAAGCAAAGCAGTTGCCTTGGGTGACCAGCAGTGTTTCCTGCTTCCCGGCGAAAAAGAAAAACACTGCGCCTCATTATCAAACTGCTTCTGCGTCTTCGCCTTCGCCTCCGCCTTCGTCTCCTTCTTCGCTTCGGTCTCGGAGGTCGCTTTGCGGCTCCGAGAGAACATGATGTGCGCAAAGCAGGGGGTGCCTTCTTGTTTCAAGCGCACACCTGCTTGAGCCTGTGCCGCGGTGATTTCCACTCCAGACTTCTTCGCGGCATGCCCCTGAAACGGATCAAATTTCCCCACGAAGATTTAGCTAGCCTTGTACCCGTGGACCTTAGAATATGCGGCCGCTCGAGCCGTGTCCTCTTTTCTGGGCTGCCCTCAAATCCCCTACTGAAAGTTCGACTTTTGGTGATTCAAATGCGGAGATCCAACCCACCAAACACTAAAAACACTGAAGAGAAAAGCCAAGGCACCGCATGAACATCAACCACTAAACGCTAAAAAAGGCAAAAAAAAACAACCAACCTAGATAGCCAAGTTGCTGTCTTTGTTCAATCACTGTTGCCGGTGTTTGGGGTAAAGTTCATGGAAAAAAGCGATCGCAACTGGCGATCCAGGAAGGAACCGCCTGGAAAGCCAACCACCAAACACTAAAAGGAGCTAACAAAAGCCAAGGAACCGGATGGCTCAACACCCCAACCCTTGTGACCTTTCGGAAAGTCAGATTCGTCGCTGCCGTCATACATCGGCGCCCCTCCCGAAGCTTCACTTATCCGTTGATGACTGAGCACCCCCCCAAAATAAGAATAATATATTGATGCAACATATGCAATACTCTCGCTTCCGATCGAGTGGATGGTGCAATTAACAACCCATGAACTTTTTGTTCACCACTGAATTGGTCCAAGCCCAAAGAGTAGAAAGTCCATGAACTCCTGAAGTAATGGAGACAACCCCACAAAGTTGACATGCGAATGTGCAACTTGCCCCAGTTTGGACTGCAAGTAAAGAGGTGAGATCGCATTTTGCAGGCCAATAGTTTCATACTCAACCAGGCAAACAAAAGCTCACCCCTTAAAACTCCCAGCAACCTGGGGAAGTTCTCATCTTTTACAGACAGAAGAAGCCCATGTTGCCCCCAACAAGTTGAGAAAAGTGGTGTGTTTTTAAGAGGCAAACGTCGAAGGTCAGATTTCCGGCCCATCCCGGAAAAAACTTCCACCTCCCTTCGGCGCTTTTTGGCCACCGCGCGCGGCGGTTCCGCGAGTTCCGCCCCCCTCCAAGCGCGGATCGCCACTTGCGGCGTCCGGTGAAATGAAGATAAAACTGCCTGGATCGCCAGTTTCTGCTTTTTCGCTTTTTGTCCATGAGCTTTAGCCCAAAAGCCGATCGCAACAGTGACTGAAAGCGATCGCGTTTTGGCGATCCAGGTACCTCAGATGTTCTTTGACACCACGCCCTAGGGTCCCAAGACCGATTAATCATTTGGGGTCTTTGGCGCTGGGCCTTTATAAGAAAAGGGTCCAAAAACCTAGGGACAAGAAACCGTGACACTTGCCGAAGGTGACACTAAGTGGGGGTCTCGGTTTTTCCCCTTGTGTCCGTTCACAGTGCTTTTTCGCCCACAACACAAGTTCAGGAACGGCCCCTTACATGACGAAAAGGTGCGGGGTGGTTTTTTCAGCCCACTTGGGCCCTCAAGGGCCCGACATCAAAGCACCAGGAGGTCCGTCCATGACGCTTCAAATCCGTGAGACATGTGCCATAGCTTCACTCCGCTGAGGCCGCCCACCGGCCTAGGCGCACAAATTTTGGAGCTGGGTTTGGTTTGGTTTGGGTTGGTTTAGTTTGGATTGGGTTGGTTTGGTTTGGTGTGGTTTGGTTTAGTTTGGATTGGTTTGGTGTGGTGTGGTTTGGATTGGGTTGGGTTGGTTTGGCCGTTGCGTTGGTTTTGTGGGGGTTTTGGGTTGGTTTGGTTTGGGGCTCGGAGGTGGTTTCCAACCTACCCACAAGCACCAAGGCTTCAGATCCAAATCCAAATCCAAGGATGTCGCCCATGCAACCCACACCATATGGGCTTGCAAAAAACAGACCTTGTTTTTTGCAGCCCCAAACCTCAAACATAAACAGAACGAAAAAAAGAAAAAGAAAAAGAAAGAAGAAAAAACAAACACCTGGAACCTCCATGACCCTCAAAGAATGTGGTCATTACCCCAGAAATGGGAACATTGACCCATTTTTAAAGGGACATGGAGACTTCAATTACTCGTTTTGTGGCTTTGGAAGGAAGTCCACCAGGAAAACCGCCCACTTTGGCAGATATCTCGGGAGGTTTGCGGTCACATCTTCTCAGTGCTGCCCAGTCACCAGGCGAGTGGAACTCGGCATCCTGGCGTTCCAATTTGGAGTCACTCGCTTCCGTCGAGCTCGTGACGTGGATCCGGATCCAAGTAGCCACTTTTTGTCCAGCCACTTTACCCACCACTAGCCCATGATTTGGCAACAGCTGGACTTACCCCTTAAAACTCCAAGCAACCTGGGGAAGCTAATCTTTTACAGACAGAAGAAGCCCATGTTACCCAAAAAGTTGAAAAGTTGTGTTTTTAAGAGGTAAGTGGAAAATAAGGGCAACTGGGGATCCAGGTAGGGGTGGGACGTCCCATTCATAGCAAGCTTTTGTCAGTGTATCAGTTTCTCTCTATTTGGTGGTTTGGATTGGTGGTGGTTAGGCAGGGGTGTCCCATTTACCCTCTACGAGAAGCAGGAGTTCAAATCCCCAAACCACCAATCCAAACCACCAATTAGGTTAGTATAGTTCGGAAAGAACAAGCAACTTGCCTGGGTTTCCGGAAGTTTTCTAAGGATCCCTATCTGCAGAATGTAGGCAGGACCTGTGCGATGCACATCCAATGCAGGACACTTCCAATGCACATACCAAAGAGCCTGACACCACTAACAGTTTCACGTCCAGGAGCACAGGGAGTGAGGTTAAGTCCAAGGGAGTTCGCTGGGAAAAGAAACCTCAGCTATACAAACTTGCTCCAAGGCTTCCGAGCGCAAAAAGACCCCAAAAAAGAGGTATAGACTGGACTGCCCCACCTTCTCTTCTCAGCTTTTGGGTAACTATGGTAAAATAATGGCATCTTTTTGGGGTAAATATTTGCAAAACAAAGATCCGCCCCCCTTCTCTGTCCCACCTTCTGCAATCTCTTTGGGTAAATATGGTAACATCATGTGCAGCTGTTTTGGGTAAATATGGTAAACTAATGGCATTTTGGTGTAAATATATGTAAATATGGGGCAAACAAAATCCCCCCCCCCTGCTCCCAATTCCTTGCTTTTGGTTTCGGGGCGATGCGGCCTGAGAGGCACCTGCCATCCATGCCGTGCCGGACGTAGACCTGACGACGGGGGGCGCCTAGTCCTTTTCAGCGGATACAGTGGAAGAACAACTTAACTTTACGTATTTTCAGATGATACAGTGTTTTCAGTTGATGCAGTGGTCTTTGGGGGGTCACAGGTCTTCATAGCTATTCTTATGGTTGATGTTGGCAGGGGAGCAACAAGTTAAATTTTAGCAGTTAAGTGGTTGGATTTCAAACACTAAGCAACAATAAGCAAAAATGCAAAATATTTCCCAGCAACAACTATGTTTCTTGGTTGCTGTTGACCGAGCCCCCTGCGAACAGTGCGTGAACAACTATTTGTGGGTTTAGTGGAAAACCCAACTTGATTTCTCAAAAGTTAGAGTCTAAAGATCCAACCCAATAGCAGTCAAGCATCGCTCAAGTAAACCTTGAGAAGTTAGATTAACAACCACTTCCTTTTTCTTCTCCTTTTCTTTTCGGATTTCCGGGCGCTTCTATGAATACCCTCTGTTTTTAGTTGGTACTTTCGGCAAAGCCCTTTTTTTACCAGCATTGACATTTCAACCTGAAAAAGAAAAGAAAAGTGGGTATTGGGTGCAGGGCCTTCGGGCATCTTAGGGAACGGCGCCCGAACATTTGGGCGAACTGTGCTCAACGGTCATTTCGTTTCACCCCAGAAGGAAAGGTAGGGGGCAGCTAATGAAGGATTCTTTTACAAACATAAAACCGTAGGTAGGGCTAAACCACCCACCTTTTCGCGCCCTGAAAAACGAGACTATGTCCAGCAGTGATAGATTCGCGTCAGAACCAGGAGGAAATGACACATACTCTGCGTGCTTTCTAAATCAAGAGTCGGGAAAACGTGGGGAACATGCCCATGCCTTTTTTGGGGAGGAAGTAGAGAACTTTGGGAAGTACTTCTTCGTACGTTTAGGTTCTGTTTGGAACAGAGCACCTTGGGTCAAGAGAAAAGATCAGCTGGTATTCTCCAGTTCCAGAATTGGATCCCCAACAGGAGATGGGGGGTGAATCCTAGAATGAAAGCTTTTGCAAACTGGCCGGAAGATTGCTTGCCTGTGGCATCACACAGGTGGATTCCACGGATTCCATGTTCCCGGAGAAATATTGGTGGATCACACCTAAGCCCCCCCCAAAAAAAAGCCACTATATATATATGATTGATTTCAGGAGAGTTCGGGCCTACCCCAAAACTTGTGCTAAGCTTGATGGTTGGTTCCCTTTCAGGCTTCGAGGGTCCAGAGATGTCACTTGACATCGGATGTCTCGTGTTCTTCACGAGACAAACGCCGCCCACATGAGCACCTCGGTGAACAGAAACCAGACGTTGCCAGTAGCAACAGGGTTGTCTCTTGTTGGGAAGCAGGCAAAACAAGCTGAGTTCTGCAAACTGGTTGGTTCAGCCTGTGGGGCTGTGGGAAATGGATTCCACTTCTGGGATACAACAAAAAAGGGCCTCCCAAAGACTGACCCCCCATAAAACAAAATGGGGATTCCCTTGTATCACTGAAGTGGGGATGAATCCCTTGATCCCACAACCCTGATTCTGGCCAAGAGGTCTGCTACCGGGCGGGAAAAAAGACATCCCCAAGCATGGGGCCTTCCTGGCTGCTCGAACAAGCTCGTCTCCATCTTGAGGCTTCGTAGCGCGGTTGTTCCCTCCAAAAGTGGCCTGAAGAACCACCAAGAGGGGACACCCCCTGATCAAAATCAACCAAGATTTTGTAATCCGGGCTTCTCGTTAATCAAAGGGTCCCCTTATACTCCCAAAAAATGTCATAGAACTTGTGGGCCTGGAAACTCGGTCACTGAGACATGACATCTCCAGGGCAGTATGCCGTCTAAAGCACCCTTCGATTCTTATTGCGTGTCAAAAATCCTCACCCCCCCCCACGTCCCCACATCCCACGCAGCAGACCTCTCCCTTGGACCAGTTGAAGTGCATCACGAATTCGTACCATTGCTGGTCTTCCCATCGCCCGAGCGCCTAACGTCAGCTTCCCGGGAAATGCAAACCAATCCAAAGCTCCAATGAATCAGCTTCCCTCTCATTGGTTTGGAATGCTTGGGAGGTGTTCCGGGGGTAAGTTTTCCCATTTGCCCTCTACAAAAACCAGGGCTTCAAACTCCAAATCCCTCCAAACCGCCCGCTGGAAGGAGCTGAACACATCGGAGAGTGCGACCCTTTTTGTGGGGATCCCTGGGCCCCAAAAGCAGTGGCCCCAGAAATTTGCGAAACATCTTTCCATGGGTTCCATGTTTCTTTGGGGGATGGCGGGATGGCGGGGTGTTGTTGGCACCCTGAGTTGAGAGGACCTGCCACAGGAGAAAAGGTCCGCCCTTCCGGGTTTCGCCATCCATTCGCTGGCTGGGACTTCAAGGGCTGAATGCACCCCTTGAACCACGCCAAAAAGCCAGCGAGGTGGGAAACAACGCAACCCTCCCTCCCATCATGTAAGCCGAAAGGGGGGGGTGGAAGACTACTTTCCTTTTGAGGAAGTCCCGGATTTTCCACTTCCATGATTGTCGGATAGAGGGTGTGCTTTGAAACCCTGGGTATGAAGGTCTAGTTTCTTGGTTGCCGAACCCCTCGATTCCGGCCGTACGGGACGGCAGCCACCAAACCCCAAAATGGTCACGGGCTCAGAGGTCGATGCACTCGAGCTGTCATTCTGGAGACAGCGCTTGGAATGCAGGAACCTAAATGTCTAATTACTCATGTTCTCACCTGGAGTCTCCATGACCCTTTAAAAATGGGTCCATGACCCCATTATTTTGGGTAATGACCACATTTTTGCAGGGTCATGGGGACTCCAGGCATATCAAACCAAGACGGCTCACGTGGACCCCAGACAACCGAATTTTCACGGGAGCCGTCGTTTGGGCCCTTTTGGGGTTTCATATCAACTCCGCAGGTGTTCTATGTGCGAAAAAGGGCAACCACCCCATAATTTTAGGGCAATAACCTATTTGGGATGTCTTTTTTTCCGGGACAAACAACATGGATTAACAAACAATAATTTTCAGAGCCTCAAAAAGGAGGACACGCCCATTTTCTCGGGTCCAGAGAAGTGTTCCGCAGAGAACTTTCACTTCTTTGCGAGGCGATCTTCGGCCTCGTCATTGGACCCGCCGTCCCCGGCGAAGATGGTGCGGCCGCTCGAGTCGAAGGTGAAGTAAAGGCTGAAAACGTCGCACCTGACTTGGTTTCTGTTGACCCCCCTAAAGGTTTAACGTTTCTAACTTTTGGGGGGCTCAGTGGAAAACACCTTGATTTCCCAAAAAGTTAAAGTCTAAAGATCCAACCCAATAGCAGTCAAGCTGACCGCGCGAGGCAGGTGCGACGGAACCAGCTCACTGCCTGGAAAGGTCCTGGATCGGCTTATGTGTAACTTGTCTGACTGGGGGGGGTTCGTCAACTATGGTAACAACATGCCTATGGATTATAATGGGTTATTTGTAACCTGGTAGCATTCTGCTAAAAGATGCCTACAATAGGCAATGTGCCCCGTGCAGGGACGCATGGCGCATGTCCTTCTCGATGGAAATCGGCAGTCAACAAAGATGGTGCCAACACAGACCCAGATGCACCTTTTCAAGCACAAATCTCGCGTTGTGATGGGTAAATGTCGTGCACCTGAATGTGTAGCCCGACCTCTGTCTGCAACATCTATACATGGTATTACATGGTCTACAACTACCTGGAGTATCTCCCCAACCCCATGGATGCCCTCAAATGATGGGTGGTTCCCCTTGTTTACGGGTCATTTCAGGGTCCGTTTGGTGCATGTCGTGTTGGTTCCTTCGGGGCAAATTCTGGGGCCGACCCCAAGCAAGGCAACTCTGAGGCTCGCACTGGTAGGCGCCCAGCAGCGAGAAAATGCCGCCCGCCCGCAGGCCTTGTACTGCAGGAAATGGCACCAAAACAAAAAAAACAACACCTCCCAACCCCCCAAAAAACATGACCAGCGCCTGTCAAAAACGGGGACTCCCAAAGTGGTGGTGTTCCTCTGGTTCTCAAGCTCGCCAACCCAAACACACCAACATCTGAGCGTGTGGTAATGTACTGGGTGCCAAAGGATACGAGTCCCGATACACCTGGACCCTCACATGATCCTCAGAGACATGCTTTGCTTGGGACCCCTGCGCGGGGTTTTCAAGGCTACACACTTCCTGAGTGGCCTGGCGAAAGTATCCACACTTGTGTGTTACTAGCCATTACCCTCCAACCAACATGGAACTCGACAAATTTGAGGGGGGTCCTGGTTTGGACCATTTTCCTTCGGATCCGGCTGTGAAAAGGTGAGGGTAACCCTGAAATTGAACCCCAAATGCAAAGGACTCACACCCGTCTGGTGGCTTGCTTTTACTTTTGAGCCATACATATTGGGGCAAGATCACGTTTTGAAGGACAGTTTGAGGGTATGGCTGTTACTCACTTCCTGTGGATTGGCAAAAAACATGTCCAAACAGTCCGTTGCCCAACCAGCCCCCAAAAAGTGTCGGAAGTCCGAAACGGAACTCAGGAACTGAGCAATATCATGACCCCAGAAAGGGGGGATCCGGACAAAAAAAGCAAGAACAAAACAACGAAGAAGTACAAACCACCTGGAGTCTCCATGACCCTTTACAAATGGGTCCATGACCCCAATAGTTTGGGCAATGACCCCATTTTTGCAGGGTCATGGAGACTCCAGGCACACAAAAACAAAAACAATGAATTACTTTTTGGACCTTGGATGATCTTGGATCGACCCGAGTTGGCGGAAGTAGCACGTGACTGCGTTTTGTTCTTTTCGGAGCCCGGCGGCGCCGGGCGGTGCAGCGGCACATGGCCCGGAAGGCCACCAAGGAGACAGAGGCGTCGGGGAGGACCCGCTGCAAGACGCGGGGCGCGTTGCACTCCTGCCGTCGGGGGAAGTCATTGGAGCGAAGGAATCCTTCCCAGATCGCCAAGTTGCTGCTTTCTTTTTCCAGTCACTGTTGCGATCGGGTGTTTGGGGGAAAGTTCATGGAAAAAAGCGATCGCAGCTGGCCATCCAGACCCAAACAAATACGCAGAAAAAGCCAGGGGTACCATTCTTCCATTTGCCGTTGAAATGAATAATTTGTGTTATTGTCCCTTGTTGGTTTTAAAGGGAATCAATTTCACTACTGGACGAGTTGTTTTGGCTGATCCTCCATTTCAAGTCAAGAGGAAACCAGAAGGTCCTTTGAAGACCAAGGCATTGAAGGCTTAGGGTTGGCTGAAAAACACCAGCTGAAAAGGGTACCAACTCAACGAAACAACTCTCTGAGTGTAGGGAGCCCATTGAGTGGAGCGAAATCAGGAGAACGCAGAGAAAAAGAAACACCTGTGTCCTGACTCTGTCTCATTTTTGGTCTACCCTTATATATATATATATCCATAGTTCTAGAGGACACGGTCTGTGCGCCCGATTCGCCCTGAGTTGACTGACAACAACAGTCGGCCGGAAGCTCCTGCCAAAATTTGGAACTCCGGCTAAGCACCTGGAACCCCTAAGTAGCTACACTTCTTTCCAGCCACTGGAACTACCCACTCATAGCTGGCTTGCTGGGGATCTAGGTGGCAGATCCGTAAGCGCCACAGGGGTGGGTCAAAGGGGCGATGTGACTTGCGAGGAGGTGAAGTTTGTTGGACAACCTGTTGCCTGCTTCGTAACGGCCTCTTCTCGGAGCCGTAGCCGGCATTCCCCTCCAAAGCTACGGATCCCCTGCTCAAAGTTTAACTGTTTGGTGGGTGAAATGGAAACCCCCACTTAACCTACAAAGCTAAAACGCCGAATGGACCGGACGGCTCTCAAGCCACCAAGTACTGTTCTGTCTGATGTTCCAAGACGTTGGCTTGACCATCCTACCCGTGGCCCGCTCTCCTCACACGCAAAAGGGGGGGGGCTTGCCAGAGTTGCAGACTTGCACCCTTTGGCTCCTTTCCCTGAAAAAAAAAAGAGGTCACACCCAGCTGCTGGGGAGTAAGAACTCGGTGGCGAAATCTGCTCCCCTGCTAAAAGTGAATCACTTTTAGTGGCTTAGTGGAAAACTTTGGAAAACCCATTAGTTGGATCAAAGAGTTGAAGTCCTAACATCCAAGCAAAATACACCAAAGAGTAAGTGGAAGTCCCACCACACAAGCAGCCTAGCCCTGCCTCCTCATCACCTCTGGGCGGCAGAGTCACGCACCAGAGGCTCACCGGCGCCTACCAAAAACCCGGGATTGAATCGAAGGGATCTCGACAATTCGCAAACCTGGACCTGCAAGAACTACCCCCTACTCCAAATACCCCTTTTTTCAGTTGGTATGTTTGGGAAGTTCGATCGGTTTTCCAAGGTAAATACCTCCTTTCGTAGAGGACCGACATTATACCCTGAAAAAGGTAGGCATTGGGTGTAGGGGGTACCTGCATACGCAAACACCTTGATCTCCCAGGGCCTGAGAAAGCAGGTTCAACTAAAAGCAACATTTTTGGTTGCTGTTGACCCCCCTGCAAAAAGTTTAACTTTTGGGGGGCTCAGTGGAAAACACCTTTATTTCAGTCAGGCATTAAGATGGACCCTTCTCTTTTGCGGGTCCTTGGAGGACGCAGCCTACTTATTGTTGATCATAGGGCCTTGTCCAAAACAAACGGAAACGCCATTACGGGTTTCGGGCTTAGCTTCTTCTATTTTGGGGTGTTCGGCTTTGTGGCTGGGAAAAACGGTCATACGCCAGAATAAGCACAGTGGCTCCAAAAATGATTTGTTTTCGCATACTCAGGTACCCTTACAAATGGGTTTCCTACCCAAACAAATGGTGTGCTTGTTGATCTTTTAAAGTTGGGTTGAGGGTCCAGGCACTCAGTTCATGAGTGGATTCATCCACACACGGCATGTAGGTATATAACAGTTGGCCACAATCGCGCGGTCTCTCGTCGCTCGGCCATGTTGACCTGATTTATAAAAACCCTCCCTCAATAAAGACTGTCCAGTTCCCCCGATTGCCAGCCAATACGACTTTAAAGGGGCCCACAAGGTTTGCGCCAAAACGCCCCCTACTTTTTTGGCACCCGCAAAACGCCGCCTGCCTTGAGTGCTGCTGATCTCTCTGCAAAAAGCTTAACTTCTTGTGGGTTTAGTGGAAGACCCAACTTGATTTCAACCAAAAAGATAAAGTCTAGAGATCCAACCCAATAGCAGTCAAGCCACATCCAAAGCCCTTACTCAACCCACGCAGTCGCACGGCCATCAGCCTGGGCGGCGTGGGGGCGGCCGGACCAACGCCGCAGCCCGCAATCCCCGCGCCAGGCATCGAGGCTCTGAGGCGAGTCGAAGTTCCTTGGGCTGAAAATTGCCACGCCGAGGTGCGTCCGAACAAACACGTAGCGCACGTACCTTTGCCTCCACCTGGATCCCCAGCAATGCCTTCATTTTCTAGCCATTTTCGCTAAAATTATGGGCTAATAGTGGGTAAAGTGGTTGGACAAGAGTGGAAACTATAATATGGGGGCAATAAACCCAACTATATGGGTAGCTGGAGGACAAGGTCATCGAAGATTTGCGCGTGGTAACGCCTGGCTTAGTGAAGCCCATAAGTGTGCGATGACTCCGTTGGTTCCCCTGCCAGTGGCCAACTGGCAGCCCCAGTGACCGAGGATTCATCATCCTGGATGAAGGGGGTGTCCCCTTCACCCCGTGTCGCTTGGATGGGCCAGCCCCTCCTGTCTTGATCACCCAGCACCCCCCCCCAACAACCGCTTTTCCCGTCCCAAGTCCAAAGGGTGTTGCCAGGGTTCCTGAATCCTAGGTTCTTAACAGTGCTAGGAACCCATTCTCCCATTCCTCTCAAAGGCTATGGCTCTGAATCAGCGTAGGATTCCAACATGGAGCAGAGCAGTTGCAAAACTCGCCGTAGGGTTATGCCCCATCCTTAATGGCCCCCTAATATGAGTCACAAGTCAAATTGCAATAGCTCCTGTGGTTTCTGAGGAAAACACTCAAACTCTTTGGCCCTACCAAATTCTATCGGCTGACGGATAACCCGCAAAGGCGTCCCCCCAACATTTGCATACCAGTTACTCAAATGAAAAACACCGGCCACAAAGCAAAGCCACCCCGAAAAAACGTCGTGTTGCCAGACTTTGTGTTGGTGCGTCTCGTTTCTGAGCCTACCTGCTGTTTTTGTTTCAAAACGAAAGGCCGCCCAACCAAAGAGGGGCGTTTGGACAAATCTGCGCGACCTCTGCTTATTCCGTGCTCCCCGAAATCGGGGTAGCCAAAGGTAGGGAACATGGCAATCCTTTCTTTGCGTTGCTTTGGCAGTTCCTTGGGAATCGCGCCACTGAAGGTCAAGGGCTCAAAGATTCACAGCACTGTCCAAGGGCATGCCCAAACATGGGGGAGAGAGGCTGCTTCTATACCGACGCTTGTAACAGAGAGGTGGACCCTCCTCCCCTAAGATGGCTCTTCCCTTGGCTCCGCTTTTGGGGTTGCAAATTGGGATGCCCCCAGCTCTTTGGCTCCCTTCCAACCCGCATCTATCCCTCTACTCCACCAAGAAAAGACTTCAATCAGGCTACGTTTGGGGGAACGCCCTGGCTTTCCATGGTAAATGTTTTTTGTTTTTTGGTACCGGAACGACATCATATGACATCATACCCGACAAGAAGCAGGGGAACAGCGAGAAAACCGCCCCCCAAAACCGAGGGACCACCACCCCGTCCTCGCCCCACCCCCGGCCGACTTTTTTTTTAGCCGAGGCCGCTCGAAGAGCAAGGCCTCCTCCCAGCAGGGCAGGAACCGCAAGGCCGCGGACTGCTGGTTCGAAGCCTTCAGCAGGAAGGGAGCCTGGCGCGGGAATCTTTTCGAGTTTGGATGCCTCCAGTGGATGTATCTTCGCCCTGTTTTCTTTGCAGTGGAAACCTTTCTTTGTTCAAGATTGGAGCTCAAATAGCCCTAGAGGAATTCGTTTTCGAGGAGTTTTTGGCGTGCATGGATCCTCTTAGGCGCGTGGAAGAAGAAGGTTTTGCTGATAATCATGACTACGCATCTCCTGCATCTCCGGGAACCCTAAGGCGTGCCCGCACAAAGTGCTGTTGACTTCACTGCTATTGGGCAACGGATCTTTAGACTTTAACTTTTTGGTTGAAATAAAGGCGTTTTCTAATGAGCCCCCAAAAAGATAAACTTTTTGCAGGGGGGTCAACAGCAACCAAGTGAAAAGGAACATGAAAAGTCTAAAGAAAATCTGGGTTGCTGCAAGGACCCCTCTGCAACAAAAAGTGTACTGGTTGTGGGTTTAGTGGCAAACCCCTTGATTTCCCAAAAAGGTTAAGCAAAAAGTCCAACCCAATAGCAGATGCCTTGCGGCCAGGAAAAGGAAAGAAGAACAAAGTTGGGTTGATCGAAGGTTGAAGTAAGTTAACATCTGCTTTGCAGCCCATGTGTTTTTGTCATTTTTGGCTGGCCACAGCCCTTTTCAACCAGGTCGAAAATCTGCTTGGTAATGGTCAAGAAAGCAGAGGTTGGGAGGTGGGGGTGCTGCCTTTTGGTATGCCAAGAGGTGCAAAGGTCGATTTGCTTTGGGCAAGTGAGAAGCGAACTAAATACCACGAGTTTGTAGTACCCCTGCTTGTTTCAGAGCAAAGTACACCAACACAAGAGTGTCCAGCCTCCTTTTGTCATTGTTTTGTCAATTCCCAGACCTCTAGCGGCAGTGGGAAGACACGTTTTTTGGTAGTCCTCACGAACAAAAAAAAGAGGTGGCCCTTTAACGGTACCTGAACAGTGCTCGACCTCGTGCTCGAGCCAAGCTCGACGAGAGGTCTTCGAGCCAAGCTAGTCTCAGTCGGTATCATGTCAACTCGGTACCAAAAACGAGATCGGCATTTATCATGGCTTCCACCAGGCCTTTCCAAAAAATACCCAACACCACATGAAAACAGTGACATGTCCAGTGGTGATAGATTTCGTTCACCGGAAGAACATAGAGTTTTAAGCTAATGGTAGAAGAAGGGCTTTCCAACAAATGCCAACTCAACATGGCCCATTGACAGATTCCCGTAAAAGCAGCAGCAGGGAAAACACCTTCATGTCGGCAAGTGGAAGTGGGGTAATGTTGGCCCCATACTCATCAACCCCCGTTTAGTAAGAGGGGGGGTATCCCTGGGTGAAATTTGGGGGCCAAAAAGCTGGCCCCTATTAGCGCACTGGGGTTGATTGGTGTCAACATCATCGACGCCGTGCCTTGGAAGCCTTGGCAAGGCGGCTCTTCACCATCTGCAGCGCACCCAGCCATTCCTCGCGGCTGCTACGTGCCTTGGACTTGACTTGACAAGCCAGCGACGAGTGAGCGACTCGAGCGAGCGACAAGTGAGCGACTCGCCGGTCGCTCGTCGAAAAGGCTCGGTACGGAGGGCGAAACACCCATGGATCCAACAGGTGCTGCTGGGGTTCAAACCATCATGAAAACCATGGGGCTGGTTTAACAACCACTGTTGACCTAAAAATGGTCATCATGCAGATTGGGTCATCCATTGTTTTCATTGGGGTGCAAGTAAACCAACCGCACGAAGAAGCGCACAAGAGATAACAAATTATGGGAAAATCAAGTAAGCCAACCAACGAAAAGAAAGAACAAGAGGTAAGCTAGAGGTTCTTGTTGCCTCACTTGCAATATTACAGCATAAAGGTCCAAATAAAACGACTAGGGTTGTTGGAGAATATTACAGCAAGTTAGCCCATGGAGAGAAATGTGAATAGCTTCCTTTTGTTGCTTCCCTTCTTAAAAGCAGCCCAAGGACACTCAAAGGAAGGAACCTCCATAGGGCTATGCGCCCCGCTTGGCCAGACGTACACCTAGTCAACTCGTGTCCCTGGTCAACAGGGAACATAGGCAACCCAAAAGGGCAACACAACAAACACGTGTTATTTAGCAAATGGATGGGATGCGCTATCAGTGTATTTCCCCTGCTGTTTGACCAGTTGCTCCTCTTCTAACACTCTTTGCTGCAGACTGTTCAGCACTCTCGGCAAACTGTGGCGTTGCACGCAGTTGTTCGCAACAGTCCAATTTCACCTGGGCAAAAAGCCTGGCAAGCCTCCATTTGCATAACCCCCCTGGGAAAAATGTAAATATGTCCAGTAGTGATAGACTTCCTTCTGGGGGAAAAAAACAAAAAAACAAGTATTCGTTTCAGCAAATAGAAGCAAGAGTCCCCGCACGTGGCCCCTGCGCTTTGCAGCCACTTTTGCAGCGCAACACGTCGCACGCGTGGCCACCCACCTTGGGGTTGCGCTGTCGCACTGTCGCTCCGTCTGCCCAACTCGCAGGGCACCAAAAACCGATTGGCCAAGTTGGCTGTGGGTCAAACACGTGCGCCAAAATGGCACCTTGGCAGATGTACTCACTTGCCCAAAGAACCCAGAAATAAAAGGTTAACCTTTGGGGGCCACGACTAAAACTAGACCAAAAAGGAGAAACCAAAAGGTCGGCTTTGGGCAACTGAGTGTAACCAAAGGCTCAAACCTGCGTAGCCCTAGTTGAAAACTTTGAGCCACACCGATTTTTCAACAGTCAAAAGCTTTGCCAAAGTTCCTGCACCCTACTTCTGCCTGAACTTGGAGTGATGGGGATCCAGAGTTCGACCAAGATGCCTCCAAGTTGTCAAACATCTCCGCGTGTCCACTAAGTTTAAACTAGGTCCTCCAGTAGAGAGGTTATAAAGGGCACCTTTTTTTTTCTGCAGTCTATTTTAGTGGGGGAACCCTCCTCCAAAAAAGGGTAAAAGGGCACTACTGGGGGACCAAGTAACCATGCCGGCGTTTTCCACTGTGGCCTTTCTGAAAATGACGAAATTCTGCACCACCTCTACCAGACCAAAGCAAATGCGCAGAGTTGTCCCCCCAAGCTGCAAAAACAAAGGTTCTGTTCACAGGTGGCTTATTTAGGTTAATTTGGTTAAGTACAGCTGGCACTGGCTTAGATGGCACTTTCGTTCCACTTGCCAACCCGCAGGACTCAGAGGAATCGGAGGCCGGTGGCCTCCTCACTCCAGCGCCACAGCATCTCCTCAGGCGGGGCCCGAACACCGGGGCCGAAAACCGGTTCAGCCGGCCCCAGGGAAGCCTCATATACTTCGAGGTCCTCCAGTTGAGAGGTTAGAATAAGGGTACCATTTCTTTTTTCTGTGGTCTAGTTTAGTGGGGGAACCCTCCCCCAACAAAAGGGTGAAAGGGCACCTAGCTGGGGGACCTAGACTTTTGTTGGTGGCTGCCCCACTAAAAATGGTCTTCCCCGAAAAGGGTTCCTTTCTTTTCCAGGGTCACTGAACAACTGTGCATCTGTAGTTGGGTCCAGGTAGGCGGAACATCTAAGAATATGTTCCATGACCTTTGGCTCCAGAGGCTAAGCGCACAAAGGGATGGTAAGGGAACTGAAAGGATTTCTGGTAAGTCTGGTTGCGGTTTCACGGCTCTGATCCATGAAGGTTCCAAATGGAGTTCCCTTCAGCTGTGCCGTTGCGTGCGCTGAATCCCATCACCATGTTGCCTGGACGGGAGAGCTGTGGAATTACCTTCCATGGTGGCGACTGGAAGCACGGGGGTCACACACACACACACACTATAAGTCATGATTACGACCTGGAAGATTGCTTTCTGCTCAGAAGGGCCCCCTGGTCGGTTCTATGTTGGACTGGGTAAGACCTCCAGATTTCCGCAGGTCACAGGGCATGTATATGATCCCAAAACCCAAAAGTCCATCGGGTATTGGGGCAGCCACCAACAAAAAGGAAAAAGGGTGCCACTGAACAACTGAGGATCAACAAAATGATTCTTGCGCTAAAATCAGAGTGGGCTTCCCGGTTTTAAGGGTCACTTGAGGGACCACTGGCTCTCCTGCGCTGCAGGATCTGTCTCTGCGCCGGGGTAACGTGGATTTGCCACCGCTGGGCCCGTCCTCAGACGAAGAAACAAAAGAGAACGAAGCTGCCCGGGTAGAGACCCTTCCAAGTTGTTTGTGCCATGTCCAGTGGCAGGGCAGAAACAAGGACACCCTGTTGGTGGCTGGTTGAATTTCCACCAGGCCACCAATTCAGGGGCACCTGAATTTTGAAGGACAACCCGCACCAAAAAAAAGAAAGGTCGCTGCCGCGCTGCCGGAGGTCTGGGATGGTCGCTTCCTGCTGAGCAAAGATGAACCCAACGCTGCTTTGAGACTTCAGCGGAAACTTCATCGAGCTGAAAGAATGTCCTTCACCAAACCCCGCGTGCGGGAGGCACTTTCGGGCGCTGAATGTCCAGCACCCGGGTCCCAAACACTGCTTTTGGGTTACCGTACTTAGATGCACTTGGGGTTTTGGACCTGGTTGAAAATGCAGTCGTTGTGGGGGGGGGGCTGGATGTTTAACCTTTGTTTGGGCATGTCTTTAGGGGAGGGAGAGCTCAGACACCCACGCCTCTCGGGTGATACAAGCTCCACTGCCCCCCTGGCAAACCACTACAAGTAGGTAGCCAGGGGAACCCATCCCTGGCAAAACCTACATGGAGTCTCCAGGACCCTTTTTTTAAAGGGTAATGACGGTAATGACCCTTATTTTCAAGAGGGTCATGGAGATTACCTGCTATAGTGGCCTGCTTGGAAGCACTGGGTGCCGTTCATGGCCATCTCTTCTTAAGCCAAGGAAATCATGCTTGCTTAAAAAAAAACACATCGAATTCAGCGAATGTCGTCGGACGAGGCACAAGCCGTCGTTCGCCGGGCCGTACAAAACCCCGCTCTCTGCGTCCGGGTCCATCCTTGGCTGTGCGGATGTGTGGGCCACTGGGCCGTCGCCTTCGTTCTCTTCAAGTGCAACTTCCATTTGCGTTTGCGCACCTGGAAAAAATGAGGACTTATTTCCAGTAGTGAAATCGATTGCCTTTAAAACCAAACAAGAAAATAAAACAAATATTACGTTCATCAAATGCTTCGTTCCGTTTCTTGCGCTACGAAGTCGCTCCATTTCTCATCAAATGGAAGGCAACATGGAAGCCTCCGTTTAATTTGACCACCTGGTCGGGGGTTCTCAGCTTCTCCCTACTTGGTGATTTGTTGGAGGTTTGCGGGGTGGCCGAGTGCTGTGGTTTCCCATTTACCTTCAAGAGCACATCCAGATCCCAGCCACCAATCTAAATAACCAAGGGGTGCGACACATCAGCCCACTCCAAGTGGAATTCTAGGGGTACCTTCCCCATTCTTTCCAGGGATCCTTCTTTCCAGAAAACCTCCAGAAACCCAGGGAAACGGCAGGTGTTTGAAAAGAACGGTGATTGAAAAGAATGGAAAGGGAATCATCCCCTGCAGGAATCTTCTTCTACCAAGTGGAACCTACCTGGATTCTCCATGACCCTTCAAAAATGGTTCAATGACCCCTTTATTTTAGGGTTCATGACCAACCATTTTTTAAGGGTCAAAAGGAGACTCCAGGTAGGTTCTTTTATTCAACAAAAACTGGTTACCTTATAGTGGCATCTGCTTGAACCATCCCCTGGAGGAATCTCTTTCTACTCCGGAACCGAACTCCGAACCTCCGAAAATTCGGACGGGCGGCATCGCCTTCAACAGCCCCATGGCGCCGTCCTCGCTGCTCTGCCAGGTGAGCTTAAAGAGTCCGAAGAGGCAGCCGGAGCAGCAGGGGAACCTGAGAAGACCCTGGATCGTATGACTATGCCCAGGTAACCCCCCAAGAGCAAACCGGTGTTTCAACAGTCCAAACCAGGACCCCCCCGAATTCCTCAGGTTCCATGTGAAAAGGGTGGGAGGGGACAAGGAACCAACCTGGATCGCCCGTTGAGATTGCTTTTTTCCAGGAACTTTACCCCAAAAACCAGCAACCAGCAGCAGTGACTGAAAAAGCGATCGCAACTTGGCTATCTAGGACTCACTTCCGAGAGGAAGTGGATGGGCTCCAAAAGAAGCTAGGTCCTCCAGATTTGAGAGCTTCGAATAAGGGTGCCCGAATTTTTTCTGTAGTCTATTTTAGTAGGGGGACCCTTCCCCAAAAAAGGGTGGGGCACTCCTGGGGGACCTAGGAAGTAAACCACACTGGAGGCACAAGGGGCACCCCTGCTGAATTCCATGGTGGATTGGTAAGACCTCCAGTCTGGAGCGCGCTGCGGGCACCTTTCGAAGGGCAACTACCTCAAACACAAAGGAAAGCTCCGCTGGGCCCAAAGGGCCCCATCTTGAAACCCCAGAAACATCGCAGTTACGAATTCCAAAACCTGATTTAAGACGAACTCTGTGTTGCTGTCGGGGTAACAAGCCTGAGTTCATTGAATAACTTGCACCGAAAAAAGTTACATATTTAGTCTGCCAAAGCCCTCCAACCACCTGTTCTCGTGTTTCAGGGTCATTTGAGGTTCCAGGGCGCCTAGGTTGCTTAAGGACATTCAAAGGAAA
Source organism: Effrenium voratum (assembly GCA_963377175.1). Lineage (NCBI taxonomy): Eukaryota > Dinophyceae > Suessiales > Symbiodiniaceae > Effrenium > Effrenium voratum. The sequence continues at coordinate 1,033,652 of CAUJNA010000779.1, forward strand.
CCACCCCTAGGGGTTGAATTTGGAAGGATCAAAGAGATCAAACCCTTGGTTTCACAAAATTTACCCTACCGACTAACATTGTGTTTTCTGCTGTTTGACCCCTGAAGGACGACGTTCCTCTCTTCCATTTGCTCAAGACCCCTGGAAAAATACAAATATGATCCAGTAGTGATAGATTCCCTGTAAAACCAACAAGGGGAAAAACAAAAATATTCTTAAGCAAACGGAAGCTCTTTGAGACTTCCCAAAATCGGGGTAGCAAGTCTCACCGGTCCCAGCAGCTGCACGTCCCGGTCCAGCCGTGTGGTTGCAGCCCCCGGGTGGGCGCAAAGCGCCTTAACGCCTCAGCATCCCTCTCGGTAGAGCGGGGAGGGGTGGGGAGGTCCATGATTCTCTTGGTTTAAGAAGAGGCCACTATAGCAGGTAACCAGGTTTTGTTGAATAAACCTACCTGGAGTCTCCATGACCCTTAAAAAATGGGTCAATGACCCCGTTCTGTTGGGTAATGACCAACCTTTTTTTAGAAGGAGACTCCAGGTAGTCTTCCCCACAAAGGGAAAATGGCTCATCATAAATGGAATTCCAGCGGTCACCGGGGATGCATCAGCCTGATGGATTTTCTATGGGAAGGGACTGGGTGGACGGGCCGCTGGGTTTTGTCATGAGGGACGGTTGTGAGGTGACCAAAAGAAGATCTGGAAGAAGCTCCTGGACCCTCATTGCCACTAAAATTCTGGAGTGAACTCCATGATTTTCTGGGTAGTTTGAGGGTCCAGCTGGAGATCTCCAATGGAAAAAGAACATCTTTTGTTTCAGTAGTTGATTTTAGAAGAACAACCAAAAGCAAGGCAACAAGCTGTTTCAACATTGTTGTTGTTTTGGCAGTTGAGTTAAAAATGGGTTAAAATGGACCCCCCCCCCTCCAAAAACATAAGCAGCGCTCAAAACCAGAGACTGTCGGTTATACCAAAATGGTCTTAAGGTTTATGCAGGCCTTACTATAACCCCCTAACGAAACCAGGTACAACCGTTACCAAATTGGCCAGCGCAAGTTTTGAGAACTGCGCATATGAAAAAGCTCACCACTGGATGTCTGGGGCGCGCTTGGACGAAGCAGACACTCCCTCGCCGTTCGGGCGGTGCAGTCGGTCATGCAGGGCGTAGGTGAAAATGCTGTTCGCCAACTTGGACCTCGGTCAGGAAGGTCATACTTCCAGTGGAACAAACCAGGAATGCTTTATGGCAACTTTTCTGAGGGCGGCAGCTTTCCGTAGGAAAACCTCGCCCCACAACTGGAACGGACAGAAACCCAAACGTAGACCAAGCAGAACCGCAAGGTGAATCAAAGCTCACCGCACCCCTTGAATTGAAACGAGCACAACTTCAAAAATTGGCCCAGCCTCAGCCAAGGGTACCAAACAATTGGACCCTTCTTGGGCTGGGAGGACTTCGCGACAAAAAAAAACGCGCTGCGAAAAAAAAGCGGTGCGTTTTGATCTCGGGCCGAAGTCGCTTGAAGTAGCGCACCAGGCGCGCCCCACCGCCCAGGCGGATCGAGTCGCCGCCCAGCTGCTGGGGCTTGGTCGCCCGGAGGTACTTCCTTGCCGGATGAGGAGAGGAAGCGCAGCGACCCATGGGACCCATGGGCCACGGAGGCCGCTCTATGGGACTGTTGGTTGCGCCTAGACCTTGGTTGACGTTAGCCTGCGACCTCCCATTTGCTTACGTCCTTTTGGAGCAACACACCAAAGGAAGCTCAGCTTGATCTGTCCCAAAAAGGAGCTGCTTTGCCAAGCAACCTCAAGCAAACCAGCAAACCGCCACCAGAAAGAAACAGGAACAAACTGGAGAAGAAAAGAATAACGACTGCAAGCACATGCAACATCATGCAACGGACAGGAAAACTGCAATCTAATGGCTATAGTATGTAAATATATATATATATATACATATACATGGGGCACATTCCGGGCAGCACGTGGTTACCTGATTATCCACGCCGCCCTATCTACCAAAGTGCCCTCTTCCGTGAGACCAATGCTGCAAACGGGAGAACCCTGTGTAAACACTTGGGTAGCCCAGACTCCCAGTGGCCATGGACAAACAAAAACCGCTCCCTTTCTGGGGTTGTCCACAAATCACAAAGGAAGCAGCCGGCCGCCTGGGTATGTTTTCACTGGGTTTTTCCGTTGGCCCTGGTGCCCGCGACCAAAATCCGAGCGACTCTTCTACGACCTTCTCGCGCAGGAAGTTCCGCCCCATGCCTGGCGCCAGGCCCAGAGTCAAGTTGGCATTGGGTTCCATGAAGGCGAACTTGCCACGCATATAATCTGTCTCACATCTGGAATAGTTGACCTATTCACACCTCCAAATCGTTGAAGTTGCAACAGGGACGCAAAGTGGCCATGGGTAAAAAGGGGCACACAGCACACACTCCTGCTGGGGGTGCCTTTTTTGAGGATACCCCTTTGTTGGTGCTTTTAAAGGACGGCCCGGAAAACCTTTCTTTTTTGGTGGGGAGGGGGCCCAAAAAAAAAGAAACACGCCCGTATTGCTGCCGGTCAGTCCGTCAGCTTTGCATGCCGCGGTGCTGGAGTGGTTCACGACCCGCGCCTCCCCAGACCTCAGCCATGCGGTCGCCTGCATTTAATCAAATTGCCATCCCGGACCTTGGTTGCTGTTGACCCCCCTGCAAAAAGTTTACCTTTTTGGGGGTTTAGTGGAAACCCCTTGATTTCCCAAAAGTTAAAGCCAAAAGATCCAACCCAATAGCAGTCAAGGTACTTGCCAGTCAATCCCAGGAAAGCCCAGATAGAAGACCGCCAGCTATTGACCTTTTCATTTTAAAGCCTGGGTCTGGACACATACTGTACTAACCAGGTAAATGGATCCTCCATAACATTCAGCTTCACTCCAATTGGTTGGGGGTGTTTCCTTGCTTTTCCCCTACTACAAGCACCAGGGTTCAAATCCTCATTCCACCAGCTTCTTGAATTACCATCCCTGATAAAGGCAAAAACGTCCTCCATGTTAGTGCTAAGAGGAGGGCAACAAATTCAATAAGCCCAGCCAATCCCCGCCAGCAACCTTTCCACCCCGAACCCCATTGGGCCTATCGACCCCATAGCTGTTCCACTGGGGAAAAAACGTCAGGCTCAACCATGGCTTTCGAAGCGGAAGACCCACAAAACACCCAAACCTTCGCGAAAAGCACTCCTGACCACAGAAACACCGAAACAGGCGCTAACAACACCCTACCCTTCTGACCAAAGGCTGTCCTGGCTGTCTAAGGCAAAGGCCTGGCCAAATAAAATTTCAGCACCATCGAAGTCACCACCATTCAGTGGTAGGTTGAAGGGGCACCACCCACCAGTTTCTGACCTTTACCCCCCACAAACAGTCAATATCATGACCTCTAAACTTGGTTGCTGCTGATCCCTTTGCAAAAAGTCTAACTTTTTGCGGGTTTAGTGGACAACCCCTTGATTTCAACCAAACAGTTAAATTCTGAAGATCCAACCCAATAGCAGTCCAAAAAACAAAACTAAAAACAAACCGTAGAATCATAATTCCAATGCCACCAAAACAAGGGTTTATCATGTCTTTCAGGTGGTGCGAAATGGAATTCGTCCATCCACAGTATCATGACCTCTGAAGGGGGAAAACCCCTGATTTCAACCAAAAATTAAAGCCTAAAGATCCAACCCAATAGCAGTCAAGTGAAGGGGGAAAGCCGAAAAACCGTACAAGAACAAAAACAACAAGAACAAAAACAACAACAACAACACATCGACCACCAACCAGTTTCTGACTTTTAACCCCCCCACAAACAGTCAATATCATGACCTGTCAAATAGATCTGGAGTTCCCGAGAGTTTGGAAGAGGTTGATCTGAGGATCAAGGCTCAGAGGCTTCTGGCGATTCTGGAAAGAAAGGACTGGAAAGATTCCCTGGACCAAGAAGACTTCCTGAAGGGGAAAAGCCGAAAACCAAAAGAAAAAACCTCGGAAGCCAGGCCACTGCTGTGCCTCAGCCTCCAGCAAGGGGAACAGCTCTGCCGTCCTCAGCTTCGTCTTTTGTTTCCCGGTCGAAAGGCTGAAAAAAAAACCGAAAAAAGTGGGTGCCTGGAGTCTCCATGACCCATTAAAAAATGGGTCCATGACCCCTTTAATTGGGGTAATGACCCCCATTTCTAAAGGGTCATGGAGACTCCAGGTGTCTTTTTTGCGGGTACATTTTTTTGTGGGGTTGAGGAAAAACCATGAGGAAAACCACCTTTCTTTTCTTTGCGGGGGATCCCCTCAAAAAAGCACACCCTAGCGAAATCGATGCCCTTTCAATCCAGGGGAGAAGTGAAGAAACTTCAAGCAATTGGATGGAAATCACACGCCTGAATTTGGGCGCGACAAGCATCCTTTTGAATGACTCGATTGTAGTCCGTAAGGTTGCAAACTCCTTAGCTCCAACTCCTGGCCTCCAAATGTCCATGGTTGGTTCAGGGCTCGTTGGATTTCCCCGAAAAGTTGGCCGATGTACTCGTTTTGCCTTGAAACCGATCCACATTCCCGCCTCTCCCTTGTACCAGGGCATGCCCTGGATGGTTGCCTGGAAATCCTGCCAGGCGTCAGCAAGAAGTGGGACAAGTAGTTGATCTGCATCTGCGGATCGTAGCCATCCGCCGTGGGTACATCTGGAAGGGCCATGATGCCGGCATTGTTCGCTAAGCAAAACAGCTTCTGATACTTTGCCTGGCACGAGGTAGCAGCGGCTCGCGAAGCCAGCAATAAGCCAGTGCAGTTGCGATAAGCCCACACACCAGGCATGAGAGTGAACACAACACTTTAGCAACGAGAGCAAAGTACAACTCACAAAATGAGTGGGCCAGGTAGTAAAAGGTACAAAGCCGAATTGATTTTTAGCAAACAACTAGCTTCAGGAAACATATAGTTTCAGTTGTCAACAAGGGTAGTAGGGAGAGCATTTCGCAGGAGCCAGCCCCAAAAAACAAACACATTTGTTGGGACTGAACAGTTGGCATTGGGGGGGGGGGGGGGTACGGAGGGTGCCTTACAAATATTGCAAGTACATGGGAACTCCCTCATTTGCGGGTATTTCCCCATGGGTTTGTGGGTGGGTCTGGTTAGTTTACTTGGCCAACATTTGGGGTATCCTCCGGTGTCCTGTCTCCGCCGAGCTGTTTCGTGGATGCGAAACTCATGGCAGCAATGGTTGTGTATGTGTGTTTTTGGAGGGTACCTTGTTGGAGGGTTCCCTTCTTGGGTTGCTTTCTCAAGTCACGCTGTTCTCTGTTTTGCTTTTTGTCTTTCTGGCGGGGAGGGGAGGGGGAACCATGAAACACCCAAACCGAGTCCCAGCTTTCCAGGTCGAAAAAGAACAAAGGCCCTCTTTCTTTCGGGCGATTTAAACCAGGGAGCCCACGCCCTGTGGAAAAAAGGGACGTAGGCTGGAGGCCGTGGGGGTCCTAAGGAATCCGGGCGGATGTAACGTCTAGCCCGGAGATCTGAACGTAAAGAAACCTTTTGGGGCCATGGCTCATGACGAAAAATGGTGTCCAAAATGGCAGTGGCTCAAAAAGAATTTGAAAGCACCAGGTAAAACAACTTGATCCAACAACTGTAACTCTAGGTGTACCTTCCCCATTCTTTCCAGGGTATCTTTCTAGAAAACCTCCGGAAACCCAGCAAAAACGGATTTCCGGTTTTGGGGAAAGAACCATGGTTGAAACGAGTGGATAAAGGAATCAACCCATTAAAATAATAATAAGGAAAACCCCAATTTCAGGGGTCCCCCGGTTTTACGCCCCATACTCATTTGGTCCCCTTAGCTTCCGTTCCGATCCGCGATCACTCTCCCGCGCGCCGGGCCTTGATCTCCTGGCCCGCGCGCCGCACGGATTTGAAGTCTGAGAGGTCGCACTCGATGCTGACCTCTCGGGGGCCCGGGGGGCTGTAGGCAAGCCCAGGGGCTGTCCCCAGCGGATAGGTGGTGGAAACCAAGTACGGCAAAACATATGGCTGTGGGTCCAAAATAGGTACCATTCCCCTACCATAGGGGATGACAGAACGCAGAGAGAGGGTCATACCAGGAGTTCACAATATAGATCCAAGTGTGGATGGACGAAGTCCACTTCTCGCACCACTTGGAAACTATGGTTGAAACCAGAACGTTTCTTGGCATTTACAGGGGAATCATCAGAAACCAGGGCTTCTTAGGTGGTGCGAAATGGATTTCGTCCATCCACAGTAGGTTTGGGAAAAAATACGGAAAAACATCCTGCGCTGCCCTCAAATCCCCCGCTAAAAGTGACTCACCTTTAGTGGGCTAAATGGAAGCTACCACTGAAGACCAACCAAGAAACGCCTCCCTTCAGTCAAGGCACAAACTTCCCTTCGGGCACTGCCGCCACAAGCGCCGCGTGGGCTCGCTGTGCGCGTTCTGATGCGCGGTTCAGGAGTAGTACCTCCTGAGACCAAACGATGCCCTCAAAGGAGCTGCAAGTTTTACAATGTTTCCAAAACCTAAAACAAGGGCTCCCCAAGTAAAGGTCTTTATCAATTTTACCCCAGGTAAGCTCGCCATAAATTATGCAAGTACTTGGGTTTGTCGATTGTTTGAGGGCACCCATTAAAAGGGGCCTTCAAGAAAAACCAAAGGAAAACCACAATCTTTGGGATTCCCTTCGACATTCGTATGTTTTGTCTTCTTCTTCCTTTTGTTTCCTTTTTTTTTGGCGGGGGGGGGGGGGGCGGTTCCCAAAAAAAGACACCCCGCAATTGCCTAAAAAGACACTCCGAAATTGCCTAAACTCAGGACGTGTTGCGCCGCCGTGTTGCGCCACCACTCGCGCAGCCACAAAGCCCGTGCCACTGGTGGTGCCTGTGATCGCCTCGGTCGCTGGACCCTCAAATTGGAAAATCATCCAAGTTCAGGGAAAGCTAACCCGGCATTAAAATGGTCTGCCACGGGGCCATGTAAAGAATTACGAAGGCGGCCGCAACTATTTCTGGCTGGGACTGCCCCTTACTAATTAACCTTCATCTACCCGGGTTTTGATTATGGCTCAGCTGACAAAGACGCTTCAAGGGTTGCTCTGTGCCTATTAGTCTGCACGACTGGCCGACTGAGTCGAAAAGTTCGAACTCGCACTTTTGAAGGTATGGGTAGTTTGGCCCCTGGGAAACGTGGCGACCCTTTTCCGAACCCCCTTGAAGGTAGCCTGCAATATTACAACCCCGCCCCCATGTGCACTGTGGTTTGCTAAGCCACACGCGTAAAACCTGGGCTTTGGATCATCCTCAGATAGCCATTGACTTCCCCCCTGACTTCATGAAACTGACTGGCCCGTTCCAAGCTTCATCATGTCATCTATGAATCAGTGCCACAAGCTTCCTGGTTTCAACACTTCCCGCCGCCAGCCACAATGCAAAGGTAGATAATAATACGCGTTTCCAAAGAGTAGGACGTCCAAACCAGTGCTATGACTCCAAGTTCTGATAGGCACCCCAAGAAGGAAGCTTTTGTCTGGCCTGACCCCTCCCTCAGAATAAAAAACAACTAGTTTTGGCCATATTCGGGTCGCAGTTGTTTGGACCTGTTAAGCCTCGCCCCCCTAAGTCTTGTTCAACAGAACCTTGGAGATCCTGACTGAACTGGATCAAGCAAGGATCGGGGTCCCGAGTGTTACAAGATGCTACAGAACTGCACGCATGCATACCTGGACCCCCAAAGGACCCTTTTTTTCTGCCTTTGACCCCAAAAAAAGGGGTACAAAGGCAGAAAAAAGGGGTCCTTTGGGGGTCCTGGTATGTTATGACCATAAATGTGGCTGTTAAAAAATCCTGCGTCCCCGTATGGTGGATGATGAGGGGACACATGTTGTCATGATTCTGTGGTATTGGTTGGCGACATACGCGGGCCATCCATTGGTCAGTTGGGCCTCACAGCATTCACCGGCCGATGCTCAACCCACGTCGCAGGTTAGTGTGGTTTACAAGGTAAACGGGAAAACTGGGGAGAGTTCTCTTGCCATAGTTAGAACTAACCACCACCTTCAAGCTACCCTTACAACTTGGTTCTTGCCCTAAAACTATGATGTTCAAAATGTTGAGGGTTTTTTTGCATTCCCTGGTACCATGTTCAAAGTCTAACATGAAACCACTGAACCACCGAAATTCCAAAAGCAGTAAGCTGAATGAATCGGATCCCCAGCGCGGCTTTCGCTCTTACTTCCGATCGCTGGGGGATCGAAAAATCGCTCGTGTGATAAAATAGGCAACATCCACAGTAAACCACCCCAAGACCTGTTTGTTCGGAGTCTTCGGGGGGGTTAGGGTCTTGTGCTCCTACCCAAATCTCAAATTCGATTAGGGCCTTACCGGGGTGTCTATTGGAGGGGTCGGGTCTTCCATTGAAAGCTGCAGGAGCCTTTGGGTAGGAGCACAAGACCCTAAACCCCCCGAAGACTCCGAACAAGGCTTGGGACTTAGGGCTTCCTACCTGAGGCTCCCTTTGGTTGTCCGGGCCGCAAAGACTTTGCCATCTGCCCTGGGCAGCTCCTTCTGGAAGCCTCAGAAGCCGACACCAGCGGGCCAGATCGAACCCGAGTGGCGGCGACACCAGTGGCTCTTTTCCAATCGGGTGGATGGGTCAAAAGTACCCTCTACTCAAAACACCGTTTTTTTCTGGGTATTTGTTGGGGGGAAAACCCGGGTTTCCATGGTAAACACCTCATTTTTTAGTAGAGGGTCGACATGATACCCCGGAAAAAAGGAGGGTATTTGGAGTAGGGAGTGCTCAACCTCTTCGGTGGCCACGAAAATGGACCAACCCCAAAAGCTTTTAGGACTCAGGAAGCGAGCTTCCCAACGTCAAGGGCCCCAACATATGGGCCACTCCAATCTCAATAGGGACGAACAAAAACACGACTAAGGCGGCTGTTTAGGGCTAGGGTTCGCTTTGGGGGACCCTGACCAGGGGGCCATGCGGGCTTGAAATGGCTTCCAGAATCTCATTTCGGACGGACGAAATCCTGCACTACCCTAAGAAACCCTGGAATGAAGATCAATGCAAATACCGACAAGCAATGGTGTCAACCATGGGTTCCAAGACGTTCCAAGTGCAACCACCCACAGTCCTGGACCCCCAAAGGACCCCGATTTTTGTTCTGCCTTTCTACCCCTTTTGTTGGGGTCCCTAAGGCAGAAAAAAAACGGAATCGGGGTCTTTTGGGTGGTTTTTTGGGTATATGAAAATTGCCTCTGTGGAAGCCTTGCGGAAGGGCAACGTTAACGCCTTTTTAAGGCCAAATGGGAAGGATAGGTTTGAGAACCAAGAGGCCCAAACATGTCATACCCCCAACGAGGATAGGTCGAAATCACCCAAAAGCTGGTCCGGATTTTTTGAGAATGCCGGAACCCAGATCCAATACGAAACCGATTCAAAGCCAAAGCGAGCCGCAGGATCCTCCTGGCAATACTCAGCAGCTTGACATTCCTTAAGAATCCCGGATGCCCCAATCCCAGAACGCAAGTCAGGGGACAAAGGGACAAATCCCACTTGACGTAAATCACCATAGTTTTGCGGCTCTTCGTATACCTAATTTACTTGCCATAAAGCATCCCGCCTACCGGAAAGGGGGGGGGAGGGGGCGGGGTAGGATTCAACACGAAACGACAAATTGATCAAATGGAATTCCAGAGTCGAGATCCCCCCTCCCCGAACTGATATTCCTGATATTCTTGGCCTTTGCAGCGAACTGCCAAAGCAACTGTTGAAGTGTTGCCTTTGCAAAGATCTGAGAAATCCATCTGGTGGTGGAGTTTCCCCACGCGCTTGATTGCAATAGCCACTGGACTGCGTAAGCCCACATGAAACAAAAGATCCCTTCTGCACGGGAATTTGTGAAGCTTCCTCCACTCATGTAAGGGTCCCTTGGTACCTTCGATTTGGAGGCTCCCTTTGGGACTGGACAGGATCTAGGGGAGGTCCAAGGGGACACCATGGGACACCCGCCGATCAAAATCAACCAGGGATTCTGCTTAAATCCGGGGGTTACTTTCCAACCCTTGGTAAATTTGCAAAAACTGATTCTTTATTTGCAGTCCCCACAAACAATTCACAAACAGAACCAAGAAGAACTCGCAACCTAAAAACCTGCCAACGACAGCGCAAATTACCACATCCAGGAGTTCTGCTCAATCCGAAAATGTCCATGTTTCTTGTTTCCCCGCAAAGAGTACAGGGAGGGATCCTTACATTATACACCTGCACATTGCAACTTGTAAATGGTGATTTCCCGTCATTCCTTTATTTTGGTGTTGAAAAAGCAACATGCTTCAACTGGTCGCAGAATGGTTATCTTTCTTTTAGGGAGCCCTGGATGAAGCCCACGAACTCAGGAAGTGAGCTGATCGAAGATCCACGGGTCGAGTTGCACATCGCTCGGTTTTGTCCAAGTGACTCGGAAACCACTTCGATGCCATGGGCCAGAGGTCTTGAGCCAGCGTGATCCAAGGCCGTTTGTGTTATTGTTTTCTTCTCCGGCTGCCAGTGAAACACATTCCCCGGCCGACCCCACGAAAAAAAGGGGAAAAACAGCGGCTACACTTTGCAATGATCTCCAACCGTGAACAAGGCTTTAGCCTCAATCAGCTCAATCATAATGGCGACTCTGATGCAACCCACTTGCCCTTGCAAAAGCACACCTGACCCAGCGCCACAAAAGACAACATCTCGGATACGACCCCCTGGAAAAACAACATCCAGTAATGATAAGTTCTCGATTCATTGGAAAACCAAGAGGGGGGGTTTCCATGAGTCGCGGGTTTCCCGATTTCAATGGCTTTTTCATGTGGGTTTACCTCCGTGCACATTGGAACTTTGCTGCTACCTGGATTCTTGCTTTGGACCAATGCTGGCAAACGTGTAGTGGGCACCCTTGGCCCAGTGCACTGCTGGGATTTTCCTTCTCATCCCTGAGCTACGCTTGAGCAAAGGGCATGGAGTGAGTTGTTGCACAGGCTGGGCGGGCGTGGTATAAATGGACGATTGGCCATCCAAACGCCAGATTCAGCCCCTAAACAGGGGACCTCATGGCTCGCTGGTACAGACATGGAAGCCAAGAAACTACCCTGAAAACAGGGAACCTATCCCACAGTTGTTTCACTTATAGGAGACCCTCGAAAATTGTGGTTTCCCTTGGATTCCCTTCAAAAACCGTCCACACACCCTCAAAAAGGACAGGCCCCAGAGGGTCCCCACCATCTCCCCGTCATTTCCAGCGAAGGAAACTCGCCCCAGGCGGATGTTCCAAACCAAAAAGGGGGAAAGCAACCCTTCCGCCCTTTCCGAGGCAATGGCGCTCAAAGGGCCTCAAATGCCCAGTGGCCACCAGCTCCTTTCTTGGTTGGCTGAGTTGAAAGGAGAACCCTTCCCTAAAAAAAAGAAGTTACTTCGCTTCCAGCAATCCCCACCCTCCACCACTCGCAAACGCGGACTCCAACATAAAATCGAACAACCCCTTCCTGTCGGGTGGGGGAAAAGGGCGCCACTCACTACTCACTGGAGCCGGGCTGCGAGTGCCAAGAGGTCTCGCGCCGAGAGGAAGGGGTGAATCAGCGCCTGAAATTTCTCACGCGAGGCGGTTGTTGCCCAGGAAAGCTCCCAGCTGGACCCCTCAAACTAACCCAAAGAAGGGACACGGCCCTAACATTATGGGGTGGCTTCCACTTGTTGAAGGGTTGTTTGGGGGTCCCGGAACGTGCGTGTTTTCCCCCCAAATGTCGCGTTTGTGGTTTGCTTCGTCATGTGTTTTGCTTGTTGTGCTTGGCGTGTCGATCTTGGGGAGCAAGTACTGGCAAGCTTCCAACAGGCCAGAACTGCCCCTACTCCCGCCACGTCAATCTTTGGAGAAACTGGATCCACACGCGCACGACGAAACACACCCAAAACAGAAGTAGGGTGCTTCTCCCGGTGAGGCCCTGAACCGATTCAACAATAACACATTCCTGGTTGGCTTCTTTCGGAGCAACAGCAAAACCATCGCGTATGAAGGATACAGTTCTTGGATTGCAAGCGCCATCCGTTGTGACACATGCCCAAAGCGCTATGTGGGCATGTCTGTTTGGAGGCACCCCCCCCAAAATGGTTGTTTTCCTTCGGTTTCCCGAAAAGGACATGTATACCCAGTTGTGATGAGAGCGATGGATACAAACGTAGGCTCAACCTTTTGTTACATTCATATTTAGGTGGCGGGCTTTGCACAAATCAAGCTCCCAGATTTGCATTTGGGACGCCTGGGCAAATCAACATGCCCAGCCTGCTATTTGGGTGCAGGCCCTTGCCAAAAGGTAGCTATAGCTGATTTTTTGGCGGATAGGTGCGACTGCGTCCTTCTTGCTTTTGGATTTGTGCTTCAACCCTGGTCGATCGCAACATTAGTGTGCGCTCCAGCCAGCAAGCCTTTCTGGGGTCTCGAGTGAGGGCGGGTTCCCGGGTCCAAAATCCCAAGTAGGGAAACCAAAAAGCAGTGGTTAGGGGGGTGCTGTTTATAGACTTCGCGAACAAAGCAAAAAACAGAAGTCCGCCTACCCTTATCTTGTTCTGAGGCGCAATTCCCACCTGCGTGCATTTGCGGGTGTGTCTCCAACCCAGCCTCCAGACCCATGCGCCAACACATGCCAAATGCTTTGCCTCCCCCACCCCCCCCCGGAGACTACAAGACAACAAGCGCGCCAGGCCGCAGGTGACCGTTGAAGAAAAATCGATCGCCCTGAGAAATGGAACGACATTTGTCTAATCCAGTGAAACCCATCTATTCCTTTCTAACTCAGCGAAAAAGGACACCTCCAAAACAACGGACGTTGTGCGCCCCCTCCCCGACTCATACAACCCAACTCCAAACCCCCACAAATGGGTGGCTTTTTGACGCTACCCCCGTCTTTTTGTGGCTTTGAAGGGAAACGCGAGGAAAACCCACCATTTGGGGGGGTTCCCAACAAAAAAGAAAAGACACACCCCAGATCCACCCTCCGCAAAAGAAACCGACCCCCGCCCCCCTGCGCAAGAAGCGCGCTCACCTCGCAGAGCTGCATGTCGCGAACGGCCATGGCTCGGGCTGAAAATCGGAAAATACCGGCGGATCCGGGTCCGCCGGAGTTCGGTTGGAGGGCTTCTTGTGCAAGGTCTGCACCGGCTAAGTGGGGTTGTCGCTTTTGGGGGAGGTCTTCTTTTAGTTGGTTTTCAAAGAGGGCCAAAAGGAAAACCACGAGTTGTTTGTTGGGTTCCCCTAAAAAATCCACAGCTGACTGCAGTCTAGCGTGCTCTTCTGTGTTCTCATGACTCTCTCGAGGGGAACTGCTGGGACTCTAACTTGCTGGGTCTTACCCAGCCCTGGCAAATCACGTCTCCTCGATGTCTCGCATTGTCGGGAAAACGCCCAGTTTCTCCAAAAGTTGTCAGGCTGAAGCCAATCAAATCGCACTCAAAGGCATCCGTGTTGGTTTCAAGGAGGCATTTGTTCACAATTATATGCGGTCCTGCAGAGCCTTTTTGAGAGAAGTTTGGTTTCAAGGGAAACCAAAAGGAAAACCACCCATTTGGGGTTTGCGTGGTACACCATAACTCAGAAGCCATGACTCCGATTGAATCGGCAGCTTGCGAGCAAATCCATCTGGCCTGTGGTCCGTTTGCTCAGATGTGTAGGGCGGTTGGGTGGTGAGTGAGTGGGTGGGGTGCGGTGGGTGGGGTGCGGTGGGTTGGGTGGGGCTGGGTTAGGTTGGGTGGATTGGTTGGAATGGTTGGGGTGGAGAGGGGGGGGGATGGGGTGCGCATGACGGCTTTAGCACCACATGGTTGTCCAGATACCTTCGTGCAACCGCCAAACCCAAACCAGTTTCCGCTTACCCAAACCGGTAGATTTCCTGCTTTTGCCCACAAAGCACGGGCCCCGCGGATTTCCGGGAGAAACAATACACGCCCCTCTGTTCTCAGTTGCGAAATCTGCACCCCTGCTAAAAGTGAATAACTTTTAGTGGTTCAGCGGAAAACTCATGAGTTGGCAAAAAGTTAAAGTCCTAACAGCCAAGCAAAATGCAACAAAGTGTTGGTTGATGTTCAAAACAAGCCCTTGCCACAAATGGGAAAGCAGCATGGAATCCACTAGGCAACTGGGCCCCAAATACATTACAGCTTTCTGGGGTGCGAGTCACACGGCAAAGCTGCTAACATGGACTCAAAACAAAGTTTAAGGCAAGTTATACAACGGAGTCACATGCAGTCGTTGCCCAGCGGAAGCGAAATAAAATGCATTGACCTTCCCTTACCTTGCTGGCCCTGCTATTTCAGCATCATCAAAGTCGTTTCCCTTGGCGGTCCTATTGGAAGAGGAACCCAAACTGACTTTGATACCTCTTGCAGAGTAGTTAAAAACAGCATGTCTGAATTCCAAACTCGCTGGTCGCGGGCCCGGAAGAAAGGATTTCAGGGGAGTGACCCAGAGTGTCACCAGTCCTGGCTAGCGCGCGATTGCACTTCACTGTTTTCTCAAAATAGGGGACCAGGTTGGTTTCCCTTTCAAACCCTCCCAAGAGGGGTCCACCATGTTGAGAAACGCCTTCATGTGCAATCTAAGACCATCCCAGTTTGCGAAGTGGCTTGGGCCTCCATTAGCCCTGGATTGCAAATTGTCGTTTGCGCGTTTCCTGAGCAGGGGACATAGACACATTACGTCTTGTTTCCCGTCGCATGTTCCATGGATCTTTGGGTGCTCGTAGAAGGCTGGATCGGCTTATCATGCTCCTCAGGAGCCGATAGCAGAAAAGATCGCGTGAGAGCGGACAGTGGTGCTGCCAAATTTGCCACGCGTTTTCTGCGCCATGCGCGACTGGAGCGATGGTTTAATTGCCCGGCACAAGTTTGGGCCATGGAAAACACAAGTGCTTTCTTCATCAGATCAACCACTTCATTGGACCTGGGAGTGTGTTTTTTGAGGGTCGCCTTTTTTGAGTGTGTTTATTTCGGGAAACGTGAAGCCACCCATTTTGAAAAACCCTTCGTTGCTATGGAACCTGGCAGGTCCTTTTAAGTTGAAATACCAGAGTTCAAGTGATGCAAGAATGTTTAGTACTATGGCAGCGACGCAAGCGCGAGGATCCCCTTCACAGCCTTGAGCCAAATGATTGGCAAATGACAAAACTCATGCACCATACCCGGAGAGGAAGCTAAGAGGAACACGCCCCTTGAAAAGGTGGGTTTGTTCAACCCCCCCTCTTGCAATTTGGGCAGGCGCAGGACGGGTCGCAGCGAAGGGTGGCTTCACCCCTTGCTAGAATGATTGCATCAACTTAGAAAGGCGACCAAAAGACAATTCTCAAATTAATGACATGGATACGAATTAATGATCTAGGCAAAGGTGCCATCTCAAGTTGCTAGCTGATGCGCAAGAGCGGCAAAACAGCTTGTCAAGAGTCGAGATGCTGGCACAAAAGCCATGACGAACCAAGGCACTCAACTGGGAACAACAAAGCTCACCATTAAATGCTGCACTGGTTTGTATGGCTAAGATATTCAAAGCCCATTGATGCATTTTGCAATCAACTATATTTGTCTAAGATTTGGCAAATGCTCAAGTGCGGCCCCGGCCGCCTCACAAGGACACCGGTTTAGGGCGCGAAGTCGCCCCCCCTGATTCTAAGCGCACACAAGTTTCTTTACTGCAATGCAAACCAAGACACGAAAACTTTAACCTGGCAACACAAGGGTGTCTAGCAGCGACCTTTCTCGTGAAACTAACTGAGTTCGCTTCATGGTGTGAGGCACTCAAAGCTAGCCAAACACGGCAGGGGCAGGTGAGGTGTTCATTCAGGCTTTGATTGTTGCGGACAACCCCCAACATGAATCAAGTCGAGGGCAGCTCCCCACTTCTGAGGGCCGAGCGCCTTCGTCAAGATATCTCCCTTTTGCTCGGTTGTCACAATGTAATCTCATTCGTAATTGGGGTTTTCAAATGCTTCTGACAATGAGGCGATGTTGATCTTGTGAGTCTTTTGCAAGTGTCTCAATTTGGAAGAAAATCGTTTCGGTACAATCGCAAGGACAGCTTGATTATCTTCCCAGCACTTCACAAGAATCTCACGGCCAAAGAGGTGGCTGCAAGCGATCTCCAAGGGCATCACATCATTGCACACGGCGGTGGCCAAAGCCACTGTTTCGGATTCAATCGTGGATCGGCTGGTGACAGTTTGCCTCCGGCTTACCCGCGTAAGAGGAAGGAAAGAGTTTTCGGCTTCAAGCGCAACAAAGTAACCCGAACAACTCCTCATGGTGTTTACACAGTCACCAAAGCTCGCGTCTACCCAACAGGACAGTCACAAGTTATCCAGAGGGTCACGCATGAAGGAGTGCAAAGCATAAGTCGTGGTTCGGCTCAAGTAACCCACTAAGCTTGTCTCGAGCAACAAAGCTGCAGCCTCTGGACGCTTTGCAAATGCTACGCAAGTAAGCGCTCAAAACGCTTTGCGAACAAAGGTTGGGCACAATCCTGTGCCTAATCGTGCTCTTCTGTGCGCTTTGGGACCACTGGCAAATATTAGCGAGATAATTTGCGGGTTGCCCAAATTATTGTTCCCGGAAACAGCCCTGGCGCCGAAATTATTGATTTTGCCCCTTGCCTTTCAAAATCCTGGTTGCCGGTGGTAAATTTTTAGCGCGCTGAATCAGCTTGATCTTCCCCTTTGCCTTTCAAAATCCTGGTTGCTGGTGGCAAACTCCTAGCGCAATGAGTCAGCTTGACTTTATCCCTTGCCTTCAAAATCCTGGTCGCCGGTGGCAAACTTCTAGCGCGCTAAATCGGCTTGATCTTCCCCTTTGCCTTTCAAAATCCTGGGCGCCGGTGGCAAACTTCTAGTGCGCTGAATCAGCTGGATTTTCCTGATTAAGCCGGCGACTACCGTCTCGCATGGGGTAAATTCGAAAAGGCTCTTGTTGTTAAATGCTGATTAGGCAAGTACAAATTGGCAACACCGCCCTCCGAGCTCATTCGACGTGATTGGGGTCACAGGGCCATGGGGTTCTTGGCAACCTCCCAGACAAGATCAGGAGCAGCTGCAACTTGAGAAGATGTAGTTACAACATAACCTATCTGGACGGATGAGCTCTAGGGCACTTCCCTCCGAAGTGATTCGGCGCGACGAAGCTCACAGGCAGGTCAACCTCCAGGGTGCGACACTAGTCAGGCAAAAACTTGGCAGAGGGCCTAACACTCTTGCTTCCCAATTGAGCAGCGGCCGAAACTTTCTGTGGATTGCTTCAAGTGGGAGGGTTCTTCGCCGCTGCTTTCGCTATGCTTTCGCAGTGTGCGTTTTGGCTTCCGCGGGGCTTACTTTGACCTTAAACCCTTTCGCGCGCTTTTGCGGGTCAGTCTTCCGACAAAGTGTTGACGATGAGCTTCCAGGCTCAAGTTCTTTTAACTACTTCATAAGCCGAATAAAAGAACAAAACCGTCTTGTGTGTCTTGACACGCGGATGCCCTATGAATAACGGAAGCCAGTTGCGAGAACCACTTGCTTGTCACTCACGCGCTTTCTGGCGGACGTAGCCCGGCGCGCCGGGTGGCAAAAAGTGTGGGTGCGGCGTCCACGAATTCATTGTGATATCTAAGAACCTGATATCGCCTTTACGCGCCGCTTGCTTGGCATAACCCGGCGCGCCGGGCGACGCACCACGCCTAGTCTGAACGAAGCATCAACACCTAGTCATACGAGCGTGTGTTCGTAGCCGGGCTGTGCGGGACCAGCGCGATGAGCTTGCAGGCTCAAATTCTTTTCACTATTTCGTGAACCGAAAAAAGGAACAAACCGCCTTGCGCGTCTTCGCACGGGGATGCCATCCGAATGATAGAAACCAGTTGCAAGAACTTGCTTGTCATTCACGCGCTACCTGGCAGACGTAAACCCGGCGTGCTGGGTGCCGAAAAGCGCCGATATGGCGTCCACGAATTCATTGTAATACCTAAGCATCTGACATCGCCTTTGCGCGCCGCTTGCTTGGCATAACCCGGCGCGCCGGGCGACGCACCATGCCTAGGCGGAACGCAGCATAAACACTTAGTCATGCGAGCGTGTGTTCGTAGCCGGGCTGTGCGGGACAAGCCCATGAGCTTGCAGGCTCAAGTTCTTTTAGCTACAATTCGTAAGCCGAATACAAGAACAAAATAGCCTTGCGCGTCTTCACACGCGGATGCCAAACGAATGATGAAAAACAGTTGCAAGAACCACTTTGCTTGTCACTCACGCGTTACCAGGCGGACGTAAACCCGGCGAGCCGGGTGCCGAAGAGTACGGATGTGGCGTCCACGAATTCATTGTGATATCAAAGCGTCTGACATCGATTTCTACGCGCCGCTTGCTTGGCATAACCCGGCGCGTCGGGCGACGCACAACGCCTAGTCTGAACGCAGCATAAACACTTAGTCACGCGAGCGTGTGTTCGTAGCCGAGCTGTGCGGGATAAGCACGATACGCGTTCAGGTTCAAACTTTTTTAACTACTTCAAAAGCCGGATAAAAGAACAAAACAGCTTTGCGCGTCTTCACACGCGTATGCCATCCGAATGATGGGAGCCAGCTGCAAGAACCAGTTGCTTATCACTCAAGTGCTATCTCGGACGTAACCCGGCGCGCCGGGAAACGCAAAGTGTGGCTCTGGCGTGACGTCGACCGAATGCGCTGCATTCCTGGCGCTCGAAGTCGTCTGGGCGCTACGCGACGGACGTAACCCGGCGCGCCGGGCGACACGCAATGCCTAGTCTGCGCAGCCCAACGTTAATCGTGCGAACATATATTCACGGCCGGGCTGCGCGGGAAACGCGCGACTAGCTTTTAGTCACCTGTTCTTTTAGCAGCTCCACAAAACAAATAAATGAACAAACGTTGTCTTGATCATGCGGCTGCCATCCGAGCAAGGGAAGCCTACTGCTGGGACGGATGTAAATGCAACGCGCGCGCCTAACGTCTATCAAGACACTGCTATCTAAGCACCTGACTTCGATTCTACGCGCGGGTTGCTTGGCGCGCGCGCGCTACTTGACAGAGTAACCCGGCACGCCGGGCGACGCGCGACGTCTAGTCTAAACGCAGCGTGAACACTTAGTCACGCGAGCGTGTGTTCGCTGAGTTTCCAGGCTCAAGTTCTTTTAATTGCTTCATAAAGAGCGAATAAAAGAACAAACCGTTTTGCATTTCTGGAAACGCGGACGCCATCCGAATGATGGAAGCCAAGTACACAAACCGCTTGCTTGGCGCTCGAGCGCGCTGGGCGATGCAGAGTGCGGATCAGGCGTCCACGAAGACATTGTGATATGCAAGCGTCTGACATCGATGTTACGCACGGCTAGCTGGGCGCTCGTGCTCTGCGTAACAGATATAACCCGGCGCAACGCAGTCTGAACACTCAGTCACGCGAGCGCGTGTTCACGGCCGGGCTGTGCTGGACAAGCACGACAAGCTTCCAGGCTCAAGTTCTTTTAGGTACTTCATAGACCGAATCAAAGAACAAAACCTTCTTGTGTGTGTCTTGACACGCGGACGCGGATGCCATCCGAATGATGGAAGCCAGCTGCGAGAACGAATTGCCTGTCACTCACGCACTATCTCGGATGTAAACCGGCGCGCCGGGCAACACAAAGTGTGGCTCTGGCGTGACCACAAAGACAATGTGTTGTCTTGGCTGCCGTCGACTCGGCACGCCGCATGCCTGGCGCTCAACGGCGTTTGGGCGCTACAAGACTTCTATCCTTGGTGTTCCTCTACAACGCACTGTCGAGAAGATCTGAGGCCGCTGCCCAATCCAAGCTGCGAAAACCCACCGCCCACCCCCCCCCCCAAGTTCGGGCCGGCGCAGCGCGGCGGCCCAAAATGGCAAACTCTGACTTTGAAAAATTGGTAAATGAACCAAAATTGCGAGGCCAGCAAGCCTTGTGACCTTTACCTTACCTTACGGTACCTGATGACCTTACCTTACCCTTGATTCATGAAACGACCTCAGTCAAACACCTTCACGTGGCTCAATTTGTCCACCCTAAGTCATGGAGCTTGGTATGCAGAACCCAGTCCCGTACCACAGCCCCAGGCCCAGTTGTTTTTGGGGTGTCAAAATGACAGCTCACATTGTCTCCGATGGGGCAGTACACACTCCGAAACATTCTCCAGGGTTAAGGGCTGCCCTGATGACTTGCGGCGGGTGAGAGCTCAATTGCGACAACTGCCAACAGCATTACAGGTGCCTATAGTTCACCTTTCGTGATTTTAAAGATCACCTCTTGGGCCAAATTCAAGTACCTGGAGTCTCCATGACCCTTTACAAATGGGGTCGTCGCCCAAAATAATGAGGGTCATTGACCCATTTTAAAGGGTGAAGAGACTCCAAATAGACACGGGCATCCAAGATTACCCCTCAAACGGCAGTTTACCCTCCCTCCAATCATGGAAGCTGACGATCGGAGGCTTGTAGACGATTTTCCTGGTGCGGAACCCCCCCCCAACAGTCCACTTCCATAATTGGAGGGGAAAAGGACAATCACCCAGTTCACTTTAGGGCACCCATGACAACCGCCCTGTTGCCGTCCAAAGCCTTCTCAACAGAAGGCCGCCCGTGCTCAGCCCACATGGCGCCTGCGAGAGAAGGCGAGCGGAAGGAGGGTTGGTCAATCCAAGTCCATACTGTGGATGGTTTCGCGATATCCGCTTCTCGCACCACCGGAATCAGAAACCTCTGCACATGGAAATAATGCGTGAAAAGTGGAAATGTGGACATCATGTCCCATGCCCCCTACCATGCTATCCTTCTCCTACCTGGGTTTTGATTGTGACTCGCTTGGATGCTCAACCCACTCAGAAGGTGCGGACTGGCATGGTTACGCATGCGATCTAGATCTAGTTCCCTTCTGACCTTGGGTGTAGCCTAATTACCAATTGGGTGGAACATCCAAGTAAACAGAAAAGGTCTCTGATACCTGCACCCCCCGACGTCGGCTTTTTGGACGGGTTGTGGACTAGGAACAAATGAGCCCTTGGGGTTTCTGATGTCAATCTTTGCAGTTGGTACCATTTTGGGTGAAGCCAAAGATACCCGCTCCGAATACCCGCTTGCTTAGAGTGTTGTCAGAAAAAAAAACAACTGCATGGTCCTTTTTAGTGAAGGGTTGACGTACGTTGACATGGTACCCTGCCGACAAACCTGGGTATTTGGAGCTTCGGGGGCGAAGCCATTGCCACAAGGGAAGCGCCAAAGTGACCAACTTACCAAGCGGGGTTGCTTGAAACGAACCGTTGGCATGGCAGCAGAAAATATGTTTTTGCAGCCCCTAGGAAAAATGCACAGAACCAAAAAGACAGACATAACATCATGGCAACAACAGTGAAGGTTGAACATCCGAGTCTGCTGGTGTAGGGGTCCCAGTTTAGCCATCAGGACCAACGTCCAACCAAGAAAGCATGACCCTAAGGGGAGGTCAATCAAACTGGGGTGGGGTGGGGGGATTGAACATGTCCTATAGCGATAGATTCCTTTAAACCAATCCGGCAATTGAGCAATAAGTTTGAAACTTCACCATGTGGAGGTTCAATGCCCACATTTAGCCAAACGAATTGTCAACAGCGGCATCAGATGTCTTTTTCTGGTTCACTTTGGCGACAGAGATCAGCCCCATGCTTGCTCCAAGGATTGGGGCGCTCATCGCCTTGCCTCTCCTTTGGGCTCTTTAGTCACCCGGCTGTGGGTCAAAACCAATGGTACCATTTCGGGATAGGTGCACCACCTATTTTAGAACCTATTTTAGTGTTTGGATTGGGATCTTCACTGGGGGTACGATTTGGATTTTGACCCATGGCCACCTGGCCGTGCATATCACTGCCAGCATTTGGGACGTCATCAAACGGACGCCCCCAAGCCCCCGGGAATTTTCCCTCGGACGGGCCGGACATTTCCAACTACCTGGGCCGTTCAAAATGCATTGGCCAATCCGAATTCATAATCCCCAAGCCTAGGACAGCAACTACCATGTTTTTGCGCAACCCAAGGGAAGGATCTTGCGCGTTGCCTTTGAACAGCCCAGAGGACCCCCTCAGGGCTGCATGATTCACTTGCCCAAAGCTTTTGAAAAGCCAACGGGTCAGAGTCTGTGCCGGAAGAATCGCTGGAGTCGGGAGAAATCTCGGTTGCTTCTGCTCCCCTGCTAAAAGTGAATAACTTTTAGTGGCTTAATGGAAAACCCATTAGCTGGCCAATAGTTAAAGTCCGGGAAAAGTGAGTCACAATCAAAAACCGGGTACAAAACCATGTAAAGAACTAAGAAGGCGGATGTCCGCAGCTATTTCTGGCTGGGATCGTCCCTTGCTAGCCTTCACTACCGGGATTTTGAGCAAGTGGCTCAAATGAGATCCCGCGCCAAAAACTTCAAAAACCAGCTGCTGCTCCCGAAGTCCTGGCATTGGTCGAAAAAAACATTGGATGAAGACTTGGTTGTGGCAAGGACCCCCCTGCAAAACGTGAGTTTCACTTTTTGGGGGGGTTAGTGGAACAACCCCTTAATTTCCCAAAGTTCAAGTCTAAAGACCCGTTACCCAATAGCAGTCAAGAAGCCCAGCCAGTCTACCGTTGCGGGCTACAACGGTTCATCCCTCCTTTCCTGGGAACTTGAGAACAAGTCAAATGTTTTATCCCCTTCCTGACGTCAAATGACAAGTGTTTGGACGTCAGGACCATAGAAACACCGCCCTTGGGCCGTTCTTGCGTTTTTCCCCCGGACGAAGTGCAAAGACTTCCCGGCTCAGACGGGCTCCCCGAGTTGATGCTCCACCTGCGCGCAATGAAAAGGAAACCACGGGGGAAGAGTAGTATGGTGGCTGATTCCCACCGAAGCTCCAACGCTTTGTTCAGGCTATGTTTGGGGAAACCTTTTCCAGGGTCAATACCACCTGAGAAACCTTGGTTTCTGAGGATTCGCCAACGCAAATGCAGGCAAAACAATAGTTTCAAACATGGCTAATCCAAGTGGTGCGAAATGGATTGTCCATCCACAGTAGTGGCTGATTTCCATCACTACCGTGTTACTCGCACTTGGGCCCTCAAACTACACCAAGACCTGGGCTATTGCAACCCAAAGTTATGGTCGGCGAATCCCCCTTTCTTTTTTCTGGGTACCTGCATTCTCCATGACCCTTTAAAAAAAGGGGCTCATTGCCCATTGCCCTTTTGGGGTTGACCCATTGATTCGGGTCAGGAGACTACCGGGTCGTTTGAAGGTCCCGTGGCAGATAGATCTCTCACACCTGGGCACCGCTGCCATGGAACTGGGAACCCCGAAAGCTCCAAGCCGCTTCTTTCATGGCCTTCTGTGTGTAAGAACCTGGACCCCCGAAGGACCCCTTTTTTCTGCCTTTGGACCCCTTTTTTGTTGGGTCAAAGGCAGAAAAAAGGGACCCTTTGGGGGTCCAGGAAGAACCGATCTGTTTTTTTTCCACGGGAAAGACCCCAGCTTTTTAGTAAAGGGTTGACATACCCGACAAAAAGCGGTAGTTGGAGTAAGGGGTATATTGCACACATCACCCAACTTGAAGAAAGCTCACTTTACAACTTGCAACCAAAAGGTGATGCTTAAACCAACTAAAATTTCAACGTGGGAGCCCGGAGAAAGGTTGCCCTAGATTACTGAAAGGTTGAATGTATGTGTCCTTTGCTTTTGAACCCCCAGTTCATGGCTTAATCAACCGTTAGTTAAGGCTTAATGATGGGAGACTAGCCGTCAAAGGGTCCCAAATGGCCATGATATGGACCTATACAATCAGCCTTTCAAACAGTTCAGGGAGCCCTGCAAGGAAAGGAGTTCGACATAGGGACAGAAAAAGGTCAATACTCCTCAAACGTGTGGGGCAGAAAGGACTGCCTTTTTGGTTGGCTCATTCTACGGGGAGAAATGCCAATAGCTCCAGCTCAGATACCTGGGGTTCAATCGAACCAACGTGAACACAATGTTGACCCAACACAAATCAACCCCCGTTTATTTATAGGGGGGTGGGGGAAAACCCTCCAAAAGTGGTCTGAATCCCCGCATTTCACCCAGTACACCCCTCTATCGAGAGGGTTGATTCTGGGGTCCAGAGAAGTGAGCAAGGCCCTTTTCATCCATTGGTTCTAACCCAGCTGGACCCTCAAACTATCCTTAAAACAAATCCAGGCTGCTAACATTGTCGATGGGTGCTCAAGTTAACCCGTGGGAGAAAAATGGCACCATTTTCTGACGGGAAACCAGCCTCCCCAGACCCGACATTTGCTTTTTCGTCAAATCCAGGCAAGGCGGGAATCAAGTATGTTCATATAATATACTTCAGCAAATGGGTGGCTCGTCTTTGTTGAGGCTACCCTTAGTGGGCTTGTTGTAAAGTGGCTTCCCAAATCCCAAAGGGAAACCACCTATTTTGAGGGGGGCTTCCCGAAGTAGAGGCAAACCAACATGGGTGTGTCTTTGTTCCGGGACCAAACCAAAAGCTTGGAAGTCCCTCAAAATAAGATGCGCCACCCAAATGGAAGAAAAGAGTCAATTCCGGTCAAATCCAGGAAGAAATCAAGCATGTTCATCTGTTCATTTCAGCACATGGGCGCCCCGTCCTTCTTTGCAGGGACTTCTTTTTTTTGGGTCTCGTTTTCAGTCGGCTTCCAGCGCACAACCGGCATTTAACCGCGGGGAAGCCGAGGCGCGGCCAGGATTGCCGCATCCAAGGCGTCCAAGGCTCTGGCCGTGGCAGGGCCTGGGATTGAACAAAAACCACCCGGAGCGATTGAAGCCACCCAACCCCGAAAGCTCCGGGAAAAAGAAAAAAAACGTAATAATATTGTTTTGTTTTTGCTTGCGCTCTCTCCAGCCTTGCAGCCAAGGGTTAGTCCAGCGCGGACAGGGCATGCACAGCTCCCCAAACTCATTGGCCCTAGATTCGACAATCACGCCTCGCTCCCATAATCGCTGACTGGAGGCAGGCAAAACAATATGACACTCATGCATGAACAATCGAACATGTACAGTGGTCGAGCGAATTGCTGTGTCTAACAAAGATTCAAGATGACAAAAATCATTGGTAGCAGCGGCCAGCGCAAATGAAATCCAGCCTTCTGACCGACGTAGCTCCACAAGTTGCAATCTATCATGGTTTCTGCGAATGAAGAACGTCTGAGATCCAAAGCACACCCCTTGCATGCACCTCCTGTGCCAGGCAAAATGTAAAGGGTCCACAGAAAATACATTCTCACCAACAGGATGAACAGTGCCAGAATGCGATCGCACCCAAGCTCGCATCTGCTGCTCCCAAGCTTCCCTATCATAAGCCAAAGTGAAGTCGAGTCCACGAGCTCCCAAAAACCGTGAAACCAAGGCAGAACCTGTGTTGTCCGGGCCACGTCGGTATCTGCGGCGCCCGTGCAGAATGGCGCCAGTGTGGGTTTCCGATAAAACAAAAGCTGCAGGCACGCGCGTAGTCTCCGACCGCACCATATGTCCCAAAAGACGCCAATGCTGTTCCAACGCCAACACATCCCACAGTCCTCCCCAGCACACACGACCCCACAGTTTGGCAATGTGCCGCACGCAGGCATACTGTTTCTCATCATGCCAACTTGGGTGCGACCGAAGTCGCAAACACCACACCAGCAAGGTCACGCACTGTACCCGGAAAGAATTCAGCGCTCCAGCGAAAGGAACGACTGCTCCAATACACCACCTGACGGTTGAGGTGACAAGCGGCTGAAACATCCTTGCTCGCTGAAACACTGTAGCAGCTCGACTGGTAAGCAGGCGGCGGTTGGCAAAGAAAGCAGAAACAGCTCTGTGCGCGAGAGACGCCACCATATCGTTGTCAGAAGAAGTGACCGAGAGCGGCACCCCAAGGAAGACAACCCGATCCACCACCCGAACACCTTGCAAACAGGCCGGCAAAGTCCGCGGAACTCGCCACCCCAATAACCTGCACTTTTCCAGGTTGACGCTAAGCCCAATGGAAGCCAGAGCAGCACAAACTTGAGGAAAAAGTCGTTGTAGTTGCGGAAGGTCACGAAAAACCAGTAAGCCGTCGTCAATAAAGAAAAGCGCCCAAAGGCGCATGGCATCAAACTGGAAGGGCGGCGTTTCCCCGCTCGTCAACCACTGGTTGCGCAGACAGGCAAAAACGTTACATAGAGTTCTTGCAAAGATTTTGGGGCTGTGACAGCCTCCTTGCACAATGCCCCGGGCGGGGGCCAAATTCCATTCATGTTCAAGTACAGCGAAAGTTAAGTGTTGGCTACGAATCAAATGATCCAGGAACCGCAGACTCACAGAATGCTCAGGCAAATAATGATCACAAAACTGCCTCTGAACGGCGTGGTGTTGTAAAGAATCAAAAGCAGCTGAAACATCAATGCGAAGGTACAAATAGGAATCCTCAAACATACGACTTCTTGCAAGCATTGTCTTGGCTGCCCAGATTGTTTCTGCAACCTGCACGCCTGCAACACCTCCCAGCAGCTCGTAAGGGGCTGGCCACCGATCCACGCTGCGCGAAGTGCTAATACTGGCCACCAATTTGCACAGGGACTCAGTCAGAACAATGGGACGTAGGTCTTTGGGGGAGCGCACCCGCAAAGTTTTGCCAAGAAGAACAACTAAACCATGAAACATCTCATTGGGGGCCTGCTCCGGGTGTCGATGCAAATGGTTGACTGTTTGCAGCAATAGCTCCTCACCGCCTGGGGCTTCAGCAATACCCTTCAAAGCTTCAAAGGAAACACCCGTAGACCCAGTAGTTTTCCCATTCTCGAGCTTGCTCAGAGCAATAAGGAGCTCAGCTGTCTGAATAGGTGGCTCAACCGGCCAGTCTAGGGGCGTACACCATGGGAGGTTTGGCTCTGGAAGAGGGGGCTCCCCTGTAAAGCGCTCATCGAAAAATTGTCGCACAGTACATACAGCTGCTTCAACTGAGCCTGCATCCGCTACCAAGTGACTAACTCCCCCTGCACGAGGTTTGCGTCGTTGAAGGTACGCCCTCGCGCTCCAATCCCCCTGTGAAGCACGATCCCACAAAGATTGAAGCCACGAACGACGTGCCAGAGCACGTTGCTCAAAAATTGCTTTAGATAGCCTTTCACGCTCAGCACGGTCATGAGTAATGCTACGCAGACGACACAAATCTGTGATCTGAGAATTGTCACGGTACTTGATGCTGTAAAGTCTTCTCGATCTACGCTGGCAAAGCACAACCAAACTAGCATAAGCATTTGAAGCATCATGAGCAGTAGGAACATGTTCTGCAATGCTGGGCAGGGTCTTGTACTTGCCAACTCTCTTCCACGCCTGAGGGTGGAGACGCCTAGCTTTCCGTTGCGCAGGAAGAACTAGAAAATCATGAGTAAGTAGCACATGGTCGACTCCCAGCGTTTGTCTGGCAACCCAATGGAAACTCTCCTGGACGTAGGTATGCTCAAGCTGATCACTGTATTCGTCTTGCTGCCCTTCCCCGGGAAGAAAAGCACATTTGCTCAGCCATGCGTCATTGTAGGTGAAATGGTCCAACCGTCTGTTGGAGGGAGGCCGTGTGGAAGCAAGGTCATGAGAAAAATGAATCAAACCCATGCAAGTGAGAGCTGAAAGAACCATACGAGCGCTTTCCCCGCTTTCGCCTGCGATGGACACATTGAGGTCGCCCAACACTGCCATTGGGGCATCATCCTCTACATATCTGTCAAGGTCTTCGCCCAAGGACTGCAGGGCATCAGCCAAATCAGAGATGGGACGCTTGCTATGAGGAAAGTGTACACTTGCAATGACAAAAGGGGTTGGGAACTCCTTGAGCCGCACCTTGGCAACCACATGAGAATGTCCAACTTTGATGTTGCTGATGTCCACAAGATGGTCCTGATCAAAAAGGACGCCACATGCACGAAAACACCCTGGTGGCTTGGCCAGCAGAGTAATCCACTCCTTGGTTGCGTCCATGACGAAGTCATATCCTCCTGCCTCCAAGGAAGACTCTACGGTGACCTCTTGAAGAGCAGACACATGCATATCAATGTCAAATGCAGCAAGCAAAGCAAAGAGCTGCTCCGACGATTTGCCCTGGATATTCCAAGTGCCAAAACGAAGGTAAGAGAATGAATTCTGCTCCTGATCACCAGGAACTTGGGTGATACCTGTCCCTGCTGCACCACACTGAATTTGTCACTTCTGGAAGCCACGCCACTTCTGCAGCATCTCCGCTGGATTGGTAGCACCGAGGCCCTTGCACAAGGCAAGCATGTCCAACCATATGGACGTGCCGGTGCTGTCGTCGCGCTCCACCCAGACCACCATCTCATCATCACGAGGAGGGGCAGTGGGCCTTGGGCCCGACGACATTCCTGTAATTTTAAAATCACCACAGTAAGCCCGAGCAATTCCCCAGTTGTCGACCTCAAGCAGGTCACGAGGCTTGCCGCACACTTCCTGCATGAAGCTCCCAATCTTGGCCATAGCTCTCGACACGCACCGTTGTTCTGGCGAGCGGTCTGGCACCACCCACACTGCTTTCTGCATACCGCGGGGAATCCACTGCTGGCCCCTGAGCTTCTCAATGACCTTTTTCTGCACTGCCCGCTTGGCCGAAATGCCGCTTCCTTCAGCAAAAACGAGGTGAATTTTGGCGCATCGAGGCCTCTTTCCAAAGAACTCGATCTCATGAACAGCTTCCTTCACCCCTGCCGCCTCCACAAGCCTGCTGAGCTGTTCCTGAACCCAAGCACGTCTCTCCCCTTCCGCCCACCCGCCGAGAACCACCAGCATAGAAGGCTCGCCCGCAGCTGAGGGAGATTGCGCTTGTCTGAGTGGGGAAGGAGGACCACATGCTCTGGGAGAGGTGCCCTCATCATTCTTCTTCTGCAAATCAATGACCTGCTGCTGCAAGTGATCAAGGCGATTGCCCCACTTCTGATCCATGTTGGCAAGCTCTTCAGACTGTTTTTCCAACTGATCCTGCACCATTCCTAGGCACTGTTCAGTAGTCCGTGTACGATTGGAAATCTGCTCCATGTTTTGCTGAATTGATGCCATGGAAGATGTAACTGCTGTAGAAACACACTCCTGAATTCGGTTCCAGAACCCCTCGTCCGGAAGAGCAACTTCGAGGCCCTCTCTGCGCTTCTTGCTTGGTGACTCGGACCCATCTAAAACTGCTAATGCATGAGTTCGATGAGAATCCTCCACATCAATCGGGGCATTCATGGCTTACTACCTGATCATTCAGGGGTTCCTTGAGCCTTGAGCCAAAATGGCCGTAGTAATAATATTGTTTATGTTCATTGTTTTTGTTTTTTTACCAAAATGTGTTGATACCAGGCGCATGGTCGCCACATTGGAACAAACCTCCAATATGGAATTTTCAGCCTGGGTGTTGATACCATGGTCGTAATATTGGAACAACCCCAGTGTTTGGTTGGCTTTCTTTTTGGAAACACACGATCGGTTACCAGCTATGTCTTTATTTTTGCATTTTTGAAGGGGATCATGTCAACCCTGTACCCAAAGAAAAGTGGTCTAAGCCCAAGTCGCAGCCCCAGGTCTCCAAATCCAAGCCCAACCTCTCCCAAGTCTGCTGGGCAAAAAATCGCCGAATGTGTTGGTTGACCACGAAAAGGGGCCTTCACAATGTCTAGACCTTGTGGGATTATGCGATGGGAAAGGGGTTGGGTCAATTTTGGAGGTTGACGAGTTTTTGTGTACCTGGAGTCTCCTTCTGACCCAAAATTAAAAAATGGGCCAATCACCAACCATTACTTTGGGGTACTGCCAACCGTTTTTTTCAGGGTCAGAAGGAAACTCCAGGTACACAAGTTAGGTTGTGACAAAGGGGTTGCGGCACCTCTTCACGGAGGTTTGGGCAACCCTCTCTCGAAGGCCGAGATGCGGGAGCCAGCCTGGCTCCTGCGAGGCCAAGCTTTCGTTGCGACGGGTGGTTGGAGACTGATCCCCGAACTGCTGAAGGAAGACTTGGAAACTGCCTGGAGTCTCCATGACCCTTTAAAAATGGGGTCCATACCAAAAATTATGGGGTCATTGACCCATTTTAGAAGGGTCATGGAGACTCCAGGTGGGTCTTAATCTGTTCTGGGTTGGTGACATTTGGTAGCGGTGACATGCCTGGACCCGAAGAAGCTACCTATAAAAATGGGGCTGATTGCCCCCATAATTCTGGTTGGTGAGTTCGGTTTGAGGACCCTCCAGCTTCTGGGAATCGACCTGCCCTTCCAGCGGAATTGACCGTAGTAGAAAAGCGTGAAAGCTGTAGGACCTCTGCCCAAATCAGCTGTAGGGTGCAAAGGGGAGCAGCTTTCACCAAGGGTTCCGGCTGTTGAAAATACTGTGGATGGACGAAATCTTGCACCACCTAAGAAACCCTGGAATGATGAGTCCCCTGTAAATACCAATGGACAATGGTTTGCCACAGTTTCCAAGTGGTGCGAAATGGATTGCGTCCATCCACAGTACGACCTGGGCTTCTTGAATCTGGAAAACCAAACACAAAAGGACCAGGGTGCACTGAACTGGGAGACTCCCTCGTGAAATTCAATACTAGAAGCAAGCTGAAAATGCAAAACCATAGAGATCCTAAAGGGTGCCACTGGGAAATGCACCGAGTGGTCAAAAATGCCTTTCCTATCATGGGAAATGGAAGTTCCCCCCCCAAAGGGCTGAAGAAACCCAAAACAAGAGATCCCTCTTCTCGGAGATGGAAATCCCCCAGCCCATTTTGAGAGCCACTGCCCATGAATTAATGAAAAGCCCTGAAAAGTGGACATGTCCATCAAAATGTCCACCCAAAAGCAAACCACATGGCCAAAGCACCAAGAGAAACCCTAGTGTCTGATGATTTCCCTTGAAATACCACTAAACAATGGTCTCAACCATGGCTTCCAAGTGGTGCGAAATGGATTTCGTCCACAGCATGACCCCTGAACCCCGAGAAAAGCCGTTCGCGGGCTCGGGGCTCCGTTTTTTTTTGTATTGGGCCCACCCCCCCTCCCACGGTTAAAACGTCGAACAAGGATGCCACTGGGTGGATGAAGACTGACTTAGGTTTGTCGTAACCTGGGTCCTCAATCTCCGGGTTTTTTCTCTGTTTTTCCGTTCTCCGTGCTATTTCCATGATTTTGAAAATCCGGGAAAATACACGGAGCCCAAAATGGACACCTTAAAATCTACCCTTCCTCCCATTGACATGGCACCTGTGGGGAGGCACCAGGAAGATCAGCTTCCTCTTGGCCTCTTGGAGGGACCAATTCCCTGTCAGGTGCCATGGCAACGTGGGAGAGAGGGCAACCTAAAAACAGGGACTCTCTACTAAAAAAGGTTTGGTATTTGCCATGGAAAACCGATCGGTTTCCCAAAAATACCAACTGAAAAACGAGGGTATGTGGAGGTTACGGGCGTAATCTAAAGAAGGGACCGCAAACAACCAAAAGCAAACCACATGGCCAAAGCACCAAGAGAAACCCTAGTGTCTGATGATTCCCCTTGAAATACCACTAAACAATGGTTTCAACCATGGCTTCCAAGTGGTGCGAAATGACCACGCCCCCCGAATCGAATCAACTCCAACGGGACCCGTCCGCAGCTGTTGGGAGCTGCGCTGCAGCTGCACCAGCGCATCCACCACGTCCGGCGGCAGCACCACCACGCATTGCATCTCCGTCTCGGGGCCTGCGAGAACCCCTGGTGGTATGGGCTTACAAACAACTGACTCGGTTTTGCAGACCCTGCTATTTGTTTAATAACACCTAACAGAACCAAAATCATGTGTTTTTCTTTCGTTCTTTAAAAAAAAATGAAATATGGGGGTCCCCTCCAAAAGTGAGCAATCCCCACTAAAACCAGGGACACCCCCCTATTAATAAACAGGGGTTTATTAACAAGGGGTGTTCATTATGGGCTTGCAGAAGACGACTCTGTTTTTGCAGCCCCTAAGTAAAAAATAAAGCCTAACATAAATTTTGTTTTAATAAGCAAAACAATAACCACAAATTAATAGTGATAATTATCATGTTTATTAAACAAAAAGAAGCATGCGCCAACAGTGAGGGGATTGGGCCCGAAAAGCAGGCAGCCCGATCCCGTACTATGGATGAAATCTACTTCGTACCACCTGATGACCCGCCAATGCTTCAAAGTGGTGTAAAATGATTTCGTGATCCACAGTATGTCGCGTGTTTGAAGCTCGGTACACTTTTCGGATGGTTTTAAAGGGCAACCACAAGGGCACCACTCTCTTTTGAGACCATTTTGAGACAAACCCACCCACATTGCGACTAAAGGAACAAGGGAATCCTCGAACCTTCCGTGATTTAGCACAGTTCTGAATTCAGAATGATACATCCACAAGGGAGGTACCCCATTTGCACTCAAGCTGGGCCCGCGCGAATGGGTCATCCCAGATTCCCCAACTCCGCATAGGAGGTATCAAGGGACTCTTCGGGCCCATAGGCCTTTGGGGGCCATTGAGGTTGACGTGGCTTCTCCAACAAATGGGAACACCATTCAGACTGGTTGCTGCCATCTTGACATCTGAGGCATATGAGCATACAACTCCAAAAACCTGTTCGGCATGGGTGTTCGCTGGATTTACCGTCTCGTGGAGCCCCGGCCAATGT
The DNA here is from genome assembly GCA_963377175.1 of Effrenium voratum. NCBI lineage: Eukaryota > Dinophyceae > Suessiales > Symbiodiniaceae > Effrenium > Effrenium voratum. The sequence goes on from CAUJNA010000779.1 coordinate 1,066,367, forward strand.
TCACCGAGCCTCTAACTGACGTTCGATTTCGGTGAGCAACTCCCCATTGCAGCTGGGCACAAGTCAGAAAACAGCATGCAACTTTGATGTTCAAAGGCCTCCCCAGCATGAAACCCACAACTCTCCGACTCCAGCAGGGCGTTCCTAGGTCTTCCCTTGCAACGTCCTTTTTAGCTCGCTGGTTGTTTTTTGGCCTCCCGCAAAAACTTGCGAGAACAAATAACAACAAAAATCCGGGAATGAGTGGCTGGGCTGGGAACAAACATGCCGGGAACCCTCCGTGGCAGTACCAACCGTGGCAGCAGCGGGCCTGGCGGGTTGTCCTCCTGCGAGGCGAGCGGCGAGGGGTATGTGTCAAGGGAAGAAACGCCATGAGGCGAAGATACACCCGGTGTTCACTCTCTTAAAATCCAAATGTGTTGAATTCCAAGCGGCAGTCTTCTTAGAAGTTGTTTTCCTTTAAGGACTTCCCTTCCAACCTCAAAAACACCCTCAAAAGCAGACACCACATGAGTCCATGAGCACGTGAGCAGCGCCGTGTCACTGATCGACCTTTAAGCGTCTGTCAATATGGTAAAGTATGTACTTCCACCCTTAGACATAAAGGTTTAAGATGGTTTAGGCAGGCCTTGCTGTTGAACGTCACTTGAGGTACGCAAGACCCGATCAAAGTTCGGACGATGCGGCACCCGATAACGCCCAAGCTGGGCGGTGGCCGTTGCTGTTGACCACCGGCTACTGATAGGGCCACCAATGTGATGAAGCCCCAAAGGGGACACCACTCTATCAGTCGACAGGGGTGTAGTAATCTGGGGTTCCCATTAGGAATGGCGTGACAGGCTCATGGAACGAACATACAAAACAGCATGTCGCACAGTGTCTTGACACAGCCCCAGTTCTCTGTGGGGTTCAATCCCTCTATTGGACTTATTGGACCCTCACCACCTGCAAACATGCGAATTCACTCCACAAATTCGGGGCCTCCACAAATTTGGGGCAATGATCCATTTGCATTTGTAGTTTGAGGGTTCAGGTGTACAATGTTCTCCCAAACATCTTGCCCGCAGGCCTAAGCTTGGTTGACGTTGAAGGGGAGCAAAAACATATTTTTTACCATTAAGTGGTTGGACTTCAGCCACGAAACCACAATAAGCAAAAATTGAAGAAATGTGTCCCATGCCACGCCGGGAGGGGGATCCCGAGCGCTTCAAATCGAATTTGCCCCGAAGAAAACCGAGAGATGGATACCTGGAGTCTCCTTCTGACCCGAAATAAAAATTTGTCAATGACCAACCATTATTTGGGGGTTCATGACCAACCATTTTTCAAGGGTCAGAAGGAGACTCCAGGTAGTTCCCTTGACAAACTGGCTCAAAGGACCAGGGGTCATGCAGAACAAAGGGCGCAGCTTGTTTATTGGTTGAACTTTTAACGGGACACCATTCCAAAACAAAGATAAAATGGTCGACCCAGAACTATGTAAAGAATTAAGAAGGCGGCCGCAGCTATTTATGGTTGGGATTGTCCCTTACCAACTTTTATCTACCCGGGTATTGATTGTGGCTCACATGTCACTAGGCAACTAGGCAATTTACTCAAAGTTCCTCATGTCCCCGTCACATAACCATGCCCCATCAACATTGGCAAACTACCCAAAAGTAGACGCACGAGGGCCACCCCCCCCTCTGGAAAAAGGCACGCTGCGCAACTGGCAGGGCGACCCCTTCAAGAGAGGCTGTGGATACTTAGCGGCCCGTTGTCACGATGGAAAACCACCCTTCGGATACCAATGTAGTCCAATCCCTATGGATACATCACTTGCAAGGAGATGTCCTAGCATTACAAAAGTTGCAAGCTAAAACCAATCCTTGGCGCAATCTGAAACCATCTCCAGCAAAATCTACAGGACATTCGCCAAACACCCCAAACAACTGCCCAAGAGTCTACACAAGCATTAACAAAGTGAACACTATGTTTGAAAACTCTTGGTCAAACGCATAATTACCCAAGTGCACCTCAGCAGAATTTGCAGCAGAGCATGTTTGCCTCTCGCTGTCTCACAATAGGTCGAGATGAGTCTGAATCTGACTGCTGTCACCGCCAAAGGCAGGATTGCCCCAAGTCACCACAGAGCCGTCGTCAGCAACAGCAGCAAAGGCATAGTGGGTTGCTTGGATCTGTCGAACCCCCACCAGCTGCTCTCGCACCTGGCTGCTGTCACCGCCAAAGCCAGGCAGGCCCCAAGTCACCACAAAGCCCTCCTGCAGGAGAGCAGCAAAGGCCCACCTGGTCGCTTGGATCTCCTGGACCTTCACCAACTGCTCTTGCACCTGGCCGCTGTCACCGCCGCACTCTGCATCGCCCCAAGCCACCACAAAGCCGTCGTGCCGGATGGCAGCAAAAGAGCGGACATTTGCCTGGATCTGCTGGACACGTACCAACTGCTCTTGCACCTGGCTGCTGTCACCGCCCCACACTGGATCGCCCCAAGTCACAACAGAGCCATCGTCCAGGATGGCGGCAAACGCATCAAACGTAGCTTGGATCTGTCGAACCCGCACCAACTGCTCTCGCACCTCGCTGCTGTCACCACCATACTCAGGATCGCCCCAGGTCACCACAGAGCCGTCCTCCAGGATGGCAGCGAAAGCAGCGTTAGTTGCTTGGATCTGTTGAACGCGCAGCAACTGCTCTCGCACCTGGCTGCTGTCACCACCAGCCTCAGGATCACCCCATGCCACCACAGAGCCATTGTCCAGGATGGCAGCAAAAGCACGGCTAGTTGCTTGGATGTGCCGGACGCGCGCCTTTTGCAAGCCTGGCAATGGCATGCAAGCACTAGTGCCAGGACCAGTTACCACAGACCCATCTTCTAGGAGGGCAGCAAAGGCACCAAACGTTGCTTGGATCTGCTGAATCCGCACTGGCTGTTGCACCCTGTCCCCGGCATGACCCCTGCCCCAAGTTACCAACGACCCGTCCTGCAGGACTGCAGCAAATGCGGCACAAGTTGCTTGGACATACCTTGGCTGGAAAAACATATTTTCTGTCAGGTTAGTGAAAAACAAAGAGAACCCCAAAAAAGCCAAAAAACAAAAAGGGGAACTAATTCTCGGGAAGATTCTGGACTCGTACCAGCTGATGTTGCGCCTGACTGCTGTCACCGCCAAGGCTCCGATTGCCCCAAGTTACCACAGAGCCGTCGTCCAGGATGGCAGCAAAAGCTTCCCGGGTTGCTTGGATCTGCTGCACGCGCGCAAGCTTTTCTCGCACCTGGCTGCTGTCACCGCCATAGCCAGGATAGCCCCAAGTAAGTGCGGAGCCACCTGTGACAAAAAGTGCAAAGGCTCTTTCGGTGGAGGCGATCTTGACGGGCAGTACGATGGCATCAATGCCGTCCCCATCTCGAACGCCTGCCTCATGCAAAGTAGATGACGGATCTAGCTGCTGCCCTGCAAAGGCAAGCCTCAAGAAGCGGCGGTTCAACTGCTTCTGTGCCTCAGTCTTCAGTGCGCGGACGCTCGAGTCCGGCGAAGGCAGCGATACAGAACAGCTCTTGCCGCTTGGCAAGTACACATGGACCTGCATAGCCACTGTTCCGCATGTTTTCGCGGGTGCTGAGGGAAAGACTCTCTTTAGCACTGGAGCTGTGTCACGAAACAGGGTGGATAGGCCTTTTGGATGGATGATTGCTGGGTTTCTGGTTGTGTTCGCAGACGGACCACTTCGAGCCCCTTGAGAAGGATATTGCAGGATCACCTTGGCTCAAAACCGGCAAAACCCCAGGCTTCAATTGTCATTCAGCCACTGTTGTGTGTTGGTTTCAGCCGCAACCAGTCAGTTCAAACCTGTGAAGCATTGCTTTCAACAAGTTGGAACACTGGCAATAGACACACCCAGGTGAGAAAGACTCAACCCGTCCCATTCGCATCCAACCCATGTCGGGGACGTCATGACTCTTTGGTGGAATCCAACTCTTTCTCCCCGCATGGGGGAAGGTGTTAGACAACAACTGTTTGCCCCAAGTAAGTTTGCTTAGTCTTTTCTTGCCCTTCTTTCCTGCTTTCTTTCGTTCCTTTCTTTGCTTTCTTTCTGTATGCTTGAATGATTGCTTGCTTGCCTGCCTGCTTGCTTTCTTTTTGTTTGCTTGCTTGCCTGTTTGATCGTTTATCTTATTTTTCTCTTTATTTCTTTCTTTATTTCTTTCTTTGATTTTTCTCTTTCTGTCTGTCTTTCGTAAGAAAATCTTCCTTTTTTTGTCGCCTCAGGGGGCGCTTGTCAAACTTTAGTTTTCATTTTGGCCCCTTCTCCACCGCTTCTCGCGACAAAACCATAAACTTTCTCAACCAAAAAAACACTTGGACCCTCAAACTACCCACAACAAAGGGACATCTCATAAAAAATGAGCTGTTTCTTGAGGTTCTCCATGAGTTCATGGAGTTTAAACTTCTTTGGGAAGACAACTTGATTGGACAGCAAGTTTGGCCTTGTCTTGGCCAGTCCATTCAGGAAGTGGGCGTGCCCCTGTTTGTTTGCTTTGGTTTGTTTTGTTAGTTTGCTTGTTTGTTAAGTCTAGACGTTCGGACGAAGTCGCTCCGATGGTTGTTTTGCCTCCTTCTTTCTTTGCTTTATCTCTTTCTTTCCTTTCCTTTGCTTTCTTTATTTATTTCCTTTTATTTATTGTTCTTTCTTTTTTGTTCCTTCCTTTCGCATTCCTTTCGATTTTTTTTGCGACGCTCCTTGCACAGCTCGAGGCCACCGCGAGACTCCGCGGAGGAAGAAGACGTGCCCAGTGACACCTGAACCAAAATTGATCGGATCACGTACATCTAGGAGTACCTTCCCCATTCTTGCCATGCATCCTTCTTTCTACGAAACCACCCAAAACCCGTGGGGAAACAGCTGGTTATTGAAAAGATCGATGGTTGAGAAGAATGGGGAATCAACCACTAGAGTATAGAGAGAAGGGAACACAAAGCCAAAAAGCACCCAGTGGCTAGGGTGAAGCCCCTCCAAAAGAGAGCCCCTTGCACCGCAAAAGAAAAGGTTCTGATATTAACAAGTCGAACTTGCACTGACCTACTCACTTCACATCGAGTGGACTGGCCAACAAAAAGTCACATGTTTGTTGCCACTAAAATGCTCAAACGCCAAACAAAATAAAAAGTCCAGTTACTCAGGAAGAAGTGCCAAAAAGGGCACTCGGTTTTTTTGGTAGCCGAGTTGAAACGGAAACCCCATCCAAAAAGGAAACAAGGGCCCCGGTCACTGGATTTCCCCAAATCAAAAGTTCCCAGTGCCACTGCTTGCTTCACCCGGATTGCACGAAGCGGCCGGGGGATAAAGTAGCACAAACAGAAACTCATTTCTTGAAAGCTCCCCTAAACATTCCAAGTACCTTTGAAGATGGCTTAGGGGCAACAAGGGGTGTTTTGGTGCCTCCTTAGGTAGGGGACCCTTCTTTCCTATTGCTTAAGTCCCCTGAGCAAAACACATACTTCCAGTCGGTAGTAAAATCGATGCCCGTTAAATTCCAAGAGATGGGAACATATACGCACCTGGGAAATGGGTCCATGACCTTTTTGGGTAATGACCAACCATTTAAGGGTCAGAAGGAGACATCAGAATAATAAAGGGCCAACTCAAGCAAATGGACCCAAGTCTAAGGCGACTTGGAGAAGATTCCCAAATCCAAGTCGTTCGGGGTTTGTTAGAGGGCTGGTCTCTTCTTACCCGGAAAAACCCGGTGAGGGCTGAGAGGGCTCGTCCCCCAGGCTTCAAAAGCTGGGGCTTGCTTAAGCGCAAACCACCCATGGAATACCAAAAGTCCACTGGGCAACAGAGTTGTGCAAAACCAAGCCTTTCGCAAGCAAAAGGATGAGGTGAACCAACTAGGTCCTCCAGTGGAGAGCTTAGAATAAGGGTACCCCCTTTTTCTGTAGTCTATCAGGGATCCTTACATTATGATACATTATGCACCTGAACATTGCCTTGTAAATGTTGGTTTCCCTTTGTTTTGCTGGAAAAAGCCATGTTTCAAACGGGCAAAGTGTATCTTTTAAGGAGCCCTGTCTATTTTAGTAGGGGAACCGAATCTCCCAACCAAAAAAGACACGGTGAGAAAGCTGGCACCTAGCTGGGGGACCTAGCCAAAGAGCCAAGACACATTGAGCTGCTCCGCACCAGAGCTTCCGTCCACCGAGCTCCTGGCATTTGCTTCATGTCCAACTTGTCAACTTGTGCCTGGCTGCCTCTCTGGGAATTTCCATGGTAAATACTGTGGATGGACGAACTCCATTTCGCACCACCTCAGAAACCTAGGAATGATGAGTCCCCTGTAAATACCAATGCACAATGGCTTCCCATGGTTTCCAAATGGTGCAGGAGTTCGTCCATCCACAATACCTCCTTTCTTAGGGGGACCCTCTACACGGTGGTTTCAAGGGAGACCATCTTACTCCAGAAAGCATATTTTTCTGGTAAAACCGATCGGTTTTTCAGGGTAGACACCGATCCCCTGTTTTGTAACGGCTTGACATCATACCCTAAAAGAACTGGTATTTGGAGCAGGTGCACTGAAAATAATACCAATCCAAACCACCAACTACAGGCCCCCAACATATGGAAAACATAGTTTTGGTTTGGAGACCAGCCAGCTGCTTTTCCTTTCGGATCAGAACCCATCTGGGAGACCAAACAAGTTTTCGGACAAGAAAGTAGCATGCTGTTGTGTTACCACTACAATTGCCATCCGAAACGACAGAAACATTCCGGGAAACTTGGGAAGTGAGATGCAACCGGATTCCCAGATCAACATGGTGCCAAAAACCGCTGTCCTCAAAAGGTTCCCTCTAAATTCATGGCTGTTGGGCTCCTCTGGGTAAGCAATGGAAAAGAGAAGGATCCGTTGGGAGGGGAAACCAAGGGCCGCCCTTGCCAGTTTAGGGGAGCGACACGTTTCAGAGCCCCCCACTTGGCGACTGACATTGTCCTTCGGGTTCAAAAGGTGGATTTGGTTCGCGAATCCACCATGACACGCAAGCGTCAGAATGAACCTTCCAAAACCTGAACCCTCAAACCAACACATGCAGTTTACTTTCCAACCCTTGGTATGGTAGCAACTTGTTTTGTAGTCTGCAAATGAACAGAACCCGCCCCCCAAAAAATGAAAAGAACTAAACACATTGGTTGCTGTTGATCCCTCTGCAAAAGCGTAATTTGTTGTGGGTTTAGTGGAAAACTTCTTGATTTCCCGAAAAGTTGAAGCAACCCAATAGCAGTCAAGACACATGCCAACAAACGGTTCATGTGTGGCTCTTTCAGGAGGCTCCATTGCCGACATCGCGCTCCAGTCTCCTGGGGTCGGCTGGCATCTCCGTGAAGCCCCGGGCCGGCAAGGACTGGGCGCGCTGCCGGGTTTCCGCAAAGGTGGAGACCTGCGGATCAAACCGCGAGCTGTCCCACCCTCAGACTTGCATTGCTACTGATGGACGAAGTCCTGCACCGCAGAAGAAACCCTGGAGTGATGATCCCTTTTAGTGCGCTAGAAAGCTAAGGGATGGCTGGGAGCCACCAAGTTAAGTACCCTCAAACTTGCATTGCTCATAGGTAGGCTCTGACTTTGCTAAGGCGAATGACCCCAGCACGTCCATGTCCTCGTTTTTGTTGGGCGGAGCTTGTTTAGTAAAACTTGGTCTCTGGAAGTATTGGGTGCCCTGAAACTTCCCAAGCGACTTTGCCCCACTCGAGCAGGCATTTGGAAACCCCTTTCCTTTCCCGCTAAGACTGTTCAATGTTTAGTGGGCCAAAAGTTTAAAAAACCCAACCACTAAACCCAAATAAGATGCGAAAAAGCTGCAGGCATGGATGAAAAGGAACGACCTGACCCTCAAAATTCTCAATAGACTTCCCAGACTATTTGGACCCCCTTTCAGGATGGCCGTTTTTTTTTGGGGGACCTACCTTAGACAGAACCCTCTTTGCCATTTCCCCAGATTTGTCCACGGCAACATCCCCATTTCCCTGACTTCCCTTGATCCTGGTCCCTAGGGTTTTGCGCTGGGCTTTTGGGAGGATGGGGGGTCAACATGTTCATTAGGATTCGAATAGGTGGTCCTTTTAGGGGAATCAAATGGCCCTGGCAGAAGGAAAAAAAGAAACACCGGGGTAGACCAGGCATTGCCATCGATTTTGCGACCGGCAAAACCAAACATAACACCTATCAGTTGAATTCGAACCAACCATTTGTTGAATGAACCCAGGGATCCCGTAGGCAGCCATGGTTGGTCATTCCCTCAAGCCTGGGGGTTGTGTTTCAAAACGCCTAGAGCTTGAGCATCTCCTTTCAAGGGTGTTGAATATAACAAGGTGGTAACCTGTTGTGCTGAACTCTTTTGAACATGTTTCTGGAAACTCCAAATCACCCTGTCGGCGATAAAGCGGCATTCCCACGCCTATGACTACTTTGTCACTTTTCAGGGAGGTTCCCTTGGCATCAATGGGTCGCCTTTTACGATGACACCCCTTCACGTTGAAGGCGAGTAGTTTCGATGAGCTTGGTCATTGATCATAGTACATCAGCTTCCCTCCAGTTGGTGATCAAGGGGCGGTTTCCCATTTACCCTCTGCAAAAGCCAGGGACCCGTTCAAATCCGAAATCCAAACCACCAATCCAAACCACCAATTGGTGGAAAGCTGAGTAAAGCCTGAAGGGTCTCGAGACATGGCAAGCCATGCTTACATGTAATTCCCCATGTAAACCTTCATGTGCTCAATTCGCCTGGGGCAAAAGAACAGAAATATGTCCAATAGCGATAGGCTCCCCTCAAAACAAACACGGGGAAAATCAAAGCAATCCGCACTGAAGAAAATGGAAACAATAAAACAGAACTGATGCATCCGGAAACCTCAGACCTGAAAAACAAGGGAACATGGAGGACAGCCAGGGCGCCCAGATTTTTTTCCACACCCAGGTTTGGTCAAAAGGGTCAACTCTGGACCCGCAGAAACGACACGCAAAAAACATGCTGGTTCTTGCAACCCAACAAAACATGGTGTGTGAATTTCCCGTCTTTTATGGGTAGTTTGAGGGTCCAGGAACAGGTTATGAATTGATACTACCTCCGGCCAACCGGCCGGGCCCCGTCAGTGCTGAACGCTTTTTGGAATCAGCCAATTAAATAGGGGCTTTTCACCCGGCGCCCCCACATGTTCAGGATTAGGCAGGAAGTTTGAGGGCGCAATCAGCATGGCTGGGCAAGCCGCCGGCAAATTGGCGAGGGGGGGGGGGGGAAACGGAACCCCACAAGGAGTCCCAAATGAAACCATGGGAGTTCCGTTCCAATGGAACCGCCAAGCCTCGTCTCTAAGGGACTTGCCCCTTGGGGACACAGAAATCCGCCGACCCCTTTCTCCAAAGGGAAGGCGCATGGGAAGGGTTTGTCTTTGTCCTTGTCTAAGTGATGATTATCATCACTTCACATCATCCGGATCATCATCATTACCGTTGCGCTCTTCTTTTTCATACGTTTCAAGTGTGCCGTTAGACCCGACTGGAAATGCAGAGGATGTGTTGTCATGATTGTCATGATAATTGCTGCTGATGCTGGGGATGCGTAGTGATGACTGTTGACTGCTGGCAATGCTGAGGATGCGTAGTGATGATTATCATCAGGATGATGATGATGATGATGACGAACTTCATGAGGAACATGATGATGAAAATGATGAGGATGATGATGATGATGAACATGATGATGAAAATAAATCATCATGAAGATGATGATGAAAGTGATGATGGTGTTCATCATCATCATGTTCATGTGCATGTTCATGTTCATCATCATCATTTTCATCATCATCATCATCATCATTTGCATCATCACGTCACCATGTTCGCGCTCTTCTTTTTCATATACGTTCCAAGTGTGCCGTTAGACCCAACTGGAAATGCAGAGGATGCGTTGTCATGATTGTCATGATAACTGCTGCTGACGATGATGATGATGATGATGAACATGATGATGAACATGATGATGAACATGATGATGAACATGATGATGGTGTGATGATGAAAATGATGAGGGTGGCATGATCATGTTCCTTATCATGTTCATCATCAAAACCGTGGCTCTTCTTTTTCCTAAAAGTCCCGTTAGACCCGACTGGAAATGCAGAAGGTGCGTCGTCATGATTGTCATGATAATTGGCATAGTGAGAACGTTAACTGCTGGTGATGCTGAGGATGCGTAGTGATGATCATCATCAGGATGATGATGATGAGGAACATTGATGCTGAAATTGATGATGAAAATGATGATGATGAACATGATGATGAAAATGATGATGATGGTGATGATGATGAACATGGAAGAAGGTGGTGTTCATCATCATCATCATGTTCATCAACATCATCATTATCATCTCATCATCATCATCATGTTCATCTTTTTAATATACGTTTCAAGTGTGCTGTTAGGCCCGACTGGAAATGATGCGTTGTCTTGATTGTCGACTGGAAATGCAGAGGATGTGTTGTCGGGATGCGTAGTGATGACTGTTGACTGCTGGCGATGCTGAGGATGCGTAGTGATGATTATCATCAGGATGATGACGATGATGATGACGAACTTAATGAGGAACATGATGATGAAAATGATGAGGATGATGATGATGATGAACATGATGATGAAAATAAATCATCATGTTCATGTGCATCATCATCATTTTCATCATCATCATCATCATTTGCATCATCACGTCACCATGTTCGTGGCGCTCTTCTTTTTCATATACGTTCCAAGTGTGCCAACTGGAAATGCAGAGGATGCGTTGTCATGATTGTCATGATAACTGATGATGATGATGATGAACATGATGAGGAACATGAGGATGAAAATGATGATGATATGATGATGATGTGATGATGAAAATGATGAGGGTGGCATGATCATGTTCCTTATCATGTTCATCATCAAAACCGTGGCTCTTCTTTTTCCTATAAGTTTCAAGTGTCCCGTTAGACCCGACTGGAAATGCAGAAGATGCGTCGTCATGATTGTCATGATAATTGGCATAGTGAGAACGTTAACTGCTGGCGATGCTGAGGATGCGTAGTGATGATTATCATCAGGATGATGATGATGATGATGATGATGACGAACTTAATGAGGAACATGATGATGAAAAATGATGAGGATGATGATGATGATGATGAACATGATGATGAAAATAAGTGATGAAAGTGATGATGGTGTTCATGTGCATGTTCATGTTCATCATCATCATCATCATCATCATCATCATTTGCATCATCACGTCACCATGTTCGCGCTCTTCTTTTTCATATACGTTCCAAGTGTGCCGTTAGACCCAACTGGAAATGCAGAGGATGCGTTGTCATGATTGTCATGATAACTGCTGCTGACGATGATGATGATGATGATGATGAACATGATGAGGAACATGAACATGATGATGAACATGATGATGATGTGATGATGAAAATGATGAGGGTGGCATGATCATGTTCCTTATCATGTTCATCAAAACCGTGGCTCTTCTTTTTCCTATCAGTTTCAAGTGTCCCGTTAGACCCGACTCGAAATGCAGAAGATGCGTCGTCATGACTGTCATGATAATTGGCATACTGCTGGTGATGCTGAGGATGCGTAGTGATGATCATCATCAGGATGATGATGATGATGATGACGAACTTAATGAGGAACATGATGATGAAAATGATGAGACCCAACTGGAAATGCAGAGGATGCGCTGTCATGATTGTCATGATAACTGCTTGGCATACTGCTGGTGATGCTGAGGATGCGTAGTGATGATCATCATCAGGATGAACATTGATGCTGAAATTGATGATGAAAATGATGATGATGATGATGATGATGAACATGATGATGAAAATGATGATGATGGTGATGATGATGAACTGAATGAAAAAGGGTGTTCATCATCATCTTCATGTTCATCAACACCAGCATTATCATCTCATCATCATTCTCATCATCATCATTCTCATCATCATGTTCATCATCATCACCATCTTCATCATCATCATCATGTTCATCATCATCATCATCATCATCATCATGTTCGCCCGACTAGAAATGCGGAGGATGCGTTGTCTTGATTGTCATGATAACTGCTGCTGATGATGCTGAGGATGCGTGGTGCTGATTATCATCAGGCTGATGATGATGATGATGAACATGACGAGGAACATGATGATGAAAATGATGATGATGATGATGATGATGAACAATTATGTTCATCATCAAAACCGTGGCGCTCTTCTTTTTCATACGTTTCAAGTGTGCCGTTAGACCCGACTGGAAATGCAGAGGATGTGTTGTCATGATTGTCATGATAATTGCTGATGACTGTTGACTGCTGGCGATGCTGAGGATGCGTGGTGATGATTATCATCAGGATGATGATGATGATGATGATGACGAACTTAATGAGGAACATGATGATGAAAATGATGAACATACGTTTCAAGTGTGCTGTTAGGCCCGACTGGAAATGCGGAGGATGCGTTGTCTTGATTGTCATGATAACTGCTGCTGATGATGCTGAGGATGCGTGGTGCTGATTATCATCAGGCTGATGATGATGATGATGAACATGATGAGGAACATGATGATGAAAATGATGATGATGATGATGATGATGATGATGATGATGATGATGATGATGATGATGAACATGATGATGAAATTATGTTCATCATCAAAACCGTGGCGCTCTTCTTTTTCATTTACGTTTCAAGTGTGCCGTTAGACCCGACTGGAAGTGCAGAGGATGCGTTGTGATGATTGTCATGATATCTGCTGCACACTTCGCATCCACAGCAACACATCGAAGTCTTGAGAAGAAAAAAAACGGCCCCCAACATGGTGGTGCTGCCCGAGTTTTCACGCACCCGGGGCACTTCTTGTAAAATTCAACAAGGTGCTTATTGTCATGCGAATTTATCCCGCAGTGGCTTGTTTGAGATGCAGGGAATGCGTCGTCATAATTATCAGAACAACTGCTGGTGATGCTAAAAATGCAAGGCAACAATTATCATCATAACTGCTGGCGATATGGCGAGTGCATGGTAATAATTATCAGCATCCCTTATGTTGGGTAAAACAATGCATCATCAAAAACATCATCCTTGTCGTGCTGCTCTTCTTTTTCATATATGCTTTAAGTGTGCCGTTAATTGTCATAATTGTCATAACAACGTGCACTGTCAGCAAGCAGGGGCCGGCGGCACAGGGCGGCAGCCCTTGAATAAAAAAGAAGTTACCCTCTCACCAATTCCCATGGAGCCTGGCGTTCGGGGAATCGTTCCCTGGTCCCTCAGGTTCCATGTTGGTTGGTAGGGCATGCTTTTTGGCAGGCCATGACGAAACATGGGTGCCAAAAGCGGATCACCAACAGGTGAACAATGTCCTGGTTCCATGTGAATTAAGGCCATATGGTTGCCCAACAAGGGAGAACCAACACTTCAGGGTATCATACCCTTTCCCCCTCTCACTTGCCCAAAGGACCCCGGAATAAAAGGTTAACCTTTCTTAGGGCCATGACTAAAAATGGTTGCCACAAAGAGAAACCCCCAAAGGATGGAAAAAAGGGAAGGTGGAAACCCCCAAAAATGGTGGCCAGAAAGGGAAACCCCAAAGGATGGACGGATTCGCCTTTGACCGGCCACAAACTGAGGACTCGGGTCGACTGGGGTCCGCGCCAGGGCTCTCTGCAACTTGGGACTCTCCAGGAGCCGGGGACTGATGTACCTGAGCTGGACCCGAACGATCCTTACTTGGACCCCCACAAGACCCTTGGCTTTCCAGATCTTTTCCAGAGCCCCACAGGCCATGGGGAGGGGGGCTATGCTTTGACCCCTTAACGGGGGCTATGCTTTGGACCCGAACGATCCTTACTTGGAGGGCAGCTTAGGTACAGTGGATTCAGGGGGGGGGAAAGAAAGTGGCGGGTTGAGCCAGCCACGTCGTGGTTTTAACCTACTGACTCCACTAAGCCACAATAAGCAGAAATGTAAAATGGTTCTTAGACCCCCACAAGTCTATGGCGAGCCTTGACCCCTTGAGGCCTGATTAAGGGCTAACCCTTGGCTTTTCCTAGCATAGCATGGCCCCATGAGAGCTCCGATCCCATCCGACTGGGATCGAAATCGCCTCATGCCAGTCAGCAAGCCTGCACTCTCTAAGGGGTTGTCCATCAAAATGGCCATGGGTCAAAACCCCGTAACCCGCAGTGAACACCGCAATCCCCACTAAAACAAACTAAAATGGGTGGTGCACCTATCCCAAAATGGTACCATTGGTTTTGAACCATGGCCAGTTGAGTACCCATCGACCACCCTTGGAGGGTGCTGGAGTGGTTCATCAAGTCGTTTAGCCAAGTTCACTCAGATTATTGCCGCTACACCCCCCTACAAAAACACAAACAAAAAATGAAAGAAGCCAGCAAGGCGCGGGTAGGAGAAGGAGGGAAGGTTTAAAAACCAAGTTGCTTTTACACGTCCTGGCTCCCCTTTCCAGGTTGCAGGCTACAGATCTTGCCCGTCGAGCCTTGTCTTTCTCAAAGGGAAGTCGAATAAACGGAGGAAATTAAATCCAAGGGAAATCGGAAGCCAGCAGTTCCTTGGCTGTCCCCTGGACATACGATTTCGTGATGCTTCGTAGGCTATGGCTCAAATTCTAAAGAACGGGACCCCAAATGTTAGTTGAGGTCCAGGTTTCTGTTTACCTGAAGTCTCCATGACCCTTAAAAAATGAGTCATTGCCCAAAAAAATGGGGTCAGTGACCCATTGTTGAAGGGGCATGGAGACTCCAGGTACTGTTCCTTGTTGGCCCTCTTCTTTAGCGCCGCCCTAGTCCATCCTGCAACATTGCTTTGCCTTGGGGACAGTCGCAACAGGTGGACGAATGGACTGCGCCGAACTAGACAACTCCCTTCCGATCGAGAGGATTGGCCCAACACAGCAGCGAAACCTTTGTTTTCCACCAACATGGCAACCAACCCCGAGCAGAAACCAAAAGTTCAACACGAGAAATGCGCGACTTTCCTACTTGCCCCTTAGAGACCTAGAAATAAAAGGTGCTCACCTTTGGGACCTTTGCTAGAAGTGATTGCCAAACAGGGAACTTCAAAGCATTAAAAGGCCGATTCGCTTTGACCTGACCCTTGCAAATGGGAAGCGCCGCATAATTCTAGGGTGGTTCTGCCCAAACAACTTTTCTGCGTAGTTGGAGGGTCCAGGTATCTCTTTTTTTCTATTTCTGTCACGGTGCTCAGACGCCCAAGAACATATACCTGGAGTCTCCATGACCCTTAAAAAATGGTTGGTCATTACCCAAAATGGGGTCATTGACCCATTTTTAACGGGTCATGGAGACTTCAGGTATGCAACCGCCCGCGTCCAGCGGGTGGGGTCTGGGGCCGATCCGAATCTGGGACCAAGGCTTGCCGGACACGGTCCGCGAGAAGAGCCCGCCTCAGTGCGAAAAGCAGCTGGCGGGAGAAAACAAACGAGATCTCAGCATATCTCAGCAAAAAGGAAAAAAACGAGATCTGGACCCTGCAAACGGAGCACCTGGACCCTACAACCCGGGGAAAAAAACGGTGATTAATTGCCATAAAACCAGGGGGGAACCACCCCAAAATTCTGGAGTGCCCGTTTTGTAAGGGTGCTTTGAGACCCAGGGATTAAGGTTGCTTTCAGGGTCCAGGCACCCTGAAACTTGTGTTTTCTGATTTGCTTCACATTTTGACTGCGGCAGTTTTGGAAGAGACCACATCCACGTCATATCCCTTTTGAAGGGCCACAATTGCCCCGCAACATCACCCCGCTCAAAGGAAGCTCGCAGTGGATGGTCCAAGAGGTGCTGCACAAGCTGAGCACAACGAGAAAACTTCTAGGGGTTGGGGGTTGATTCCCTATTCCTTTCTTCAACAATCGTTCTTTTCAAAAACCGGCCGTTTTCTCGGCGCTTCTGGAGGCTTTCCAAGAAGGATTCCTGGAAAGAATGGGCAGGGTACCAGTAGAAATATAGGGAGCTTGATTTTTGTGATGAGGCGCCCAAGGAGCCAAGTTTGCATTCTCCCCTCCTTCCACACTCAACTTCGATTTGCTTGAGAAAATGTTTTACTTTGCCCTGTTGATTTTGAAGGGAATCTATCACTATTGGACCTACTATTGCCAAACCAATGCATTCACATAAGAATGGGAACCATAATCTTTGGGAACCAAACAAAAATCTCGGGCGCCATACTTGTTGGACATACTGCATTCTTTTCTCCAGGGGACTTTAGCAAATAGAGGTCAACCCCGGCCCTCCCCAGCCCCACCCAAGCCCACAACCACGCCCCGCCAAACCTCTCGGCTGCCCGGCTGGACTCAGATGTGTCGGTGGCGTCGGACCCGTGGGGGGCGTGCGGGTGCAGTCGCTGATGGAAGTTGGGCTCCGCAGAACTCCTCACAAGTCGGTTGCGCAAAATGCGTGCCTGGAGTCTCCATGACCCTTTAAACATGGGCCAATGACCCCAGTATTTGGGGTAATGACCCCATTTTTTACGGAGACTCAGGTACTACGGATGGACGAAGTCCTGACCAACACATGGCAACTGCCTCCTTGTGGCTCCCTTTTTTGAACCCATCCAAACAAGAGAATTCCCGCGTAAGTAGTCTGAAAATTCAAACGTGTTCTTCTTGGCTTCCAGTTTTCTTTGCTCTCCTCTTTGCCAGAACCCTCTTCCCCCCCCCCTCCACACCCCCTACTCCAAATACCCACTTTTTCCAGGGTATTTTTTAGAAAACCCGGGTTTCCATGGTAAATACCAACCTTTTTGAGTAGAGGGCCGACATCATACCCTGAACAAAAGTGGGAACCAAGTTGTCCACAACGGACTCACGCCAGCACGCCTCTCCGCATCCGAATGCACGTGATGCCCATAGAGCAGCTCCTCAGCGCACTCGGATCTTCGGTTTTGCCAAGCCAGACGTGGTCGGACGGACCACTAGAACTACCTGGAGTCTCCATGACGCTTAAAAACTGGGACTCATTTTGACCCTTGAAAAATGGGGTCATTACCCAAAATAATGGGGTCATTGACCCATTTTTGAAGGGTCATGGAGACTCCAGGTATGGTCGCTGAATTCCCCTTCCTTCATAAAAAACCTTGAGGGCCGAGGTATTCTGAACCAATGAAACGCATTCCCCCTACCCCCCGAAGATAACATAAACCCATACCTAGTGTTTGCGGTAAAGCTCATGGAGAAAAAAGCGATCGCACCTGGCGATCCAGGTTTGAGAACCCCCTGGCTTCCCCAAACTTCCCCAGGCTTCCCCAGGCTTCCTTCCATTTGGTTAAGGCCCCAGGAAACAACAAAACTAATTGCAGCAATGCTGAGTTCCTTTTAAAACCAACAAGGGAAAATGCATATATACATATATACATATATATGTAGTTAAACAAAAAACACTTGAGCAAATGGAGGTTTCGGTGGGCGTTTGGGCGGTTTTGCGCCCGGCAAAACCGCCGCGTTTTGTTCGCGCCGTTTTGTGGCGCCGCCGGCCGAGGCGCCAAGGTGTCGAGCTCCGGGGACTCCTCCTCCAGCGCCCGGCGCACGCGGTCCGGGAAGAGCTCAGGCCTTCAGCGCGCGCCATCGCCCGCGCGAGCTCCGCCGGTCGCGGTGCGACCGAAAATCGGTAGGGGGTTTTGGGGAATTTCCACGAGGAAGCCACCCAGTTGGGATGGGTTTTATAAGTTTGGCCATTCCACTTCTCATTCCCAAGCAAAATGGGCCCGAGTGGTGGTGTCCTTTTGGCTTCCCTGTGAAACAACCCCCACAAAGGAGTTCCCCCAAAAAAACACCTCAGCTTCCCTCTAAATTGATGATTTGGAGCCGAATCGGTGGTTTGGAGGTTGGGTAGTCTCCCATTTACCCTCTAACCACCAATCCCCGGAGAATGCAAACAGCCTTGCGGGACAGGCGTCATCGGATTTCTCCTAGATTTGAAGCCAACAGGAGAAAATTACAGCTATTCTTATCCACCTGAAAGTTTATTGGTGGTTTCACCTTGAAAAGATCGCTTCTTTTGACGACTCCAAACAAAGGCAGGAAACCCTGGATTGTTTGATGGGAAGAAAGCAAGTTGCCACAAAAAGGGGGCACCCAAGTCCAAAAATCACCCGAAGATCCAAACGCGGGTCTCGTTACCCCAAAAGCCGCTGAATTCCTCCGAAGCACTCCTCGTTCCGCTGCCGGCTCATGTAACCTCAGCGATTGCTCGCTGCTTTTCGGCTGGCGGCTTGTCACATGCTACGACCAAATCTTCCAGAAATACATGTTCAAAACACGGCGGGCAATATACTATGGAAACCAACGCCGAAAAAACAAAAAATAAAAAGGCAAACAACGGAGCTCACTTCAATGTTGTGCCATTAGTTGTAAATGAAAGCTGCGTTGGCCCCAGTTCAAAACGGTGCTGGCTCCGCCCAAACCAAACACCGCCATGTGAAGAGTGTTCTGCCGTGACCTTTGCTCAAAACTCAGCTTTGCAAGGTCTGGCGTGCGGAGAGTCAACCAAGCTTGGTACTTAGCTTGCCCCGTGAAGGGGCTTGGAAACGAAAGTTGATCACCTTTTGAAACTTTTACTAAAGGTGCACCGGAACAGAAAAAACAAAATGTCAAAAGGTCGGCCGTGGGCAAGTGCGGAAAAGGTTCACCTGTTGGAGAATGAAACTGATTGTAGCTATGAGTGCCTTGAACGGCCTTGAATTTTTGCGTTCGTCCGAGAGGCGCTGCTTTGCTTCGTGGTAGGCGTCCTCCACGATACTGATGTTCACATTCAGAATCACCTCGTACACCACCATCGCTCCAGTGGCCACACACGTCGCTTATTGCTTCCATGTTGGCTTTTAGCTGAAAAAAAGTGTCTCTCTTACCCCAAATGGAAAGAGCAAGCCTCCCTCATTCTACACTTCCCTTAGAACAATTGGACGCTAGATCCTCTTCTTCAGTTCTGCACGCATGGCTCCAAATTAAACAGCGGCTACAAGCAGGTGATGGTCTAGTTTTCGAAATTTAGCCAGAGTTCCATTAAAAAAAAAAACAAGAAACTATAATTTTGTGCCACGCCCATGTCACAAAATGCCCTTTTGCAAACTCACCCGGGTTCAAGTAGCCTTTGAGGATACATGCTCGGATAGACTACCTCCGCAAAAGGTGCTTGCAGAAACTGACGTCGGTGGCTTCCCTAAACTAAGTGCGAAACGGGTTTGAAACAGTATTTCGGGAGAGAATAAACAGGCCCTAACCCACCAACAAGAAGAGACAGTTTAAGCCCCCCAGTCCCAAGGGCAAAGTGGTGCCCTCGGCTGGCAATGAACCACACAGATAACAAACGGGGGATCCTGTTTAACCGCAAAACCCAAACAGGAAAGGGGACCAGCGCAGCCAACCAGGCGAGCGCAGCAAGCAAGCGAGCAAAGCAATTAACCAAGCAAAAGCGGAGCAGCAGCAACAGAGCGCACACCACCAGACAAACAACCGACCCACAACCAAAGAACGTGCCTACCGCCGCGAACCTCAGCCCGATCTTTTGCAAGACCGAGATGAGTAGCGGCGCCGTAGGCAGCCGATGCCGTTATGGCGGCGGAGTCCGACGCGGTGAAAAGCTTGAGCCAAACGGCGCATTGGCCGTGGCGTTGAAACATGTTGCGATAAAACTACATGCCCCCAAAAACACCCCCCTCGCCTGTACAAAGAGAAGGAGTGAATTTGGAAGGGCGCATTGGCCATATTGAAGTTGAGTAGCAACAAACAAGGAAAACAAAGCCGATTAGGCTACCAGGGTTCGCGACCCCATACCCGGGCACTCATTGGTGCCCGGATCCCGCCACCACCCCGAATTACGGGTATGAGGCGGATTCGCACCGGTAGCCAAATCAAACAAGAGAAAGCAACAAAAGAAAAGAACAAAGGATCAACTTCGGAATGGCCGGCATGAAGCCAAAGAATTGTCATTTGCATTGCAACCACATTGAATCATTTGATTCAAGTGGATTTAATTTTTAATTATTAGATTAGGCGCATTGGCCAGTCGGTTGAAACATGGTGCATAGACCAATGAGCCTTGGTTATAAATTAGCACCGTCTAGGCGCGCGATCATTCGAGGACAATCGCCACGCAGCGATCCGCGGTCTAGGTCCGAGTAGGACATCACCGGCAGCGGTGCGGGGCATCCGTGATCCTCACCCCGGCACCTTGATGAGCACCATCACCAGCAGCAGCAGCGGTGCAGGAGGATGCAGATCACCAGCGGCCATAGACGCCGCCGAGAGTGACTGCCTTGCTGTGGCGACGCACTCCTGACAGGTAATCGCAGCTTGCGCGAATAGCGCACAGCTACGCATGCAGTTGAATTCTGAAGTGACGAATAGCCCAGACAACGAAATACGACAAGGAGCATAGTCCATCTTGCAAATTCCGAAATGAAAACATGCGCGCGTTGGCGCAGCCATGCAAAACACATAGACAGACTTCGGGTATTACCGATGTCGTCCGCCACCGTGCCGTCCCTTCCCCTTGCTGACATTCCAGTCCCCAGAAAAGGAGGCACTGTCTCGGCCAACTCGTCACCGTCACCCCACGTAGGGGTATGCGGCGAGTTCGGATTCTCGAACTCGCGGGGATCACCCTGCATATGCGGCTGCCAACCCTGCGGCATTGCGCCAGGCCACATTTGTGGCATCATGCCAGCCATGGGCTGTTGCATGTATCCTCCCATTGGGAAAGTGGGATACATCGGACTCGGGAACGGGTAAGGGGCAGCCTGTGCACCCTTGTATCCCGACCCGCGAGCATCAGGCTGATACCCGCCAGTGGGAGTTCTCGATCTGGCGGATCCGCCGCGACCGAACTGTCCTTGTTGGTAGCCGTATTGGCCACCCTTGCCTTTGTACTGATCACCCTTGTGACCCTTTCCTGGAAACTGGTCACCCTTGTGACCTCCACCCTTGGGCCAGGATTGCGCAGGGGCTTTGCCCTTTTGCTGATCCCCCTTTGACCTGGATTCAGGTCGCGGGGTAGCAGACCGATGATCTCCCCTAGGAGTGGCTGCCCGCCTATGGTGCTTCCCAGTCGGTGGGTCAGCAAAAGCAATGGCGCATTGGCCGTCCCGCTGTGCAGCGGGGACCATGTCAACCTTGTTGTCTTCGACATAAATGTATGCCTCAGCATACTCAATCGGGGCCGTGATGGATCCACCACCGGCCCGCAGAGAGTCGATACTCAAATCAAGAACAGTGGAGGCATCAAAACTTGGGTCCTCACTATTGAAGTCCGCGAGGCGTCGCTCAGCCTGCGCCAATGACATTATGATGTCCGCGCGTGAGGCGCCTAGGCCATACAGCGGAACCAAATAGCCGTCCTCAATTCCGATGCGGTAGGCATCGTAAATATGCACAGAGAGGTAAAGGGCAAATGCTGAATTTAGACTGCCCTTTCTCGTCATATGACGACCCCATTGCGCCGCCTGTTGCGGGTGCTCGATCAAATATGTCATGACAGACATATTGTCGGGAATTGGGACGCCAGTATTGCTCTCCTCGATGAGCAGCTGTTTCGCTACCCACCGCTCGAGAGCCTCATCACTCGCACGCACACAAGCGTGAGTGTCCTTTGAGGTGACCTTTGCAACCTCCTGAAACGCAACTTGCACGATATCCGCATTGGGATTGTGCACAAGGTGCGGCGCACAGCGCAAACCGGAGATCATACAGCTGACCACCTCGCGGATCGGGTTTACCGACGCCATGAGAGGAGCCCACACGTCAGTCTCCCCTTCATACCAGCTGCTGGCACGGACTGCCTTGAGTCCGTCCAACCAGACTGGCTGCCCTCTCCTAACTTGGGAGCGGATGGTGCCTGGCACCCACTCTCGATAGAAAATCGGCAAATGGCAACCATTGCATAGAATGGTGCCATACATATTCAAATGCGCGCACCGAGGGCACCAGTAGTCATGCATGGGAGCTTTGTCCCATGAAAATGGAACCCCTCTCCGCGGTCCCTGGACATTCACCCCTCGAACCGCCCAGGGACGGATGTATATCACATCCCCTTCCTGGTGCAGATAGCACGCGCGCCAGAAGGGCGCATGTATCTCCTCTCGCACAGCAATCAAACCGCGTCGGGTTTTATAGATGCCGGCGGCTTCCTCGATGGCCATCCACTTCAGGTCAACGGCCACAACGACATGGCGCTTGTCCATGTATTTGACGCGGTCGTCAACATAAAATTCGCCCTCATTACTGGGGCTTGGCAACTTGAGGAGAGGCACCTTTGCGCCCTCCAACCCAATCATGATCTCCCCCCTGCAGACCTGCTCAGGTCGCATGGGGAAAACTGTGATGGCGAATTTGCCGGGCCTCCGGATGCACCTCGTTTTGAGGGCGGACCGATACTCGGCCATCGTCAGCAGCACGTATCCCGTATAAGGGACCTCCGCTGCTCCCATCGGCCTAAGCAAAGGCCCCATAGGCGTTCGGTCACGCAGTGCCCAACGCTTGAAAACTTTGAACGGCACGTCCCTCCCGATTAGGGTGGAACGCGCAAAAAGCACCTCATTCGGGCGCACAGTCGTGCCATCTCCCCTCCAGACTGTCCGTATTAGGAGCTCGACTGGAGGGTACGCTGGGTTCTCCTTCGCAAGAGAACCCGCCCAGGTCGCCACCTCGACGCTCGTGCACTTATGGATCCCGTATAGGGCCTCAAAAAGCGTTGAGATTAGAGTCATTGACATCCAACCTCCCAGAATGTCTGGAACCGTCCCACACAAGAAGGGAGCCGGCTCACCGGGCTTCACGTTCAACCGCGTTGGGTCAGTGTTGCCCGACAAAATTTCTAGCAGCATTTGCGACTCTCTGGAGCTTCGTCCAATCATCGCCGACATATCCTTAATTTCGGGGAAAAAATGGAAGATGTCGTTACCGGCAGGACAGGCGATTCTGCCTGCTGTCCCGCTCTGTGCATCAAACACAACCTCTTCACCCTCGTATGTGAGGTTGTAGGTGCTCGCAATCGGGCACACATCGGGCTTTGCCATCAGTGCCTCCTCTAGCGACGCACCAGCAGGGAGGACGCCCTGTACGTGCGCTTTGGTACCTATGGGACCAGTCCCCGCCGACATAAGCCGATAATTTTCGGCACGAAAGTATGGAAAAAGGTTCTTCATCCTCTCAATTTCCTCTTCAGTGGTACGCCACGCCTTTGCCTCATAGTAAGGCGGCTCCTGCTTTGAGGGCACTAGGTCGCGGTCGCCCATTGATGAGAACTTGTCCACATATGGGCCCATCCCATCATCATCTACGTGACTCTCGTGATCCTCATCCGAGACGTACTCCCTGGGCGGCTCGCCCAGAGCGTCCAGATCGACCTTACCAAGGTCAACCAACGCCGGAGAATCCAGGATTCTCTGGATCCTCATGAGCTCGTTTCTGAACTGCTCAAAGCCTCCGGCCTTCTCAGTTACGGAGGTCGGCATTACGCCCTCCCATGATTCCGGAAACATGCACACATTCGTAGGGGAATACTCGTCATCGGAAATATCCCGATCACGCTCCCGTACATCGCTGATCAGTGTCACATCCAACAAGCCGCTTAGGGCCTCAGGACGCGACGCTTTCGCCGGATGCGGCTTTGCGCTCTTTGACGCTACAGCAGCCTCTTTGGCCGCTCTGTTCTTCTTCTCATCGCCCTTACTCCCCTCTTTATCCACATCCATTGCGGACTGCTGTGCGCTCCCCCCCGCCCCGCCCATTGGCGGTTCAGAGGGTTGGGCAGGGGATTCCTTTGTGCGGGCTTTGCCGAAATAATGCCCTGGGATCTGCACGCTCCCAGTGGAGCCACCGCCAGTCTCTCTTGGACGCTTGGCGGTGTGAGCCGACCCAGTATGTACAGCAGGAGCCGATCGCCTAGGAAGGCCCTTACTGACCGACAGAGATGGAGGAGGTGGCTTCACCTTGGGAGCCGGCTCCGCCTTGGGCGCCGGTTCCGGGTCAATTACGCAGGACCTGAGGTCGAAACTTTCCGACCTCAAAAGGCCCGCGCAATAGGAACGGAAGACGTCCTCAACCTCCCGAGCAAGGAACTCGGGATGGTCCTCCTCCCTCGGAGGAGTTCTCCAGTCGTCATATCCATCGAGCAGATTCCTGCCCACGATTTCATTGAATCGATACGTGCCCAAACCGGCATAGCGGTTGGTAGCCCGAAGAACATTACAAAATCTTTCGACCTTTTCGGTCGCCGCAATGGCCGCAGCCATCTGAGGGTGAATATACCCAGTTTCAGTCATGCATCCTGCGGCTTCGCGCAAGCATGACCTCGCACGCCACAGATTCGCGGCGGCCTTGTAAAAGTCGCAGTATTCAACGTTCCACGTTGCGTCCTGCGCGCTGAGCTCATCATCTCCGCTTTGGGAGTCAGGCAGAGTGAGCCCCAAACGGATCTCCCGACCGCGGAATACGTCGGCGGAGATCTGGTTCGAATTCGGCTGATCCTCCAGCGGAGGACGGGGAACATACTGTTTCCCTGGGCCGACACATGACTCATTTGCCGCTTCCCTGTTTGGATGCTCCCTTTCGGTTTGCATCTGGTTAAACCGTGCGACAAGGTCCGACCGGGGGCCAAACGACAATGGCCCAAGATTATCCTCAGCCCAATCAGCAAGCGCTTTGGCTCCTGCGTGATGAATGTCATCGGCATTCATCGTGTCAGACAGAATGGCCTTTGACAGGAAATCCCAGTCGTATTCGCCGAAACGACGATCAGTTGCTGAAGCATTGTCCAGCAGCTGGAAAAACTCATCCTCTGATAGCCCTTGCCACAGAGTAAGAGCGAGGGCATCCTCGATAGAGTTAGCCTGATTAGGGTAAAGAAGGCGCCTTGGCCAGGCCCCGTTCCTCCACGCCGCCAATGCGGGCGGGTAACCGGCCCTTCGGAACAGGAAATGCACAACGATGCAAGCATCCGCACTTTCAGCGGGCGCATAATACTCCGACTCCGGGCCAGATTCATGGTCCCCGGGTTCAGACGGATCATCGTCGCCATCAGGCGGATTGGGTCCACCACCTCCACCAGTCCCGCTCCCATCCATAGGATCGTCGCGGCCCGGTAGCTCATCGGCAGGGGAGGTAGGGGAATCTCCCTCCGCCCCATTGCCGTTCCCATCATTGCCGCCATCCACAGCGCCTTGGCTGGGTGAAGCCCCTTTGGCCCCACCTGCATCCGCAGGTGCGGGCTGTGCATCCTGACCAGCGGGCCTGGATGCTTCGGGATGAGAAGCCATCCCCATCGACGCATCGGTCGACAGGGACGGGGTGCTGTCCTCTGGCTGAGGATTATCCCCACCAGCGACATCTGGAACGCTGCCCCCACTCTTAAGTGACGGCTCTGTCTGGCTAGGCTTCGCCGGCTCAGACAGGCTAGCCGGGGGGCTTTTGACTGCCTTCCGCGGCGGAACCTCGGGCCGAGGGTGCGTGATCTCAATATTCGCGGGAGCGCATCCCCCCGAACCCCCATCATTCGGTGCGTCAGCACCTGCCGCTTTAGGCACGGGTGCGCCCGTGACCTCAGGTGCTTTGACCTCGGGTCCTTTGGCACAAGGAGCGGCACACTTTGGCGGAGGGCCAGCGGCCGAAGATGGGCATGGCATAGATCCTCCCACCTTAGGTGGCACACAGCTGGGACTCCTTGTGGCCCCACCTCTCCATCTGTTAGCGGCTTCGCGCTTGGACAGGGATGGAAAATCATCGGTGTATGCATCCTTGGGAAGCTCGGGAGGATCAGGCTTAACCTTCAACAATTGCTTCCCGGTGGCAGGCTTCAAATCGATTCTGTGGCCGCCAGTCTTAGACGGGCCACCAGTCGTAGTCGGGCTATACCCGCACGCCTGCGCTGGCTTTGCAGGTATCGTTCCTCTCTGATTGCCACAAACTGCCGGCGAGAGACCGCGACTTGCGGCCGACTGGCCGAAATCGGCCATTGCTTGGCCCAGCCTCTGCCTGCCCGTTGCGGGCGGCGTCGAGGACCGGACGCGCTGAGCCATTGTCTGTGGCCCTTTACCCGCGTTGGGGCGAGGCGCAGACTGCTGCTCAGAAGTCCTTGCACTGGCCGCGGCAGGCGCATTGGCCGATGACGCATGACTTGTGGCGCATTGGCCACTCGACATCGTCCTGGGAGCAGAGATCACCTCCGCCCATGGCGCATCCTCAGATGAGGACCACTGGTCCACCGGTGTGAGGCCTGCTCTGACCCCGCACTGCTTCGCAGCGCTCAGGTATGACTCCGAGGGTTTCATCAGATGATCATTTTCTACCATGAAATCCAGAGCGATGGCCAGGGCTTCCCGGACCTCATCACTCATCGCGTACTCACGCCTCAGCACACATACCAGGTCGGTGAACGCCGAGACAAGACCCATAAACTGGTGTCCGCCTCTTTCAATACCGACAACGCCGCCGTTTAGGCTCTTCTTTGAACAGCCGAACCACATCGCATTGGATGGGTAGGCTGGGAAACCGGCATCGCGGCACTTCATGAAAAACGTGGTTGCAACCTCCTGCATGGCTGTTCCATGCCAAACGATACCAGGACCCGACAAGACTATCGTCGGTGCCTGGCTCCGGCCGCCCTTATTGGCGAATGCCTTCATGGCATCGATGTTCTCATCGATGATCCTACCCGCTTCGGGGCTGGGACCATACGTGTTTTCGGACTTACGCCATTCGGTCAGCCACAGGCATTTGGTAAAGATGATGAATATATCATCTTTAGCGCCCGCAGGAGCACCTGCATGTACCGGGTCAGCCAGCTTCTGGCTGACCACGGTACGGAGAAGCTCAGCCACTGAGGTCTCCTCTTCAACCTCCACGACCTCCAGCGCGTATTCGCCGGTTTTGGCCGGGAGCTTTGTCCTAATGGTCGTCCACTGCTCCTGAAGCTTTGCTCCAGCAATGGATTGACCCGAGCTGCCGGTGACCCAGTGTGAGGGTCCAACCAGCACCACAACGCGAGATCCCTCTACACCTATGTAGGAGACCTTGTTTGGAATACATCCGCTCAGCAGCTCGGCGCATAGGCCAGCTGCGGCGGAGGGGTTAACGTATCCCAGCATTGTGAGAACGAACCCCAAATCGTCCGGCTCCTCGCAGCCGGCGTATTCCATTGCCGTTACGGGCCAGATCATGGAAATAATGTACGTCCGGACATTGAACGCCCATGATTCCCACATCTCCCGCACAAGCTCACAAGGTTGGCGGTCCTGACGATCAGGGTAGATGTTACCGCTGATCGCGCTCATGAACTCACTGCATTGAGTGGCTGCGTTGGCAAGCGCCGATAGCGCGTGCTCTGGCGCATGGTACATGAGCTTTGCAGCCCCTGAAAAAGGAAGGCCGCCAGCCAAGGGAAAGAATTTTCCTTCCGAAGCGGGAACATAGTGCTCCCAGGTATCAAACAGCGGGCAGCATCGTACCTCGCCGAGTTCGCGGATCTCCTGAGGAAAGAACTTAAAATCCACCTCACCGCCGGGTTTTGCCGGGGGAACCGACGCCTCACGTGCCACCGACCCGGCGGGAATTTCCGCCCCAATGGTCAGCGCTACGCGGTTGGCGCCGTGACGGATCCATCCGACCTCTGCCGAGTGAGGGTTTACCTCAAGCACAGGGTTCCAAAGGTGCGTGGCAGGGTTATGCGAAAGCAAATTCCCCGCCACAGCAGCCGTCCCTTCACCAATCGCTTCTTCTTTGAGAGCGATTGCTTCAACACGAACGCGGAATTGCCTTATCACGCGTTGGTGTGAAGGCCCCTTTTCAGTATGCTTGTACGCCTCGTGGGCGTTCTTACCGAGAGGACGTAGCAAAAGTGCCAGACGGACGGTTACGCCCAGGCCAATATGGCTGAGACAAGAGTAATAACTCTCAAGAAAAACGGGCTTCGTCGATGTCCACACGCCTGTTAGCGTTTCGGCATCTCCGAGCGATGCAACGGCATTCCCATGGCCCAATATGTTCCATAGGGACGAGAATTGAGTTCCATGAACCCATCTCTCGTGCATGCTGGCTGCATTGAGCTCTGTGCAGTGCCGCATCGGGAACACTAGATACCCGTCGCGCTCAAGCACGGGTTCACCGGCGTGCCAATCCCCGATTTCCTTGCTCGGCATGGTAAGCGGCTTAGCGCGTTTCCATTCAATCAGGTGAAAGATGGTGGGAGCAATCCCCACTTCTTCCGTGAAGAATCCCACAAAATCGTCATAGGAGGACCACACGGCCTCAATCTCCTTGCGCATGGATCCTACTTCAAAAGCATGTGCATTGACCGTTTGCATCTTTGCCAGCGCATCGGCTGAGATGCAATATACTGCCTTCATATACCCGACCACCGCCTTGGGTGGGGTACAAAGGGCAGTGGGACGCTGGTATGCCCAGGCCTTAAATGCCTCCTCGGCTCCGGCCGGCTGTACATTCGAGGGCATATCTCTCCTACCCTTCTCAACGGCCGCCTGCATTGCGCGAATAACATTCTTGTTCGCCACTTGGAAAAAGGTCTGCCAGCGTGACTCAACCTTTGCCATTTCGTACATCCAGTTCCCGCCTCGGGGAACCAGTGAAGGGGAAACGGCTGTAGACAATGTCATATCAATCAGCGCGTTCCGAGTCGGCTCGCAGTGGAGCTCAGGCTCTCGCGGCATTGCCTCACAGATGATTATGGCAGCCGTGTAGACGCTTTGGTCACTCAGCTCCACTTCACCCAGAAGCATGGCCTGGAGAATACCAGCCACGCGTAGGCGGCGGTATTTCTTGATACACGGGATGGCTGACGTATCCGTAATCATGCCCGTGTCAAACCCCTCCAGTAGGTTGAAAATGCCGGAAAAAGCACCGACGACCTGAGGGTCTTTGACGCCTTCCTTGACTTGCACCAACTGCGTCTCAGCAGTGGTGCGATTACCGTACTGATCGGACTTTGCCGTCAAGTGCGGATAGCAAATCCTAAGATTCTCCGATAGCCGAGTAGGCCTCTCATCGGACAGCGCATTGGCTGCGTTCTTCGCTTCTGCTGGAAGCGGACCCAAGGTGCAGGCGCAGTTCGGGTTCATATAGTCCGCCTGCTGCCGCGCCGCCAAAGACGAACCTCTCGAACGCGGGGCAGCGCCCGCCGCTCCGCTGGCCGCGGATGCAGCCGCTGCCATGGCGCGAGTTTGCGCCCGGGAAGCGGTAGGGTAACACCAAATCAAAATAAACAACGAAAGATTCCCCGATTAAGGGATGCCTCCCACACCCAAAGGTGTGTAAACCTTGGGTGTCAACTGCATCAGTATGAAGGGGCAATTTCCCCTGGTGTAAGACCGAATATGGTCATGCCTATGATAAACAGTCGTGCATTGACAACGATCCCATTACACCACTGCACAGGAAACTGCAAAGCTATCCTATGAACATGCCCACCCGGGCGGAAACTGACATAAACACAAACCAGCTAATTGAGGCGAATGTGCCTGAACTAATGTCGCGAATTTGCGGTTGTTAGTCAGCATGATTAATGCTGTCGTGAATGATGTCCATCAAGCCTACTTAACTCAAGGCTGTTTGAAGGGCAGCGCGGGTCACATATTTTACAACTGAGTCATGCACAAGAGGATCAACACGTGTAGTGCGATACATCCTGTTGCATTTGAAAACTGGGAAAGAGTTCACATGTCGTGAAATGCAAATTAATGTCAATGCATGCACATGATCCTTATTTACAAGACATGAGCAATAGTGTACAACACGGCTATAGCGGTTTACGCCAAGCTTGACAAGAATATCGCGATTAGCAATCCAGGTATTCGGCTGTATGAAAATGCCTACGGAAAACTTCGTGTTCAGCGCGTGCTCAATTAAGTCGTTCAGACATGATTGGCACTGCTCTACCTGGTCACGTGCGCGCCTGATCTTGCTCCAATTCCCTCGCGTGGATGCATCGATCAAACTGCTATATCTGCACAACAAAATGTTAGGTCTGGAGCCTTCAATTGTACCCCGTCTAGGGATAACAGGGCAAAGATTGGCCGGTCTAACAAAGTAGGTAAGCCATCTACCAAACTGAGGTTCAGGCGTTATGCCAAGCTCAGAATCGACGAAAATGTTTCGCGTATCGCAAACATTTGATCGATCCTCAACTATGTCAAAAACCATATAGCTGGATTCAGCTAGCTGGATGAATTTGTTGGAAAATGAATTTTGATCGGTTTCCATGCGTACCCCCCTAATTGGGGAAAGAACAGGTGCAGCAGGCTTTACGACAGGGAGGGTGGGATGGCTAATGAATTTCTCCAGGAATCCTGGATTAAACATTCCTAAAGTCTGCAAATTCCTACCCCATGTCACCTTGTCTACGCACGCTTTGGTGAGAATGTCCGCGCCTTGGTAATGCGATGGACATGCTACGAAACGAAAAATCTGTTCATTGTAGACTTCATTGAGCCAACTAATGTCGATTCGCTGAGTACGCGACATATATCGCATGTTTGGGTTGTTCCCAGTGATAATGATGCGGCATGCGGCCTCATTATCTTCCATACAATTCACCGTGACAGGCTTACCGGTGCCTTGACCGATAGCAAACTGCCAAAGCTGTGCAAGTGGCATGCCTTCCTTGGCCACGCCATGATCTAGTGCAACGATCTCCGCTTCGGGAGTCGATTTGGATACCGAAGTTTGCTTCTTGCTAACTGCGGTAATGGGAACATATGTCCTTGGGCCGACTAGGCAAATAAGGACACCAGATGTACTCTTGGAATCGGTACGATCTCCAGCGAGATCGGCATCGCAGTAAGCGACGATTTCAATGTCACTAGGCTTATCGCAGACCCATCCGTATAGGTGTAGGTCTAGCGTCGAGTTGATATAGGAAACAATCCTATGAAGCTTCTTATCGCACAGTCGATTCCACTTAGTGATTCGACTGGCCAAAGCCTGTACAGGTCTAATTAGGTCGTATCGACCCATTCTAGCACCATATAAAATTTTCATGAGAACTGCAGCTGCAGCGTCGCCTAGGACACCGGGCTGTTCAGCAATCACGTCTGTTGGGCAAGGAGACGGCTGCCCAAACAGCTGATCTACTTCCGGGTTGATGGGATTCTCATCAAACTCCGGTTTACTTTCATCCAGAAAAGGCGTCTCAGCCTTCACCAGAGGTCTAGGGTACTTGGGGAGGCATAGCTCCTTGTACCTATCAACGCATGCTTCCATGAAGCACGCCTCATTATATTTGATGATCTTCACCCGAACCGGGTCGAATTTGACCTCGTCAGCTCGAAGTCGTTTCTCTCCGAAACGAATGTCAGGCATCTCCTTGGATGGTGGATGATCCACAGTCCAAGCAGTGCGAGGATCGAAGAAACCCTGTACATCTGCTGCAGCAAACTCATGCTCGCAGCCCAGATACCGCTTTAGGGTACCCGGCGGTTCCATCGTAATTACCCGACTAATGAGGTCCCATCCGATCGATAGGCTAGCGGATGGGCCACTCATCTTGAAGTCATCAACATACACCACAAGAAAAAGCTTATACTTAGGGTGATAAAACACACTCGGCCATTCCGGGACACGGATAAATCCGACCTCAATAAGCCTCGCTTCGCAATGCTTTTCCCAGAACGTGCCGGCATCAGGATGCCCGTATAGGGCAAGAATCAACGGACAGACCGGATCGTCATAGCCAGCATCTACCCATGCTTGCGGCCATTGATCCTTAGGAAGACGCACCCATGTCGTGGGACCCAGTAGCTTAGCTTGGGTATAGGCGGATTCGCCATCACTGACTTGTAGTGCGTGACCAGGCAACATGCCATATGCATCACACATCTTGCCTGCGGCCATTGTTGCCGGGCATGAGGTAGCTTCGGAAAACATGGCCCAGTGATTTGCCTGGTCCCTCACAAAGCATCCCTCAAACACTACTCTCCCTTTGTACTTCCTATTAGGATCATCCTCAGGGAGTTCATGATTCTTTTCCACACATATGTCAAAAATTCTTCCTACATGGACTGTCTTGCCATTTGCTCGCGCTTCGGCAGCAACTTTCTTCCACTCTCTAACTCTCAACTCATCCCAACATCCCAACTTTCGGAGCTTTGTCCACTCCTTGAGGAGAGCTGCACGCGCCTTGTCGTTACCAGCTTGCTCCTTCTTCGTCACAGGCCTTGCTACACAGGCGTAAAAAGTTGGTATGCCCTGTAGGTTGGGTTGATGCCCCGAAGCCTTGTTCGATCTGGGCATTGGCGGAACAGGATCTCCATTTAACCCTATGGCGGGACCAGCAGGGTACCCGCCGGTACTGCCGAAGCCATTAACCCCCCTGACGGTTACGTCGGGTTGTTTGACGGTGATCTTGGCATCAACAATCATGACTTTCTCGAGTATGAGTTGAGCGATCCTGTCTCCAGGTCGAACTCGAAACTCATAGTCAGAGTGATTAAAAGCATCACTCTCACTTCTCCTGAGAAATCAGGGTCAATTACTCCTGCACCTACGTCTAGCATGTGCTTGACTGCCAGACCTGATCTCGGTGCGATGCGGCCGTAAACTCCGCTTGGGAAAGTAAAGGCGCATCCAGTTTGCACAAGAGCACTTCCCTTAGCGGGAACGATGATTTCATCGCACGAGCTTAAATCTAAGCCCGCAGAGCCAGGCGTCTGCCGAGTAGGGAGAGTTGCATAACTGTTCAACATGTGGACGAGCAAGGCATCCTTGTCTCGTCTCCATGCACACGGATCGGCCTCCGTTACCTCAACAGGCGCAGCAGGAGCGTCGTCCTCCTCGCTCAAGGTAGCAGGGGCAGCCGCATAGGGCTTATGCCCGTAAAGACCTTTAATTACGGCTTTACACATCCCAATAGGATATCGCGCAGTCAAGGGCGTAAGGCTTCCCTCGATCCTGGCGTGGGGGTAGCCTATTTCGTGGCTACACGTGCGCCCTCGTAGCTCGTTGGCTAGTTCAGGGCAAGAAGTGGCGATCCGCCACTGCTTCCTGATGGGAACACCATCGGACGTTTGCATTCCAAAGTCGCAACCGTCAACATCGACACACCTGATGTCGGGATCGTCGATTAGACGCCTCATAAATGGCTGTTTCCAACCAAGGCAATGCCTCGGCCACTCGAATGCAATTCTACCTCCCTTAAAACGCACGCGTTTGGCGACACGAAGGAAAGCAGCAAACATGACCATCGACGTTCGTCTAGCTTCGTTGAGCTCTACTGCGAACTCGGGACCGTACTGAGACAAATTAACATACTGCCAAGTACTCCACGGTCCGCACGGGATCGAGCCCCATAAGTCACAACCAGGATTCTGATCGACGATCTCAATCAATCTGGTCATATCCTTATTCTTTAAAATGTCGAACGACTCTTTGTGTACGCGAATCGCGTCACCCCCCTGTTCCAGCATTGTGGCGGAGAGCTTAGAGTCAGGTTCGCATGCAAATTCTATCAACAATCTCCGCTTTATCAAAGCGGGTCCAGCTGGTTTGGAGGGTGCGGCTTCGCCAGCACGCGCTCGTTTCAGAGCTTCCTCCCTTTCAGCCTCGATGTATATCCTTCGCATACCGACGGACATACCTTTCCAGTCAGTAGAAGAAATGGAGTTGGGTTTACCAGATCCAGAATAGGACCTCTCCTTTCTTTCCTCCTTCTGCTCATAATCAAGCTCATCACCGTGTAAGGTGTGGGCTTTAGGCTCACCTGCATCGAGGTCTTTGACTTTGTCTAGCCTATTTTTAAACTTGGTCAGAGTGACCCTCGGAGCCCTAGAAGGAGCATGCCCTTTATCATACAGAATGGTCACACCAGTCCAGAACCTTTGAGTTCTGACTCGATGTCCTGGGTTCAGGATTCTCCTGTCATCACGGATACACTGCTGCGTAGAGTCAATGTATTTTAGATGAGTGACACGATAATCATCCACATCCGCTTGGGACGGGCCTCCTGGAGGCAGCGGAGATCTATCATCCCCGAAAAAGGCTTGCCTAGCATCGACATGATGTCTGTGCCAGGATTTAGACTCTTCATCACGCACCCAGTGGTCCCTTTCAGGAACATCAGCAGGTGCTTCGGAATCAAAAACGGGATCACCACTGTCATCGTTAGGATGATCAGTACCCGGACCAACGGCATCGAGCTTGCTGTCCGGTTGAGTGGGAGCATCCGCTTTGGGAAGACCCTTTCCTTCTCCAGTATCTAGGAGCTGGACCTCCCTAGTCAGACGCTCATAGGCGGCCAACATGGGAAAAACGTATCCCTCTTCGGGGTTCCGCCAAATTCTTTTGACCTTGATGAACACTGGGTCGGGAAAATCCGTTCCTAAAGTGTTCAAGATCGGCAACGTAGTAGTCGCCCTTCCACTGGCCACCGGGCTCTAATCTATAACCCAGGAAAATCCCAGGCTTCGACACTGGCCCGAATTTGGGCGCTTTAGATGCAGGGTCAATCTTCTGTGCCGGCATAGCGGGCACGTTACTGTACTCGTCCTCTCCGTGATCGGACGGCCCTGAATCATCAGCTAGTTCATCATCTCCTTCGGGCTCGTAATCAGAGTCCTCAAGAGGGTCAAATTCTTTTGGCTTTACAGTGAAATACGTCTCGCCAGTCCACGGGGCTTTTAGCTCCTTGGTGGAATCTGGACCGTATCTCCAGTCTACGGAGTGCATCATTTCTCCATTTTCCTCATCATACTGAACCCATGTATCACGGTCAGCGGTGAGACGAATATGCTCGATTGGAGCATCAACGCTGTCAGCTTTGAATAGCTTAGTCCTTGGTTCAACGTGCACTCTGACGAGTTTGCCAGATTCTTCATCGAAGATCCAGTGATCTTTTGTAGGAATTTCATCAGCTTTGTGATGGTCGTCCCGTTCGGAGGCGTTTTTGAGCCCCCCCTTTTCGAGCCTACGCGGTTTTGGCGCGATTGGCTTGAAATCAACAAGACATCCGAATGGGATGAGTTGACCGGGAAAATCCCTGTCATCGTTTCTCTTTCCCCATGCGGTTCCTTCACCTCGATTTTCGAGATTTCTGGCCGCGCAAAATGCGCGAACGGCAAATGGCCACCATTTGGGCGATAAGCCGGCTTGTCTGAGGAGTACTCTTGCTCCATGCAGAACTAGCTTCACTTTGTTTTCAATGATGCCATTCGTCTTTGGCATTCCGGGTGTGGACATGTGATGCACCCAAGCCATTCGGCGAGTAGCCGCAAGAAACTCTCTGGCTTGGTCCGAGTATAACAGACCAATCTTGGGTTCGGGACCCATAAACTTGTGAAAGGCTTCTACCGTATTAGGTACAGAACGACTAAAAACAGGGAGTACATCTATGTACTTGGTCGCAAGATCGTAAAACACGACTGCGTCCGTTTCACCATTCACACCACGGTCCTTTAAACCGTGTAACACCATCGTGTCAACAGTGACAATATCACCGAATTTCGTGCATTCATGCGCGTCGGCACCGCCCCGGCGGTGCAAACGCACGTTTTCCATCTTTGCGCGTTGGCAATGTGGGCAAAAGGATTCTTTGGCAAATGTGACATCATGTGTTGAAGCGTTTTAGCTTCAGCACGTAACTGGGCTTCAGTCCTGTAGCCCTCAGGGTGTTTGATTTCAACAACTTCACCCCCCTCGTCAGGCGCGTCGGCCTCAGAGGGAGCTGCAGGGTACAGTGAATCGTTCATGGCAATTACTGGACCGGGCATTGCCGGTATCGCAGGACATGCATCTAAGTTCGGGGCTCCAAACATAACCGGCCCTTTAGGCAGGTATGGGACGTTGTTTATAACGTCGAGCCTAACAGTTCTCCCGGATGGGCAGATGAGAACAGGCGTCTCAAAAGCATCCCACCGGAAACTGTATCCAAAATCCACGCACCTACGTCCTATCGATACAATCGAGGGTGTATTACCCATGACGAAGGCTTCAATATCCTCGTCAAGTGACTCAACAGTTGCATCAACTCTACCTTGAGTCCCAGCAACACCATTTGCGGTTTGCAAGGAGTGTTGGATTCGCCCATTCTTGATGTGGCGATGATCCTGCGCAGGAATGTCGTGCATCCCAACCAAGTCGAAAGGACACCCAGTGTCAGCAAGCCACCGGATTTCGACTTGTGGGCCAGGCATAGCAGGCATCTGATCAGGAACATTTTCCCTGATCATTCGAGGGCGACGAGCCCACCTATTATCAGGCACATACTCACCTAATTGCAACTGTACAATCTGTCTAGTAGTGGCAGCTAGGATTCTAGCATTTTCCTCGGACATCGCAATCACCTCGGGAGGTTGACGCAACCTATCCGGGTGAATGGGGTGAGAATGCGACCGCCGATTCATGATCGGCCTAGGCTCGTCACGTGTCCTTATATTCTCAACTTGCTGAATTTCAGCATTGTCATTGAAACTCAGCCTGCGAGCAGTGAGCTTAATCCTCACTGCCTTCGCGAGCTCAGAGTTATACTGGCCGCACTTACCGGGCAGGTAATAGAAATCCGTCCTAATGTCAATTGGCCCAGGAATCCGTCTGAATAAAACGGATTTGCGAGTCGGTACACTCAAATCGACATCATCAATCAGAGCGTTGTCCGAGAGACGAATCGTTCGTCTGCGAATTACAGCTCTGATATTCGGGCCGCCCGGACACGTACCTTGCAGTGTACGAGCGCCAATAGTGGTCACTGACCACTCCATTGTCCCTTCAGGGCGTTGAAACCGAGCTCTATACTCTTCAAATGCCTTGGCTATGGGATGAGCAGGGCAGGCAACAAGCCCAATAGCCTGAGGGTGACGGCCCGCCCCTCTCAAAAACCCGCTGACAAATCAGGGGCAGGACTATATGTCCTGTCGTCAGCAGTGGTAGTAGGTTCAGCAGACTCGGGTTGCGCATCGGCAGACTCGGTCGCTGGGGCCGCAGTGTGTTGCTTCGCTTCTTTCAGCAAATGCTCAGGTGGCTTTGCATGCTTGTAATCACACTTATCCCTCATGCACTTTCCATAGGAAACCCATTGGGCGCAATACCCTGGAATCAGGGGAGGACGCTCCTTGCGTTTCGCATCGGAACTCCCAGTTCTTGTGTGTGCGAATTTGCACTCTTGTCCGCGCGAACAGTATCCACGCGCGAAGTCCCTGCACGCATCAATCGCAGGAGCACCGGGCGACGTAGATCTGGGCCTCCTTGGGGGTTCGCCCCTAGGGCTAGGCGTACGCCGCTTGTCCTGCTCCCGATTCCTGGGAGAGTACTTGTCCCTTCGATGAGGACTTGGGGTATTACCGGTCCTCTTCCTTGGATCACTAGGAGGCCGATTAGGCCTATGGGAATCTCCAAACGGAGATCGTCTCCTGACGGGAGGACCAGGAGCACCAGGTTTCTGGGCTCTGTCCCTGGACTGAGATCGTTCGTAAAAGTCTTTGTGCATATTGACCTGATTCTTACGAACCCTCCAGCGGTCAATTTCGTTCTTACAACGAGCACGAAGCCATTCATAGCTACAAACATCAGGGTTGGATATGTTCCTATCCCATTCCCTGATATCATGAGCCAAACAGTTGAGGTGTCTAACCTTCTCACTGAATAGCGACCGCTTTACCTGCTCGGTCAGCGGTTCATCGAGACCCGCAAGGATGTGATCCCACTTCGCGATGAACCTTTCAAGTCGCTCCTCTTCAGTATAGAAAGATGAAACACTGCATCGCAAGTTTGAGAGCTCAATTATCCTGAATGATTGCTCTCCGATATTTGCAGTCCTTAAGTGGTCGTATAAGAGCCACAGGATCTGCCTACTCTTGATGCGATTGTTGGAGCGTTGAGCGGCTTCGGTGAGACGAT
Organism: Effrenium voratum; assembly: GCA_963377175.1. Taxonomy (NCBI): domain Eukaryota; class Dinophyceae; order Suessiales; family Symbiodiniaceae; genus Effrenium; species Effrenium voratum. Next base: position 1,104,325 of record CAUJNA010000779.1, read on the forward strand.
TAATCTTATCGATAATTGCAACAGTCTTGATGCACTTCCGAATGGCTGCATTGAACCTGGCTTCAAGGATGTGGTATTTACATTCCCCATCCAGTTCATCAAAGGTCTTTGCCTTCTCGACTTCAGTTAGCCAATTGATGACGTAGAGTCCATCATAGCTGTAGGCATTGCTAACAGCTTCCTTCATATTGGCTATCCATACCCTCAGCCCAGCCGCGTCGGGCTCTGGCGGGAGGTCTATGGGAATGCACTTAGTCGCAGCTGTACAGTTCGGATCATGGTGGCTACTGTATCCGCCGCCACCAGTCCCGAAAAGATGCTGTGGAACCTGAGAACTACCGATTGACAGTGCACATACAGGACAAAGGCGAGTAGCCTTCGGAATGCAAATCTCACATGCCCTTTTCATGCATATCTTACATTCCCCAATTTTGCTGGGGTCAGGAATATCCCGATCACACATCCGACAGTTCTTTTCAGGAGGATCGGGGCCACGCATGGTCGGCGGCTCAAGGCCTGAAGGATCCTTCGGCCTCGTACCGTTGGGATCAAATCCTGGATAATATCCGGTTTCTCGTTTATCCAGGGGCACGGGTTGCGTAGCCCTCGGAGGGCTCTGAAGGTCAGCCGCGTTGGGTTGACCCCCAGTGGGAGTGTCACGGAATCTGTCAACGGGTGGCCGCAGAGGCGGCGAGTACGACCGCGTCGGGTTCGTCTCAGGCGCGCCTCCAGGAGATCTATTCCTGACACGGTTACCATCGGGATCCCTTCTTCTCCTAGTTTCGTCCCTAAGGCACGCAAGACAACAGGGACCCTGGACAAATCCAAATCTCCTGTAGTCATCCTGCCCAGCAGAATGTCTGGTGCAGTAGTAGGTCCTACAAAACTGACACTCAATTCCCTTGGTCAGGAACGAGCTCTCCCTACAGACACCGCATCGGGGTCCGTTACGGGAACATTCTTCACACAAGTTCTCTTTGAACGAGAAACAATACTCACAAATATCACCTCTGCATCCCTTGCAGTGAAACTCAGCCATGAGATGATTATATCCATCACCTACGTATTTACACCTGGGTTTACCAGGGTCGCCAGGGTTCCCACCGGCGGCACTCTTCTTCCCCCCTCCTCCTGGGCTTTGCCAATCTGGAGGAGGAGGTGGTGGAGGATCATCATCAGGAGGGCCAGGTGGAGGTGGCCGCTTATCCGGAGTACGGGACGCGGCACGCCTTCCTCCTGTGCGATCGTTCAATCCACTACTTGAGGCCTGGTTCGAGTGCCTTGACTCGAGGGAGTTAATTCTCTGGGCCGTATTACCCAGCACCTCGAGCATTTGCTCGAGCTTACTGTTGAGCGTAGTCGAAACGGCCATGTTATGAGTATTTTGCTTGTCCGTGTAGGATTTGCAGTCCCTTGACTTTATCTCAAGGTTGGCTTGTGTCTCATAAAGTTGGTCTTTAACCCACTTTATGCCGTCCCTATTATTGGTCCAGCGTTGTTCGACATCTTGCATCATCCTATCAATCTGACATACCCTAGTGGACAGGTCCTCGATTTTGAGGTTTACTCCACCAATCGCAGGATGGTTGGATTGGCTCTCCACTAGAGATCTCTCGATCATATCAACACGAGCTATAAGCCCGGTTACTCGATCAGAAAGAGATTCAAAAACAGTTTGAACCTGGGTGATGGAGCGAGCAACATCATCATAGCTGGCTCGCTCATTTAGGGCATCGCCTATGCTTATCATGCGATTGGAAACGATCTTGACGCGTTGGCCAAGCTCGGTCACGATGTCCTTAGTCCCTTGTGACAGCTGCATGGCCGCGTTCGCAGCCTGCGTACACGTGCTACTCACATGGACGCATTGGTCGTATTTGGCCCTCCACGAGTTAACCTCAGTGGAGAGCTGCTTGATGCATTGATCACTTCTATCATTCCTACGCCCAAGGTCTTCGACCTTAGCAACCAGGCGATGAATGATCGCACTTACCGAAGAGTCCACTCTCCCTCTTTCAAGGGCTGTTACAAGATCAGCAACCTCGTTGGGTTGCTCCTCACTCGCAGGACCAAATCCTGATCCGCGATCTCGAGGAGTGGACAAATCAACCATGATCGGATTAGACCTCGGAGGTGTCCTGAAATCATCTTGTACTGCCGTTGATGGCCGTGGGAATTCGCTCCGATTCGGAGACTGACTCTGATACGGTGCAGATCTTCTGGCATCACGAACCGCTGATGGCTGTGGCATGCCTAGACCCTTTGTCACAAACAATTTGGGAACTACCGGCCTATCAGTCCGCATAGGAACTTCAGGCTTCATATCGGCAATGACAACGTCATGCAAATCAGTCGCATTGGACGCTCTAGACTCAGACATTGATTCAACATCGGTGGCGCTGCTGACGGTGTTGTTGTGATTGGAACTTGATGCCATCATGGACTCAGATTCTATCGGAACATTAGCTCCGTCCATGTTGTCCAGGGCAAAAATGGAAGCCGCGTTGGGCGTAGGGCGAACACCTTGCGCGTTCAAGCCACTTGACCTATTAAATTCCTCCTGGAATGCTTCGATCCCATCAAGCACGTTAACGAGTGTGTCCGCGTTTAACGGGTCTCTACCAATGATCGACGCTGGGTCACCTGATCGACCGCGTCCTGAGTCCCGCGTACTGGGGTTACCCCTGTGGGCAGTTTCCCGATCCATCCCCCTTGCCCTATGCGATCCAGTCGAATTTGACCTTGATCGTTTGCTTGGGGTTGGACTGGGATGCAAATCCAATCTATCTACGATATTACGCTCCCTAGGGCTCTCAAATCCTGAAAGTCCTGGGGGAGGGGACATGTTCCTCATGGTCGGGTTTACCGACGGCCTTGGCCTGACGTTACGGCTGGCCACGTCAGGATTGAGATTCTCAATCGACAAAGGTAGCATGAATTCATCGCTTCCAGCAGCCCGTTTTGGGCTTTGGAATTGCGGGAAAGATGACGGGGCGGGTGGCCCTGGCATCCATGCGGCAAAATCCATACCAAAAATGTTTCCGTCGTTGGGCCATGAGGCTCTCCAATCGAGCCCACCGGATTCGGTCGGCAGATGAACATCAAATGCAACTCCACTGGATGTACCAGGTTCGGGATTACCGAGCACTTGAAAAGCTATGCTACTGGTTGGCACAGGTCTACTGCTACTTCGAGAGTCACGAAACTCGGACTGACCAATATTCATCAGCTCCGGGAAAGATGAGGATTGAGCTCCAGGTGCAATACCGGGCTCGTCATCATCACGTCCTGAGACGGAATCATCATGGTCAGGACGATTAGCCCCACGACCCTGAGAGCGATTAGCTCTTGAGGCATTAGACGATAGGTCATCAGTGCGAGTAGCACTGGACCTTCCTGAAGGCATTGCTTCTGAAAAAGTGTGGTCCGACAAAAAGTCAGGACCGGAAAACATCGGCTGTCCGGGCACTTGGTCGTCATTCACAACGTCCAAGATTCCGGCCTGGCCGAGAACCCACTCATCGGTCACCACATGAGGTCCATCCTCGGTGATTCCCGCCATGAGTCCTACAGTAGCCTATGGAAAACGGCGCCTGCAGGGTTGTTATTAAATGGGGTTCGCGGTGCCAACCGAGGACGAATCCTACGGCTGATAACCTGCGAAAGGGTTTGAAACAGTATTTCGGGAGAGAATAAACAGGCCCTAACCCACCAACAAGAAGAGACAGTTTAAGCCCCCCAGTCCCAAGGGCAAAGTGGTGCCCTCGGCTGGCAATGAACCACACAGATAACAAACGGGGAATCCTGTTTAACCGCAAAACCCAAACAGGAAAGGGGACCAGCGCAGCCAACCAGGCGAGCGCAGCAAGCAAGCGAGCAAAGCAATTAACCAAGCAAAAGCGGAGCAGCAGCAACAGAGCGCACACCACCAGACAAACAACCGACCCACAACCAAAGAACGTGCCTACCGCCGCGAACCTCAGCCCGATCTTTTGCAAGACCGAGATGAGTAGCGGCGCCGTAGGCAGCCGATGCCGTTATGGCGGCGGAGTCCGACGCGGTGAAAAGCTTGAGCCAAATGGCGCATTGGCCGTGGCGTTGAAACATGTTGCGATAAAACTACATGCCCCCAAAAACACTAAGGAATGGGTGAAAACAAACGTGTGAGGAATCAATCTTGCGGCTACCCACTTACAAGCTCACCGCATGCATTTTGATGGGGTGGACATCAAAATTGGTGTCCAAAGGCTCCCGAGGTATTTAGGGCCCTACGGCCAGGTTTTGAGACCGGGTCCCAACCACCCATTCCCGGGGTGTCTAATGCTTCGGGTCTTCCATTGAAAGCTAAAGCGGAAAGCTCCAGGAACTCGGGGAGTGAGAATTCACCTTTGGCCGTCCCAAACCACGGGCTACATTTGAGCCAGGCCCGTCGCGCTTCGGCCAGGGCACGTAAATGGCCAGAAACACGAAGAGGTACAAGTAGGCCTGAGGCAAAAATCATCAGCTGACCCAAAAACCTCTTGGTTACACCAACTGGAAAAAACAAAACAAGGAAAAGACATGGTCGAACCCCTAAGCTCTTGATTCCGCCAACTGGAGAAAAACACGAAAAAGACATGGTCGACAAAACGTGGGGTTCGAAGAAACCCCTTACTTTCTCGCTATTGTTGATGGCACTCCGACTGCTCCGGTTTACATCTATCAGTTTGGCATTTTGGGTCCAGTACCCCGAGATCGATAAACAACACTCGGGTTCTGAGTGGAACTGCAACTCAGTTGCCCAAAGGACTGGAAACGAAAGGTTAACCTGTTGGGGCCATGACGAAAAATGGACCAACACTGGAGAACCAAAGGTCAAAAAGGTCGGCTTTGGGCAACTAAGGCAAAGTGTCGGCTGAGCAGTATGCCACCAGCTCCACTTTGCGCTGGGAGACTCCCTTTGAAGTGGTGGGAAATCATCTAAACAGGCCTCAGTCAGAGTCTCTTAGGCGCTTCTCGGCCCTTACTTCTTTTGGTTCAACAAATCGATCTGGTAAATGGGAAACCCATACACCCCTTCTAAACCAGTAAAATCCTTCTATTTGTCTGGCAAACCCACAAAAAACAATGAATCCATCTATTTCCCTGGCCAACCCATCTATAGCAGTGGAATGCATCTATGTCTTACCAAAACCAGGCAAAGCTCACCGATGTTTTCAAAAAAAGGTTGCGCCTTCAAGGCCGTTCCAACTTGTACATGCAAGTTGTCGTGCATATGTCACTAGGATATATGAAAACACGGGATATGTGTCCCCTTCAGCCGGACGCTGTTATGTGTTAATTCACACGGAACTTCTGACTTTTGGCTCTGAGACATGAGGCATTTTGTTGCGGGTTGGCTATTAACTCTCTGTGACCCTAAAAGGGAGCACATGTTCGAGGCCAAGGTTTGATATTTTCAGGGAACCAACAAAAAAACGGTCTTTAAACAACGGGCGCCCCCGAACAGCTGGGGCCAACTGTTTGTTGACCTTCGAGAATGGTTGCTGATTTGTCTAACGGCTTTGACCGAACCCTTTTCCCACCAACCAGTGAACAATTGCCACATTGGCACTATTCCCCGTTCCCTTGTCGCAAATGCAGCAACTGACTTTGGGGGAACCCCGGAACGCGGAGAAAATAGATGGATGCCGCACCGCTGCATGGAGATTCCTTGTTCTCCAAGGCAACCCGGGAAACATGCCCTTGCATTGGTTGGTCTACCGCCGCAACTCCATATGCCCACTTGTTTGAGGCATTATGATGTCAACCCTCTACTAAACAATGCATCGGAATTTACAAGCAAAACCCATCGGCTTTCCAAACAACTGCCCCGAAACAAGCGGACATTGGAGCTTTCGGGGGTACAACTTCAGGATAGGACTGAAAAAACTACCCTGGATCGCCAGTTGCTGCCTTTTTCCATGAACTTTACCCCAAAAACCAGCAACAGTGACTGAACAAAGCAGCAACTTGGCTATCTAGGACCTGCCCTTCTAACCCCCCGTCCAAGCTCACCTGCAGCAGGATTCCGCCCACCGACCGGACTTCCTTGAAAGCGTCGTGGATGGAGTCCCCGTTCCTCGGCCAATGCGAGGCCACTTCTGCGGGGAATGGGAGGCCACGGAGCCGAAGGCTTGAACTCCGAGGCCATTCTTGGTTAAGACCGGAAAAAATAAAAATGATTCCAGTAGCGATAAGTTCCAATTAAAACCAACAAGGGATTCTCTTAAAAACAAAAGAAATCTCAAGCAAATGGAAGACTTTGGTTTGAAGTCGGGCCAGGCGAACGACAAAAGTCGGGTCGCCATCCAAAAAGATAAGACCCCGAATCGAAGGAAAGGTCTCCCCTCCAAGAAATGGCCAAGACATGCCAAAAGGTACCGGAACCAACACACACACACGACCTGATCGGCACCAGACAGATTTGTTGTCTGGCCCCAGGCAAGCAAACACAACAATTCAATTCATCTTATCCCTTAAAACTCCAAGCCCTGGGGAAGTTAATCTTTTACTATATAGCCCATGTTACCCAAAAAGTTGAAGAGTTGTGTTTTTAAGAGGTAAGTCATGTTTCTGGCAAAGGTTTTGATCAACTTTAGGAACGCCGGAAGTCTGGCATCCCGAATCCCGAAGATTTGGCCCCGACTTTGGCCGCTTCAACGTGTGTGTGAGAGACCTAAGCTCAGCTCAGTTGAGCGCACAACACCCATTAACGTCTGGTTCGGCCAACATGGTTAACATGAAACTAGGTAGTAGAACCACCCTGCAAATGGCCATGCTGTTTTTTTTGGGCGCTCCTCAGTTGATTCACCCTCCGCACGATTAAATTGTGACAAACATCTGCAAAACTTCGGCCCAGCAGTTCTAGCTGCACCCTCTCCATTCTCTTCTGGGATCCTTCTCTTCAAAAAATGCCAAAGCTCTGCAAAATAGGTGGCTTCCAAAGAGAACGCTGGGTGAAAAGAAGGGGGGGCCCACTGAGCGCCGCAACATGACATCAGCATCTGTCTCAATCCTTCGAAGTTCACTGTGGATGGACAAAATCCGCTTCTCGCACCACCTGAAAAAACCATGGTTGAAACCAGAACGTTTGTTGGTATGTACAGGGCAATCATCAGAAACCAGGGCTTTTGAACCGTGGTGCGAAATGGATTTCGTCCATCCACAGTAGGTGCATGTTCCTCCCCTAGAAAAGAAATAGCCAATAACACGTGTCTCCAGTACTGAGATCGATTCCTTTTAAAACCAGCAGGGGAAAATCAGCAACATGTTCCTGTTCAGCAGGTGAAAGTAGAAGCAAAACATGCGCAGCTCCGATCCCCGAGCCCCGAGCAATGCAGCAAGTGGCATCAGTGAGAAGAGCATTTCAGCGGCGCTCTGCGGGTCCGCAAACATCGCAGATTTCCAGAAGAGGCAGACCTCAGTGGGGTTGCTTGTTCATCCACAGGAAGAATATGAGCAAATACTGTAGATGGACGAAATCCTGCACCAGGTGGAAATCATGGTTGAAACCAGTGCTGGTTGGAAAAAAAACCGGGGAATCATCATTCCAGGGAAGCTTAGGTGGTGCGAAATGGACTTCGCGCAACCATCCACAGTATGTCCAGTATTAGATTCCCTTCAAAACTAGTTGGGACCTGGAAATACAAGCTGATCGCCTGTTGGGACCGCAAAAAACAAAACAAAAACCAAAAACAGAAGTCCAACAACCAAAACCAAAAACAAAAACCAAAAACAAAACGGAAATCCACAAAGTTGAAAAGGTCGATGCGCTTTGGGCAACTGAGTGACACCCAGCAAGATGAAGGCGAAGAAGAACCTCGGCATGTCGATCCGCACTTCACAGACTCCTTTGTCCCCTTGGTCGCTCTCTGCTCTGCTCAAAAAGGTTAGCTCTTAGTGGTGTAATGCGGAAAACCCATTTGGATCAAAAAGTTAAAGTCCTGGCAGCCCTTGGCAAAATGCAGCAAAGTCCCCAGACCCTTCTTGACTTGCGGGCCCGTACAAGCACTTGAGGGCCTGTGAAATACGGTTTGGACCGAAGCCCCCAACATACAAATCAAATCAAAAAACGTGTTTCCTTGCATAGGGTGTATTTCCACCCCAGAGTTTAGAAGTCCAGCCCTTACTTAAAAATAGCTTATGACCCCAACATGGGGTTCACTCCCTTTTTATTGGTAGTTTGAGGGTTCACTTCTATACATACATATACTTCTGTATTGATGACTATGCTTTTGAGGTGTTGGGTTGCTTTTTGGGGTCCGTGTGTAGACGAAACTCCCAAGGAATCTCGTCCACGTCAAGGTTAAATAGGGGGCGCGCCTGGGTTGAGGACTGCCCTCTCTTTCTTGATAGGATACTGATAGATGCAAAAATAAGATGCAATAATAGAACTTCACATTAGATGCAAACATAAGATAATTTGAGATAATTTGAGATAAATTGAGGTAAGGTCTAAACCACGGATCTGGGACCCCTAATATAATCAATGAGATAGGCCAAGCATTGTTCAACTTATCAAAACGCTTATGACTCCTTCAACGCAGACAGACCCCCTTGGAAATACGCTGAGGGGCCCTCGAAAAAGGGCCCCTTCTCGACGACCCAAAATCGCTGAAGCCTGCTTGCGCATAAAAAAGATGTTCGCCTCAGCTCCCCCACGCGCCCGTGGTATCTTCTTTTTCGTCCGTGGCTTCTTTGCAGCTGCCACAGACAAACTCGGGCGAAACCGGGTCGGCCATAGCGACTCCTGGCCATTACCGAGCATCACTCAGGACTCTCGTGACAAGGTGGAAATTACAACCACTTCTACCAAAGGCCTCCTGTCATGACTCCTAAGGGGAGGTTCCCTGAAATGGGGACCAACCCCGCCCACAATGCTCAGATCCCAGTCCCAGTCCTGTTCACCAGTCATTTTCCTTGTTCAAAGGGTGGTGACTGATACCTAAGATATGCTAGGTCCTCCAGTAGAGGCTGAAATCAAGGTACCAACCTCTTTTTCCTGTTGTCTATTTGAGTAGGGGAGCCCTCCCCCAAAAAAGTTCAACGGTAAAAGGGCGGACCTAGTACGGGTAAATGGCACCTCTGGGAGCTGAGACTGAGGAGCCAACGAAGGCGAAGCCGAACCGCTGACCCCCAGCTGTCCTACCACCTGCCCAGGCCGATCTCATTGAGGTCAGACACCGCCAGCAGCTGCCCCGCTGCTGACTCGGAGTTCCTCCGACCGGAAGCCGACAAAAATGGATGCGTCAAAATCCAAATCGTACCCCCAGTGAACATCCCAATCCTTACTGAAATGGGCGGTGAATTCACCTGCCCAAAATGGTACCATTGGTTTTGACCCAAAGCCAAATGAACATTGGAGCAAGCATGGGGTTTCCCCCGCCGCACGGAAACAAAAGAGGCAAGTGTCCTGTCCTTTTGGTTCCCTCATCAGAAGGGGTGGGGCCCAAGTGTTGTCATATCCACTGGCATGCCTAACTCAAAGAGACACAGAACCTGGGGATGACAGGCGATCAATGGTTGGGTTGCCAAAGGCGTTGGATCAGCCCTTCACAAACAAATTCATTCAGCTTTGGCCCGGCAGCCAGCAACCATGCATTTGATTTTGGACCATATTTACCGAAATGCAACATGATTTCAAGCCAGACCCTGGTAAGGGTCCAGAAGTCTCTTTTGAAGTCGGCAACTGAGTAATTTAACCTCAGGGACCAGGTTCAGATTGTGGATGAGCGCACGTTCCCGGAAAGTATCCACAGCAGATTGAGCATCAAGAACCAAGTAAGGCAAACGTACTGATTGATCCTTCAAAACTGGAAAGGCAAGTTCTCCTGACACAAAAAGACATTAAAAACCAAGGCATTCCCAGAGATAGCTCGTATACACAAGGCCCCCCTTGCCTAATCTTCCTTTGTTTGCTATCCTTGCTGGCTGCAAGGTAAGTCGCGCTTCCAACAACAAGGCTTGCGGAATTCCCGCAGAAGCCCCCGCATGACGTGTTTAGAGCATGGCCTACTGCGCCCAAAGATGTACAATGATGCCACTGCCATGAGCAAAGAAGGGCACACAAACTTTTGATGTTTACCATCAAAATCTCGGTTGCTTTCTGCTCCCCTGCTAAAAGTGAATAACTCTTAGTGGTGTAATACGGAAAACCCCTTAGTTGGATCAAAGAGTTAAAGTCCTAGCAGCCCTTGGCAAAATGCCCCGAAGAAATACTTTTCGAACAAGTCTTTGAAGTTCTGGAACTCCTTGCTTTCGGTAGAGGGCCCGGTGGCTTTCCTTGCGGTTTTTTACTGCGGCCACTACCCGGGGTCTTTGGGAGTCAAGGCGGTTGCCCCAAAAAGGGACCTTTAAAGGAGCTGACGCAAGTGGTTCAATGCCTAAACCCTCAAACTAACTGTAAAAAACTGATTAATTATTGCAACGCATATTTATGCTTGATGGTGTCCCCATTTTTTATGGGTACTTTGAGAGCCCAGGGAGATCCAAAACCTGAAATAAGAAGTGGATCAAGAACAAGAGTTCATGCGAGGTCGTTTTTACCCCCAGCCCCTTGCCATTACATGGCAGGACTTTTGAGTTTACAATCAACACCTGGTCAAACAATAGCAAGCACGTTGAATGCTCCTATTTCTTATCTGCCCAGACGCTCCTGGGGCTTCCAATGCAAGACCCAGACCCTCCATTGGACACCTGGGGTGTTGGGGTCTCAAAACCTGGCGGTTTGAGGGCCCAAAATGAAGCGAATTGGAGCATCTGGGCGGATTGTCCCTTACTATCCTTGACTTCTCCATGTTTTTATCGTGGCTCAGCTCGCCATGAATCAGGTCCAGTGATTTTGGCATTCTCAAAGTCACCCCGCAGGTGGTAGGCCAGCACTCTCTGGCTCTGACCCTTTGAGTCAAACCATCTCCCCAACCAACAGTCTATGATTTTCCTTGTTTTCGCGTGGGCAGTACCGACTGAAAAGAAGAAAGAGCGACGCAAATTAGGGTCCCCGAGTGGTCTTTTGCAATTCGAAGCCAGGCTCTGGGACAGGTCCGCTGCCACCCGCTGCAAAGTGGTGACCACCACTTCTCCGTCCTCCACGCCTCGATTCGCGAGTTGGTAGCGGTAAGGCCCGCCTACTATGTCTAGACAAACTATCCCAAAATGCCACCGATGTCAATGAGACTCCAATTTTAGGGCTCCCAAACTGGTGGGTTTTTGCATTTGACACCAGGACATTTTGGAGACCGCGTGATTTGGAAGGCCTTCCATTGGTATCACAGAAGTGGATATCTCAGGCAACACTGCCTTGGGGTGCCCTTTTTTTCGCAAACAAAAATGGGTGGCGGCCTTTTCTGTCTGAGTCTCTGCAATGATATTGAATGTTAAGTTTGACTATGAAGCGGAATCTGGACATATTTGTATTTGAGTGTGTTTTTGTTTGTTGAGGGCACTTGGAACCAAGTTCTTCAAACCAATTGGCATTGTAATCCTACTTCCCATGTTGAGTGACGCGTTCACGCGATACCCAGAAATCAATTAAGCAGGGGTACCAGAAAGTGGGAGACATCCCGCATTTTTTCAGGTAACCCTTACTTGGTGGTTGGATTGCCCGGTTCTGCAGAGGGTACATAGGAAACCGCAGCACTTCCACACCTCCAAACCATTGGGGTCACCGCCAATTGGGGGGAAGCGGTTTGGTGAACAATCCAACTAAACAACCTTTAAAAGATCTAAAACCTGCCGGAAAAGATGTACTACCTTTAAACGATGTACTACCTTTGAAAGATGTACTACCTCGAAGTTTTCTCTCGGGTACCCTTTCTTGGTTGGTTTCTGTGAAGCCCGAATGAAAGGACACCACCATCCATGGTTTTGGGTGGGCCCCCCCCCAGAAACAAGAAAACAAAACCAGTTAAAGGACACCGCCATCCATTCTTGGGGTGCCCCTCCCCCCCCCCCCGGAAAAATAAAAATAAAAAATGCCTCCCTCGGCGCATCATGTTTGATCCCAAGGCGCGTGCCCGTCGCATGGCCTCCAGTAGATCCTTCTCCTGCAGGAAGGTCGGAACCCTCACCTCCGCCTCCCGCTCCACCTGGCAGCGACGGACGCGGGCGCGGGGATGCTTCTGGGTTTTAAGCCCCATGGCTTGATGAACCGAAGGAGCAGCCTTTGGTTTTTTCAAGGAGGTTTAGCGACCCAGCGTGTTTCAAGAACCAGGGTGTCGAGGTATTGCTGCTTTCAAACCGATGTTGTATGATGTTGCGCCTTCAACCAAATATATATATATATATATACATATATATTAATATGTATGTATATCACCCCCAGTTTAGAGGCAATGGTTTTGCATTTCCAGTGTTGAAAAACATCCAGCGCTCAGAGAACCGAACAAGGACCCGAAGGAGGGGTGATTGTTGTTTTTTTCAAGGAAGGTTCAGCTTCCCTCCGACTTCCGACTGGTGGTCCGGATTGGTGGTTTGCCAACAAGAACCAAGGGTTCAATTCTCAAAGCAGCCAATCCAAAGTGGCGTGTCCGACGATAGGAACCCCCCCCAGATGGCTTCAGTTTCCAAACCACAGGTGTACCCAAGCAAAACAGGCTCCCGTTGTTGCTGGTACTTAAAGGGGACTTTAGGGGACTGATTCCCACTTGGGGACCCATGTTTTAGGGTAAATTTGTGGTCCAATGGGGGTTCTATATTTGTATACTTCAATTGGATGTGCCGATGTTGAGCTCACACTTCGGGTGGTTTACAAGTATTGAGTGAGTTCCGGCCCAACGGACACATCCCACCAATAGCGCCAAGGATTGCACTTGGGGTATCCCCTGATATTTGGGGTATGGTCCATATTTTGTAAACTTCGAAAAGCAACTCACTTCAATGACGTGCCCAAGTCAGGGTAGCTCCAAAGTCAGAGTAGGTCCGAAGTCCCGATCGTCACAAGGGCAGTGAGTCCAGGCAAGTCAAAGGAACCGTCCACCTCAACTATCAAAAGGTGCGGTGGAACGTGTTCAGGGAATTGTCGGGGCAAAACGTCGATTCGCTTTGGACATGTCTCACATCTGGTTCAAACCAAAGGGCAGGGCCCCCAGATCTCCTTGGCAAAACAAACCAGATTCCACCGGTAAATGCAAAGGAAGCACACTGACCATTAGAATGTGACTATTTTCACGCATGCTCACGAATCTGCCTCAGAAACAATGCAGGCCACTTCACATGGTATACGTTGTCATATGGAAAGCAAGCGCCCCACCGGCTTGCAAGGCCTCCAGCGCGGGGCACAGGAAGAGAGGCACCTGGCGAGTCGTGAATCCGTGCTCCAGATAAAAGGGGTGGGGTTCCCTAAAGCTCCCTCCAAAACCCGAATAAACCTTCTGGTACCTACGCCCGGCCTCCCAGAAGCCCTGGAAACACCGCTCCCATTGCATCCATTTTAAGGATCCATCATGGCTTTTGGCGTACCACTATGGTAACCAAACCCGAAACCTTTTTTTTTCACGTCCCGGGAAAACACTGAAAACACAGAAGCACAAACCAACTGGCTGGTCCACGGCCGCACGGCCGCCTCGGCGAGCAGCGTCTGCTCCTCCACCTGGAGCCGCCGCGCCGCCGCGGCGGCCTCCGAAGCGATGGGCACCAGGAAGAAGCGGCCGCCCAGCTCCTCGCACGAAACTTCCGTTTGGTTAAGGCCCCCGGGTTGACATCAATACCCTGAAAAAAGCGGGTATTGGGTGTAGGGGGTATACTAAGGGCAAAACAATATACGGACCAAACTCTATTTGGTTAAGGATCCTGGAAAATTTGGCAAGTTTCCATAAATGCTCCTCATACGATAAACCCTGGTTTCTGATGATCTCCCTACAAATAGTAAGAACAATAATGTTAACCATGATTTCCTTCCAGTTGGTTAAGGCCCCAGGAAAAAATCACTGGCATTTATTCACTGGCATTTATTTTGGCCAAACCAACCATTTTCTGGGCTTGATTCTTCTAGAGAACCCATACAACAAACAAGGCACAAAAGGATGCCACACGATTGGAGAAACAAGAAACCCTCTGCTTCCAAAATATGTCCAGTAGTGAATTCCTTTTGAAACCAACAAGGGAACAACAAAAACATATTCTTAAGCAAATGGAGGGAAACCGGTAACGAGTGGCTAGACTTCCTCCCACAAACGTGGAAGCTGGAGGGTACCCGATCAACAACTCCTGATTGGGATGGGCATATCATCACACCAAGGGGAAAACAAAAACTACCTAAGCTACCTGGCTTCGGCTTAGGTAATCCTGTGTGTTTTTTTTGAGGATACCCCTTCTTTTGCGGTTACAAAGGGAAACCGTAAAAAGACACCCCCCCTAATGTGCGGTTTGGATTGGTTTGTCCCCCTGCTCTTGTTGGGAAAGTGGGCCAGGCATCCTTTTTGGCGTACCCGCACTGAGACGTTCGCATTGGATTGGACAAAACAAGCACCAAACAAATGGCGACAAGCCCCAAAAAGTATAAAGTCCGAAACGGAACTGTGAAACCGTTTCCCTTGTTTTCCCTGTAAATCCATGCCACAAATGTTGAACAAAGTATCTTGTTTGCTCTGTTTCCCCTTGTTGACTGGGTTAATCTTCCCAATTGAGCAAAAGGCCTAAGCTTGTGCAGGTGTAATGAAAGAGTGCCCAGTCAGAATTAAGGATCTGGGCAGGAGACGAAGCACAGTCATCAACTACCTTGACGGATCAACCGAATTTGTCGTTGACGAGAACTGGTTTCGGGCTGAACATGATCGAGGAGGCGATCACGAATGGACTGGAGAGACCCACTTTGACTGTGATTTCGAGCAAATCGATGAAAACGAGGCCGAAATCTACGAGTACGAGGAGTACGAGCCCGTGTATTTCCAAAAGATCGCTCCCTCCTAGGCGATTCGCTCACACCAAAGACCAAATCGCCATGTTGAGAAAACTGTTCAGTTCCCAAGAAAATCACCCCAAAGAGAGGGGGAGGCATATTTGGGAAAATCGCTTTTCTTTCCATGCTTTCCCCTTTCTCAGAAGGCCCCCTTCCCCCCGCCTCAACAAAAAAAGCGGCAGAACCGCGTCCTTGGGATCGCCAGTGAGTATCAGCGGCACGAAGACTTCTGAGAGGGAAAGCCTCGGACCCCCGATCTCCAAATACCACGTTCCCAGTTGCCACTGTAGGCAACCCTGTGGTATGTTTACCTCTAGGTTCACCATGACGTTGGAACTTCCAGGGAGGAGGAACCCCCTACAAATTCCTCAAGCCACTATAGCAGGTAACCCCTCAGTGTTCTTACGTACCTATAGGTGTTACCATGGATGGTTTCCCCTGGTTACCTACTACGGTGGTCACTGGAAGTATTGTGCTTTTTTTTTGCCACGGGGGGCTCAGCATTGAATCACCCCTGATCGATCAAGCAGGTATGTCCCACAGATTCAATTAGGCGATTAAACAAAGATGCCCACCTTTCCATCGCAATGTCCCGGTGTTTCAAAGTCCGAATTCCTAAAACAGCCGGGTGGATCTGAAAGGCAGGCGATTAAACAAAATCAGGTGTTTCAAACTAGACCCAATTCCTAAGATCCAAACCGGCTGGGCCGAAAAATCCGACCAAACCCCTCCGCGCCTTCTCACTTCCAGCTTCCCCTCTCCATCGCTCTTCAGGCGCCTCGCGAGGAAGTTTCGAGGGACTTCGGACTTCGGATCGATCGACTTGCCGCGTTCAGAACGGGGGACTGCCACAGAAACTTGGTTGACGTTGGAAGAGAGAGCACATGGTTTTTAGAAGTTAGGTGGGATTTCGAACCACTAAACCACAATAAGATCAAACATGGAAAAAATGTTTCCCAACAGCAACCATGAAAAGGACTACGCTCCGGTGTGCTAAGAAATTCTATGAATCAAGAAATCGGACCCTCGGATGAGCCAGAAATAATGTATTTGAGACCCTCAAACGCCAAAGAAATGGTTTGGGTGACTCGTTGGACACGTGTTGTATTATAAATGGGCTCGGGTTCCTATGTAAAAAAAGAAGCCAAATGCGCATGATTGGCTCGAGCCATCTGAACCCATGTGTTAGAGGACAAAACGCATACCGACGCTCGAGGGAACTTCCCCTACGGCAAGATGCTACCCCCCACCACCTCCCCACCCCACCCCGCGCTCCCCACCCCACTCCCCACCCACCCCCCACCCCACCCCCACCCGCCACCAAGAAAAGAGGAACCATCGCTCCAAATCCTGGAATCAGACATGCCTCTGATCACTGCCTTCCGAAGCTGTGGAATTTGGACCTGGATCAAACCCGGTTTGGGCCTTGGAGATTCGTAGGCCTGGAGCCTCAAACTGCCTGTTAGTAGGTGGATTTGAGGGTATGCTTTGTGGCTTTGTTGGTATGCTTTGAGGATCCTTCATCAAACTACCTGTTAGTATGCTTCGTTTTGGGTTTGCCCCACATTTGCGGGGGCAAAAGGTTCAGGTACTTAGTAAGATTCCCCACACAAGGATCTCGGACTCATCAACTTGATATATTAAAAAAAACAAAAACATGCTGACTAAGTGCAGGCATGCCCAAGAGTTGCCCAATAAATTCACCCCTACTTGAAGACACGTTCACCTTACATTTTACGCGGGGCAATGGTGATGTTTAAGTGCCATATGGAGACCCCTGTAAGAAGGTGGACAATTTTACCTGTAGTAGGTATCCCTTCGCCATTGTCCTTGTGGTCTTGGAACGGCGCTTCCCTGGGCTATCTACTATAGGAAATTTGACTCACTGGAATGAAGCTCCAAAAAATGAAACCAATTGAGGGTCCATCCCATTCGGTCCACCCCATTGATAATGTCAACCAGCGAGACCCCTCTGCAAAAGTGTTAAACTTAAGGGGTTCCAAATCCGACCTCTTCCATTCAAAAAGTTAAAGTTCAAAGCTCCGTTGCCAAACCCCTGCTTACTTATATGGCGAGCGGGGGCCCCTACAAACGTGATGATTCCCCACATTTCCCCCGGCTGGACACCCCTGCTAATAAACGAGGGTTAATTAATATGAGGTCAACATTGCCCAGAGGACCCGGGAATCAAGTTGGTGAACCTTTTGGGGCCACGACTCAAAATGAGAAACCATAGGAAAACCGGCGATTTAGCTGTATTTACAGGGGACTCATCAGAAACCAGAGTGTCTTTGGTGCGACATGGATTTCGGGCCATCCACAGAAGACAGGATTGAGGATTAAGGATTACAATGTTCCTGTTTTTTGCGGCTAACAACAACAACAACACAGACTGTTTGCAGAACGTTTTGGTTTCTCTTTTGCTCAATGCCATCCACAGTATGCTCTGAGCCATGCCCATAGCAACCCCCGCCTCAGCGCCTCAGAGGCTGCCGCGTCGTCCAGGAAGAAGCGGCCAATGGGCCCCTGCCTCCAATTCGATCGATCGATCCGGTGACCTCAAGGTACCTGGAGCCTCCATGACCCTTAAAAAATGGTTGGTCATTTCCCAAATACTGGGGTCATTGACCCAGTTTTAAAGGGTCATGGAGACTCCAGGTCTTTCTCTTTCTCACTTGGCCAGTGACCAGCCCAAAAAAGTGTACACTTTATGGGCCACTAAAATAAAGGGAGAGCCACCAAGGAAAAAAGTGTAAAGTGTGTCCACTGGCTGGGTGAGTCTTATGGTTCCCCCATGGTTCCCCCTTCCGACCTGAAACATGCTAAGCAGGTCCCGTGTGTGGGATAGTTGCTTTCCTCACTTCTGATCGAGTGGATTGGTGAGAAAAAACACGTCCCCGAACTTTGTTGATTTACCACTCAAATGGCCATGGGTCAAAATCGCGTACCCCCAATAAACATCCCAATCCAACCACTAAAATAGGTTCTAAAATGGGTGGTGAATTCACCTTCTCCAAGATGGGATCCCATTAGTTTTGACAACCACAGCCAAATGGCAACCAAGCCCAAAAAGTGGAAGTCAAGCACTCAGGGAGTGAGCCATGCTAGCACCTTTTGTGGTTCCCCTTCCCACCTAAAAGAATCACCAACAAGACAGAACATACCATCGTTCCATGAGTGCCACATGGAAGTGGAATGAAGTGGACCGGAGTTGTCTGAAAAAAAATCCACGCGTGGACAGTTGATGTTGGAGGGCTGCGTCTGGGAGATCGAACGCCCTGGTTTGGTCAAAGTTTAGGAGGGAGCCCCCACCCGTAATGAATCAAACCAGCTCAATTTGTGCATTGGACATCTTCCAACATGCTTGGTGGACACGCAACTTCCCATGCCTGTTTGTTGAATCGGTACCCTTTTTGGATTGAGTTTCAAGGAAAACCTCGGGAAACCAACACCAAGTTGAAGGACCTCCGATAAACGACACACCCATAAGATTGATCAAACTTCCTGGCCCCCAAATAACCATGCAACACGTCTACCATGTAGTGTTTAGCAGGACATATCATATGTTTAGCGTTCTTTTTCCTCCAAGGGTCCTCCCATTTTTACCGGACCTTCTGATCAACTCCAACTTTCTGTCCCAAGCCGAGGCGCGGAGACTTCTCCAGCACCGGCGCGCCCCCGGGGTCCGTGACTGCATAGACAGGCACGAGGCCAAAGAAGCGCCTCGCGACTCATGCGACTCGCTCGCCGGTCAACTGGGCCATGGCTGTGGGTCAAAAATCGGTACCCGAAATGGAACCTATAGGTAAATGGACACGTGGGCCAAAACCTGCGGTCCGATTCCTGGCGGCTTTGTTTTGACCCATATCCATTACTCACTTCCCAAGTGGCTAAACCTCGTTATTTGCCACTAAAATGGTGCGTGCTCCCAAGAAGGACCAACTGTCCAGGAACTCGCGAAGTGAGTAAAAGGTCAACCTGGACCCGAAGAAATTACCCCGAACTGTGGCCATGAATAGAATGGGGGAAAGCCAACTTTGGCGATGATCGGGGACCACCTGGACCCGAAGAAAGTACCCTTGAAAACGGGAATTTATCCAATGATGTCGGGGCAATAACCCATTTTTCTGGGTCACCCGGACATGGACCCAAATGCCCCAAAATGGCATTTTGCCCAAAAGTTACGGAGTGGTTCCCTGTTTGAGGGTTGAGGGTAATGAAACTTGGATGTTCAACCCACAGTTGAAGCTACTGGGTGTCCAAAGTCTGGTTCTTGTAGCCCTTTACCCATATCCAGTGAATCCACAGAAGTCGTGTCCCTGAATCGTTTCTAAGAAAACGGAAGGGTCAACTTGCATAGTCCCACCAAAACAATTTGTAACCATGATGATATCTCGGATCAGTTGTAACCAGGGATAACATCTGATTAAGTGGGTTGAAAATCGACGTGGCCCGAAAAAATGGACCCTATAAAGAACAAGCCATACAATAAATACAAATACAAATGTACAAACAGGCGGCACGTTCACAACTTCATCAGCTACAAATGACTGCGCCTGATTCAAATGCCCTAAATCTAAACCACGTTGTTCCAAATGATGCACACCGGAGGCCAAGTAGTAGCTGTTGTCGCCACTGTCAGGTTAGGACAGGGGCCATGATGTTGCCAACAAAGTTATGGCCTGCTTGCTGGCAAGTGGGTTTGAAGGGCACATCAACTGACGCTCAACATTTGATTCAAAACGCGGCTTCAACACGATTCAAAGGAACTACGCATTGTGCACCAGAAGGAACCTCCCGATTTAGGGGCCTACCATGAGCCTCAAACACATCTACCGTCCAGGTCGCTCTAGCTTCGCCGGCAGCGCCGCTTCCTTCGCCCCCGGCGCGAGCGCCCGCGCCCAGCGCGCCGGGCCCGCGACCGACGCCGCGATGGACGCGGCGGCGATCGAGCGCCGCGGCAGCGAGAAGCAAAGCCCACCAGCGCAAAGGGCCGCAGCAAGAAGGGTGCGAAAGCGGCGGGGGTCCATGGCGGGGGATCAGCCAAGCGCAGAACAAGGAAACGCAATCAACATGTACATCCATTGTGTCAGCCTTAGCTTTCCAAATTTCTGTTTGGAGACTGCAATGTTCAAGAACCTGCTCCGGCGTGGCTCTCCTCTGAGCTGTTGGCCGTGTCTGACATGCTGAAAGCAATGGGCAAGCTTTCCGAAGGTTGCAATCTGTGGATGCCTAAAATCCGAGGAACCAACATGCTTGCCTTCCCAACCCATGCCTGGTTGTTCCAGGAAGCTATTGTCATGGGTGAAACTGGGCAGGATTCGAGGGAATTTCACTCGCCCCTTCCAAAGCAAGTAACTAAGTAGCCCCACTGAAAATCGATACGAGCCTTACCGGGATGCCCAGCCAACACTTTATTTGGCGCCTGTGTGTTAAAACATGGGTGCTTTTCAACATGCGGGGTCAAGCAAATGGCGTTCCTTCGGTTTCCTCAGCAAGGGTACCTTCAAGACACCAAAATTCTCATGGGCTTGTAGGGGCCAGCAAGATGACTTTTGTCCCCCCATGCTCAAGCATCAGCTGGTTCTCCGCTCCAAAGCTAGGAAGCGTTGGAGCCAAGGACGGACAGCGCAACGTCATTGATGCCGCTGAAGGTGATTGCTTGCTTCAGCATCTAAAGCCGAGTTCTGCCCCCAGGCTTCTTTTTGACAACAAGCTGCTTCGGCGCGATCAACGGATCTTTAGACTTTAACTTTTTGGTTGGAATCATTTGGGTTTTCCACTCAACCCCAAAAAGTTCAGGTTTTTTTTTTTTTGCGGGGGGGTAACAGCAACCAAGAATTGGGCGGTGGGTGGTGGGTGCTTTTTTGGTCTTGTGCCACCCCCAAAACTCCCCCAAAGAGGGGTGGGTGCTGTGTTTCTTTGGGTCTTTGGCCACCCCCAAAACTCCCCTAAAGGTTCTGAGCACTCACTGCTCAGAGACCCGGAGTCGTTCGTGTGGGCAGGGGTGACGAGTTGACTGGAAAAGACTTCACTTAGAAGCTGGAAATGAACACATGATGTTTGTGTCTCAGGGAAAGAAAGGAGCACTGCGACTTCTAAGTTGCTTCTTGGTTTGCGCCTGGGACCATGATGAGGCACTCATAGCACAACGTTTGTGCTTCGTGGGGTCCGAATTCTTTCAAACAGTTGCTAACGTTGATGTGTACCCTTGATGAATTACCCACAAAATAGTCCAAGAGTACTCAGGGGTCAGCACTTCGAAGCTAAAACTTGGTTGCTGTTGACCCTGCAAAAAGTTTTATTTTGGGGGGCTTACTGGAAAACACCATTATTTCCCAAAAAGTTAGTCTAAAGATCCAACCCAACATCAGTCAAGAAAAGCGCTAGCCAGGGTTGCCCTGGCTACTCACGTGTTTCTTCGATTTTCGTCGAGCAGCGGCGCAACGGAGAAGAAGAGCTGCAGGATCCTCATGCCGCTGTGGGCGATGGTGTGGAAGGCGATGAAGTAACCTCTGCTCCCCATGCCCAAAAGGTCCCTTGGTGCCTGAGGATGGCTTCTGGGGGCTAAAAAGGGGTCTTTTGGTACCTCCTTAGAAGGTACTTGGACCCTCTGGCATGTAGTAGCTTCACTGTTGTCGATGTGTTTTTTTCGGTTTTTCAAACTTTAGGGGGTAAACCAACGGGTCTGAGTAACTCCTTAGAAGGTACCAAGTCACCCTCTGGGTATGGCTTCCGACTGGACCGAACGCGGACGTTTCCCCATGGACCTGAACCAGGCTTTCCTCCCACCTCAAGAGAGGAAAACGGGAGTCCTCCCAAAAGGCGGAAAAGCCCCCTACTGGCGTACCTGGAGTCTCCACGACCCTTTAAAAATGGGTCAGTGACCCCATGATTTTGGGGTTCATGACCAACCATTTAAGGGGCAGAAGGAGACTCCAGGCAAAATCAAGATAAAATGGATGTGGGTCAAAAATAGGTACCCAAAATGGAACTGGAAACATGGACTAAAGCCTGCGGTCCGATTCCTGTTGGTTTAACCAGGGATCCTTACATTCATTATACACCTGAACATTGCAACTTGTAAATAGTGGTTTCCCTTTATACTTTGGTGTTGAAAAAGCAACATGTTTAAATTGGTTGCAAAATGGAGATCTTTTCAGGAGCCCTGTTAACTTTGACCCGTTTTTTTGGGGGGTCAGACAGGTCCGACTCCAGGTCCGACAAATTTCCTTTGAGCCAGGCGGCTTGGGAAGCTCTCGAAGTACTGGATCATGTTCCTCGCGTGCGCGAGGAACCCTCCGCTGGAAAAGATGCGCGTGGCTTCACGTGCCGTCACTCTGGGCCTTTGGCGCTTGGATGTTTTTGCCCGGGTTTTTTTCTTTTGGGGGAAAAAACGAAGAAGCAAAGAAAAGAAATACAAGAAGAAGAGCCGCCAACAACAAACATCCATGAACACGCACACACACGCCAAACCAAAACACAACCAAAACAAGTAGGGAAGAAAAAGGGGGCCAACGCCGGTGAAACGCAGCAATCAGGTTGAAAGAGGCGGGCTACTTTTTGAGGTCCTTCGGCACCCTCTGAACATAAAGTTGGACACCGCTTTTGTTGTTGAACGTCCCCGCCTGACAGCAACATCAGAAAAGTGTTTGGGTCGTTGCTTGGGGTAGGACAAATACCTCGAGGCTCATGCATGCATGAAGGACCTTGGTTCTCTTGTGGCTCCTTTCCCCCCAATCCATTGTTTCCCCCTAGATGGATTCCGAGGTGCCTCCAGGTTCGGGTTCATAGTTCGCCTACACAGACTCTCTACCCCAGCAACAGACCGTGTGCTTGAAAACCCCCGTTTCCCCAGTCTCGTTTTTCTTCTTCCCAAATTGTGAGTCAAAAATAGGTACCACAAATGGAACCCTGGCAAATGGAAACATGGACCAAAGCCTGCGGTCCGATTCCTGGTGGTTCAGTTTTGACCCATACTCATGATCACCCGACAACGGAGAACAAAAGACAGGCCCCGCTCGGCCCGTTCCGCCGTTTTCGCCTCCCATGCTTAAAAACACCGAATCCCCCCAGTCTTGTTTTCATTTTTTATTTTCCCACATCAAGGTGCATCCAGGTGAGGAAGCAGCTGAAGCCCACCCACATGAAGCGGTGCCCGATCTCCGGCTGCAATCGCAGGCACTCCACCGCCGCGACCTCGACAGCGAACGAGGTACCCCCGTAGCCTCCAAATACCCTTTTGGTGCATTCTGCTTGGATGTTAGGACTTTAACTTTTGGCCAACATTATTGGGTTTTCCGTATTAAACCACTAAAAGTTAAAAACTTTTAGCAGGGGAGCAGAAAGCAACCGAGTACCCTCTTTTTTTAGTTGGTATCATGTCGACCCTCTACTGAAAAAAGTATTTACCTTGGAAAAACTGATCGGCTTTCAACCAAAAATACCAACTGGAAAAAACGGGTATGTTGAGTAGGGGGTAGCCGAACACATCCCGGCAACAACTCGATCGATGGTACCTGGATCCCCAAGTAGCCCCTTTTTCTCCAGCCACTTTACCCACTAGTAGCCCATAATTTTGGCAAAAGTAGCTGGAAAAAACAGGTAACTGGGGATCCAGGTACGTGATGTGGGTGGCTCGTCGGCTTCTTGTTGAGTTGGCGCTCCCCCGTTTTGTTGGTGGTTTTAGAGGGACACCAACAGGAAAACCACCGGTTTGGGAGAGTCCCCCTGAAAAAAAAGATGGGCGTGCCTCAAAATTAAACAAATGGGGTACCCTCCCACCAATGAACGTGAAACCTGACACGGAATTTCTGAAAGACCATTGTCCTTTTAAAGGGACCCCTGTCAGGTTCCATGTTGAGTGGTGGGAGGGTAGCGGTTATGCACATTTTATATAGTCTTTCCATGTATATACCAAGGTGCCATTTTGGGGATCCCAGTTTTTGAGCCACAGCCAAATGAGGCATAAGATGAAGGCATCAGAACCGGGCTGCTTTGGGTCTTCGGTTCAGGGATCTTTCCAGGACTGTATAAGTGCAAGGTTCTGGGGGGATGTGGGTATGAGAAAGGTTGGGGGGGTTTCAGGAAATCCTCTTGGTTCAGGGAATCTTCCCACCCTGAGGGTCATGACCCCTCCAATGCACACCCCTCCAATGGAGAACCCCGACCCTTCAAGGGCCCTCAAAAAACAGCACATGTTGAGGGCCCACCACTCGCTTCCTGAGTTGATTGACCAAAAAAAGTCCAAACTTTTTGTTTACCACCAAAATGGTCCAACCCCAAAAAGTATAACGTCCATGAACTCAGGGAGTGAGATAACATCAACCAGGACCCTTAGGGCAGTCCATTCTTAGAAGCCTTTGATCCTCTCGGGTCCTCTTGCAAACCCTCGCGAGCCCCAGGTCAACTTTTGACGGCGCCAGGTATCTAAGGACTGGCCATCCATCCTATGCTTCAAGCTCCTTAATCTAGAAAACGGTTTGGGTGCGTCGTGTGTTTGTGGAAATCACCTGTTCTGCCCTGGTTCGACTTTTTGTAGTCTTTGAGTACCCTTTCAATATCCTACATCCACAGATTCGCCGCATCCAAACCGCTTCTAGATTGAAGAAGCTCTCAAGCACAAGCTTTACAAACAGCTCTCTCCAGAGCTAAGCCTTTACATGGAGCAGTCCTGCGTCTGCCCGACCTTCGCCTTCAGATCTTTCAAGGATTCCAGATCTGCACCTGTTAGCACCATCTGGGAATCATGACCCTGCCACCATCCAACTCGGATTTCTGGTGGTCCCTGTACTGATCGGCAAGTACTTGTGCATGCCTGTTAAAAACGGCCTGGTGCTGTACAACCACACCGGACAACCTTCGCCCGACTTCAGGCTCGCAGGTTGTCAAAAGTTCCGCTAAATGCTCACTGCCCTTGGACATGGGCCAAGCATTGATGGGTGTAGACCTCCCCACGACAGATCCAGGTTCTGATGTGATCAACCAAGGTGCTGCCTGCAATCGCACCGGCGCTCCCCATGAACATCCACAGGGAGTATGCTGCGAGGTTGTGCTCTCTGGGGATGAACTTGTCAATGGATTTGGACGCCACCGCGTAGTTAAAGCCCTGACCAAAGAAGGTCAGTGCTGCAGAGGCCCAACTTACTACGCCGATGCCAAGGATGGTTAGACACATGCCCAGCACGCTGCACGTAACGCCAAAGCACAAGGCAGCCAGATTCTTGCACAAGGTATCCAGAGCGAAGCAGTAGGCAAAGCGTCGACTTGCCATGTCACTAAGACCCACAAAAGTAAAGAACACCACGAAGAACCGGTGTTTGTCCATGAGGTGGTCGTCGGTTGGTCCGAACAGCGGCACCTGGTCTGAGTTGAATGTATTGAAGTTTGCGGGAAGAGCCCCTTCCATGACGAAGTCCGTCACGAAATGTGCCAAGATGTATGGCGAAAGGAGTGGCACCCAGGTATACCAACGACGCACGGAGTGCCAGACCCTGGCCTGCGTGTTATCTCTGAGCACATGCCCAGACTCAGCCCCAGTGCGAAGCTTGGGGGCAATCCGCTTTACAAAGATGAGGAGGCCAATGGGCATGCAAAGAACCTGCCCAACACTTGGTGTACTGAACAACTAACCCCTTGTTGCAGCCCCCCAAGCCCAAAATGAACAAAACCAAAACCACGTCAAACAAAAGCATGCCATCAGCAGTGAAGAAACGATATACCAAAAGAGGACGGCCACTGGCATTCCGAAGGACACCAAGGTGAATCCGATCACATTTATGATTGCAAAGGAGGCTGGGAATCCGATGATTGCCCATGACTTTGTGAGAGGCCCTAAAGGGGTGATCACATTCAGGTAGGCCACTTCGAAGACACCCAGCGACATCCCCACCAAGCCAAAAGAAAGGAAAGCCCAGCCAATCCACAGGTGACCAAGTGAATATATGAAGATTGGCGGGATCAGGCAGCCGAGCATCATGCATACCATTGACAAATAAACACGAGCCTCCGGTGAAAGACACTGCAGCAAGAAGTTCTGCGCCAGCGTCATACTCCACTTGAACCACTGGACGAGTGCAGCGGCTTGGGTAAAGATCCTTCCGTCAGGGCTGTCATCACTGATGTGCAGCGACTGCTTGAATGCATGCTGCAGCGGGCCGACCAAAGTGTAGCCTTGAATGATACAAATCATCACTACCAGCACGATGCGTTGCGGCGGCAATGACTCTTCCTGTTCCGCGGCGCTTTCTTCGCTGGACTCGAGCGAGCCTTCGGACGCAGCTTTGCCCGAATCATCTTCGGCCTGGGCTCCTTCTACATCCACATGGCCCATTGCCGTCGATGTGGCTTCGCGGCTTCGCGGCGCAAACGCGGCTGAAAGGAGTTCACGGCATTGGCATCGACAAGCGCTTGAGCTGTTATGGGCTGCATGGCACCTGGCTGTATGCCTTGTCCTCTTGGCCTATGTCGTCTTCTCTCAAGGCTGCGAATTGCAAAGCCTACTGCACATGGAGAGCTTGTGGGTTGTCAATTTTCCATTTCTCTGTCCATGGCTGCATTCATCTAGATTCACTGGCTGTGGATGCATAGCGCCATACCAACATGCGCTCACCACCTCCCAATGCAACTCGTTCCGCCCATCGTCCAATAAACAAACGCGAAAACAAGATCTAACGCTCATCCAGGCTATATGACGCCCTGTGGAAATCCCAAACCCCAGCTGCCTTGACATATTGGTGAGCGCTTTCCTGCACCCAACTTTCGGGGGACATCCTTTAAACACATGCTCAAAGCTGCTAGGCCCTACAACCTGCACTACGATGCCCCACGTGTCGCCTCCCTCCATGCTTTCTCCGGCGGTGCACCCTCACACTTGACCGTTCCCCTCCCACCGATTAACAGCCGTAACCTGGCGTTCGGGACCCGGCCCCTTAGGACAAAGCAAGTCCAAACCAGGACCCCCCGAATTCAACAGGTTCCACGTGAAAAGGCTGGGAGGGCAAGGAACCAACCTGGATCGCCAGTTGGTCCATGAGCTTCACCCCAAAAAGCCAGCAACAGCGACTGACAAAAACAGATCGCAACTTGGCGAAATCTAGGCAGTGCAACTTGGAGCCCGCTGCCGGGCCTTTTAGGTTCCCCGGTTGCTCCCAGGACCCGCAACCCGCGACCCGCGACCCCCGACCAACCGTGCCCCCGACCAGCTGAACAAAGTTGGAGGCGAGCGCCATGGCCCACCTGACCGCTCAACGAAGCGGAGCGATCCAAGAGTCCCCGACGGACCTCCCAGCTCCGAGTTCTTCCCCCCCCCCCACAAAAAGGAAGGAACCCTTTTGGGTTTAAGCCTAGAGTCCCCATGACCCAGAAACAGGGGTAACAGATCCATGTTGGGCAATGACCAACCATTGCCAAAAGGGTCGTGGAGGTTCCAGAGGCTCCAGAAACCTCGCCTTAGCCAAAAAAAAACCACCACGGAGCCCGGGATCCGATCTCGATCAAAAAACAAAAAGGGACTCCGATGGAAAACTCGATCCAGAAATCGCTCCCTGGAGTCTCCTTCTGACCCTTTAAAAATTGGGTCATGAACCCCAAATGGTTGATCCTTGACCCATTTTTGAAGCGTCAGAAGGAGACTCCAGGTATGGTCGCTGAATTCCCCTTCCTTCATGGGAAGTTTCAGCCCACAACCCACCCACCCCACTCCCACCACAGACAACACCCCCACCCACAGTGGTTTCTTTGCTTTGGTGCTTCAACAATGGGCGAATGTCAGGCCAGAGGAGTTCTTCTCGGCCACCCTGAAGCGGCATATGCCTCGGCCAGCCTTCGGTGAGCCTGTTGGATTGAGACCCCCCACCTGGATTCTCCTTCTGACCCTTGAAAAATCCCCAGCCGAAGCGCCAGATGGAGAGCATCGAGGCGATGTCTTGGGCGCTGAGCTGCGCCCAGGTCACCGAGGAGCTGCGGAAGGCGGAGATCACGCGCACGGAGCGCCGGATTTTGCCTAGATCTGGATGGATTCGCTGGGGGGGGGTTGGGGGCAGGGAAAAAGGGAAGGGAGAGGCTTGGACCCCCCGTCACCTCCAAATACCCGCTTTGTGTCGTTCTTTTTGTTGAAAACCGATCGGTGTCCATGGTAAATACCTCCTTTTTTAGTGGAGGGTCGACATGATACCCTGAAAAAAGATGGTATTTGGAGTGGGGGGATGGATTCACTGCGGTTGGGGGAGGGAAGGGAGGGAGAGGGAGGGGTTGGATTTATGGATTCATGGGGGAGGGAGGGAAGGCAGATAAAAACAGGGGAGATGTTGCAACCCAAATCGATGGTTGGAGTTGGGCGCTATGTTGAACTTCACCCCATAAGGAACCAACTAAACAAATAATAATAATAATCATAATAATAATAGTAATACAAATAATAATAAGAATAATAATAATAATAACAAAAATAATACAAATAACAATAAAAGTAATAATAAACATAATCATGGTAAAGATCTAACCCAAGACGTACCGCAAGGAACCCGCCAAAAGCCTTGATACGAAACAACAGCTTTGAAAAGGTTCCCGTTTTAGGCTGAATTCTGGAATCCCACTGGCAGTTCCAAGGGAGGGCTAGGGGAGGGGCTAGCCCATCGGAACCCGAAACCACAGATTCGACCGACCGTGGGTCAAAACAACCAACCCACGTCCAAGAAGCCCCTGTTTTCCCTCAAGGGGGGGACCCTGAAAAGGCGGGTTTGGGCTGGCTAGATGGCTTTGGGGAAATTGGCACAGCGGTCTCACGACCCGTACAATCACCATTTGGGCAAACGGTTTCACGGGTGGCAAAGACGCAGTCCATGAGCTTGGTCATGCCTTGGGTTACCACGAACATGCCAATTAGCATATTTCTTGCATTTCATCGTCGTGTGGCTTGCCCCTGGTTCGATTGGGCATCAGTTGTGCAGAACCAATGGATCCCCAAATGCCCCAAGAGGGAGGACTGCCTAAATCGCCAGTTGCTGTGTTGTTTCCATGAACTTTTCCCCAGAAACCAGCAACAGTGACTAAACAAAACAGCAACTTGGCTAAGGTGCGCACTCAATCATGGGTCTGGAAAATGCCGCCGGATTCTCCAAAGAATCAACAAGCATCTTTTCAGGCCTGGACCCTAACCACCCCAACCAGCATGCTGTCTAAAATGATGTCCTAAAACTTAAAGGTGTGGTTTCCCACCACAACCTCAAAGGAAATTACGGGAAATTAAGCTGACCTTGCTGTCCTTACTTGCAAGTTTCAATGTCATCCGGACCGAAAGAAGGCTTGACAACAGGTGTATCTTTTCTTGAGGGTACCCCTTCTCTGGTGGTTCTGAAGGGAAACCAACATACAAACCACAATGTTTGTTTGGTTGTCTAGCTCCTCCAGTAGAGAGGCTAGAATAAGGGTACCCCATTTTTTCTCTAGTCTCTTTTCGTAGGGGAACCCTCACCAAAAAAGAAAGGCTTGAGGTTGGCACCGATCGCGGGACCTAGTTGTTTGTTTTGGGGGATGGTCGCTCCAGTCCCAGCCACGGGCAATGAGCAGGATGGAGATCACCTCAGTACCCGGGAAGCGGCTCGAGCGCTGCAAACAAATCAACCCATCCTGTTCCATTCTAAACCCAGGCATCCTTCTTTTTCCAAAAAACCACCCCAAACCCTGGGGAAACAGCGATCGGTTTTTGGAAAGAATGATGGTTGAACAGAATGGGGAATCAACCCCTAGAATGATGGCAACCCTACAAAGGATCAGGGGCAAGTCGATGATTTCAGGGGTTGCCCTCTCACTTCCTGAGGGGGATGGGCCAACAAAAAAAACGGATTGGTTCCTTCCCAAACCCAAAAGTTCCTTTTTTCTCAGAAATTGAGACCCCCCGAAAGCGTGAGAGAGAGAGAGAGAGACAGCAGGGCACTGGGTGTCCGGATTCTTAAAAAATGGTTGGTCATTACCCAAAATAATGGGGTCATTGAACCCAGTTTTTAGAGGGTCAGAAGGAGATTCCAGGTCCTGAAATTCCCTCCGGAAGCTGGGCTCAAGGAACTGCCCATAAAATCGGATGTCAGTCCATACTGTGGATGGACGAAATCCCGCACCACCTGAAAAACATGGTTGAAACTATAACGTTTGTTGGTATGTACAGGGGAATCATCAGAAACCAGGGTTTCTGAACGGTTGTGCGAAATGGATTTCGTCCATCCACAGTATGTTTAGGGAAATGCCCCATGTTTCAGGGCAGTTTGTTCGTCTCTAGGCATGGGCGTGGGCCCACGGGCACCACAGCCCGAGAAGGCAGCTTGTCTTGGTGAATCTCCTTAGGTCCAGCTCACATGACTGGGCTGTCCGTTTTCAGATCCCCCGCTAAAACATTGAATTTTAGCACACTAAACACTAAACACTGAAAAGCACTTTGGCTAAATACGGAAATCCAACCACTCAACACTGAGAAGCAAAAAGGCCAAGGAACCGGATGGCCGTTTGGAGCCTCCGAGATGGGAATCGCTCGATTTACCATGGTGAGCGTGAGCTGAGGTGGTTGTCCCATGCGGAAAAAACCGCCGGCGAGATCTTTCCTCACGGAAACCATGGACCTATGACAAAAGTCCGTGCTGGACCCTCAAACCGACAAGTTGCCTCATTGTATTCTTTTCTTTTTGGGCGGGGATGTTCCTTCCAGAAATGGGTCAGAGGGTCCAGGGTTCTCCCTTGCGACCTTGACTCAAAGGTGCGACTCTGAAAGCCCAGGCGCGGCCAAGATGGCCACAGTCACTGAGAGTATGTGCATGATCTGCCACTCCTAACGGCTCAAGATCTCTAGCCAGGCAGCTTTCGGTGAGGCAGAGTTGCTCACTTCCCAGAGCAACAGGTTGGCCCCAAAACGTAAAACGTGTTGGTTGCTCAAATGATCTTCCCCAAACCCGAACGAAGTTTAAAGTTATTTGTTGGAACTCAGGGCTCGTGGGTCTTCCCCAAACATAAGAGTGAGGAAGCAAAATTAAGTTCAAGATCTGTACGTCAGTGGCCGATACATCGTTGAGGCTCGGCTTGCTTGGGGCAAACCATGCAGATTGGTTGGGGAAGGGGCGAGTTATGACAAACAAGTCATGGCCCCTAAGGTCGACCGTACGCATTCCAATGAACTACTGCAAGCGAACCAATCAAATCACAATGCCAGCATAAATTGCAACAGCTTCACGTGTGTTTGGGGCGTCCTCATGTCACATCTGCCTCTTCCGCCGAGAGGGCAGCCTGATAAAATGCGCCGGAGAAAAAAAACAGAAAAATCAAAAAGTGTTGGTGTGGCTCCAATTGTCTCATGGCCCGAATGTCATCCCTCTACTGCTGTGCAGTGAATAATAGGAAGCCAGGATCCGTGCTTTTGGCCTTTGGGTATTGATCATGACTCACTCTAGCCGTACACTCCCCATGCCGTTCAGTGACAAACATGCCTGGGCCTATTAAAAAGATTTGACATCAACCCATGCTGGGCTGTAGTCTGGAAACACCATTGAGTACGAATCCCTGTTTCGTTTCCTTTTCTGGAATGTTCAAACTGGATCCTCCATAATCCCTATGGCTGCATTACAAAGGGGACATGGTTGCATAACCCAAGGTAAGGACTAAGAATTACCTGGAGTCTCCTTCTGACCCTTCAAACATGGAGAGTCATTACTCAAAATAATGGGGTCATTGACCCATTTTCAAAGGGTCATGGAGACTTCATGGCAGGTGCCTTTCCACAGCCCAGCTTTTCTCCCTTTCCGAGTGGATGGCCCAAAAAAAGTCCAAACTTTATATTTACCACTAAAATGGTCCAACCCCAAAAAGTTTAAAGTTCATGAACTCAGGAAGTGAGTTTTGGGCAAATGAACAAGTCACTGGCGATCTCTCCCAGCTCAGGCCGTCAACCAACCGAAATCTCACTTCGTCCTTGGCGGCGCAGTCTTTGGCCAAGGCATCCTGCGGGTGAAATGTTCGAAGGGCTTCCCTTCCCTGCGTGTCAATCGGAACTGGGGGAATTTGCCTGTGGCTCGAAAAAGTGGAATCCCAACATGGCACGGCAAAGGAAAAACCAGAGACTAAAACCTGCGGTTGGCCCATTTTTTCAAGACCTGCGTAACCCCAATTCAAGACTAAAACCTGCGTAACTCCAAGAACCTCTTGAAAATTTAGCCACACCCATTTTGTCTTGGAGTCTCCCAGTTTATTGCGGGTGCAGAACTGGGTTGGGCCTTATTTTTGTCAGAACTGGTCTGGGAAAGAATGAGCTCCCTCACCACCTGGAGTCTCCCTAAGGACCCGAATCAACAATGTGTCCATGACCAACCATTCTTTTGGGGTTCATGACTCCAACCATTTCTGCAGGGTCCAAAAAAAACTCCAGGCACCCATACAAATGGGTCCTTGCCCCACATTTGAGTGATCTCCTTGGGGGTCATTTGAGGCATCATCGTTGCGCCACGCGTCATTAAAACGGCGCCGAAATTGGACCTGGAGGAACTCGGGACTTGGGGCCCGGGCCAGGTGGCTCACAAAGTCCCCCGCCGCCCTGCCATCGAAGGCAGTGACCAGCTCCCAGTGGTAGAGGCACCGGAAGCCTCGGTTGGAGCTCTCGGGGCTCGGCCTAGCTGGGGATACTCTTGGAGCATGGGAAGGGAGGGGGCTCGGCCTGAAAAAACTGCATGGGTATACTGGGTGCACTTTTTGCAGGCGATGGAAGCAGGAGACCTACAGACTTCAAATAGCTGGAAACTCTCCAAGCTGGGAACTCTTTTGTGTGGTGTTTGGGCTAGGTGTCCCTTTCCAGCTATTCCGAAAAAGGAATAGCTAGGCCCCTTTGAATACCACGCTTGGTTCATCCTTATGGGCTTTGCCAGATATGGCTGCGGCCGCACTTTTCAACATGCCAGGTTGAATTTTAAAATGGGTGTCGTTTCAGAAAACCCCGGTTTTTGGGGTTGCAAAGGAAGGAAGGCAAATTGGGGGGTGCACTACAAGTTTTCGACACACCAGCCACATCTGGGGGTTGATCAAAAAAGCGGATGACCATTGCGGAAGACTGCTAAGAAGATGATACTTCCCACATGGGAACAGTATCCATGGTCATTTGGGGACAGAACGGAATATTGATCAACACCCAGCTGGCCATGAAACCAGCCAATTGCATGGTTCCCCTTCTGAGTCTCTTTCCAACTAGCCTCCTTCCATGGTTTTTGGACAGGAGGCCAATTGTGATTGATCCTTTCATTGTTTTGCTGGACAGACCTGGACCCGAAACAACTACCTTAAATATCGAAGACAACCCTTGCGATGAAGCCAAGGAATCCAAAAAAATGGAGCCCATGTTGAATGTCTGGGGAAATGAATCATTCTCTCTCCCTCTCTCTGCCGTTGCATCCAACAGGTCCCACTTCGACCCATCCCCAGTTGATTTCCTTTTGGGTCAACAAAGATATGGGTGCCCTTCGTTAGGGAACCCCACGATTCATTAGTTAAAACGGGACAACCAAAAGGAAACCAAATTTCCTGCACCCAACTACACTTGAACTGAACAAATGTGATCGCCAACTCAAACTCTGAGGTGGCGTTCCTTATTCAATGATAGTTTGAGGTTTCAGGCTGGGGGTTCCCTGATTTGAATTATCGACCAGACCTGGGTGCGAGACATAGCCTGGCCCATATCGTGGTGCGAGATTTGCGGATCGCGCAACCCTCCACATCTATGTGGGTCTTAACGGGAAGCCCTTTCCAACAGAAAGGGAAAAAAGGCAACGGGAGGCTGAGGAAACCTAAAAGAACCCTCCTTCAGGAGTGGGGTGGGAGGGGAACGACTCCAAGTACCTGGAGTCTCCATGAGCCTGAACAAGTGGTTGGTCATGACCCAAAATAATGGCGCCATTGACCCATTTTGAAAGATTTTGAAAGGGTCATGGAGGCTCCAGGTACAAAACCAGATCTCGACCGAAGTCCACCCGCGCCTCCGCCTCCGTCCTCCTCGCGGGCTCGGTTTTTTTGGGTTCACAAAACATGGGGATGGCGGCGGTGCTTGGTCCAGACCCCTCCCCCCCAAACCCGGGGAAGCCGCCAAACTAACCGATCAAAAGCCACCATGTGAAACCGAATCCAAAAGACACACCGCAATGGAAATGGGATATATAAACACCCAAGGCAGTGGATATGTACTGATATACCCAGTTTGGAGGCAGTGGTATGGGGTAGTCAAGGTCAGAGGAGAGTTACATGGTTTCCTCATGTGTTCACTGGCACTTTCTTGGTCAGTTCAATCAAATCAAAGGGCTTCTAACTTGGAACCATGTTTTGCTTGCTTTTTTTACTTGCTGTGTCAAGAGGACGGTCAACTCAGTTGCCAAAGGCCCAGAAATAAAAGGATGACCTTTTGGAACCTTGACTAAACATGGACCACCAAGGGGAGCCAAAAAGTTAAAAGGTCGATTCGTTTTGGGCAAGTGAGTCAAGAACATCTTTTGTCGGTGGACGTCGTCGTCTCCCGAGTTCCCAACGTCTTCGCCCCAGCAGCTGAAAGCTACTGCCCTAGGGGTCATGACCCCTCCAACGCAAACCCCCGGACCCAATGGAGAACCCGACCAATTTTTTCATGGGCCCTGAGGGTCACAACCCATTTTGAGGCCCCAAATCGGGACCCGAGGGGTGGGGCCAGATGTCTCCACCTCGGCTTTTATCTTGTTTTCGTGGCAGTGCCAGGCGACCAACTCAGTCGCCCAGTTCGGACCCAGAATTTCAAGCTGAACACCTTTCGGCACCAAAATGTCACATTAACATTGGAAAACCACCTTTGGTCATTTCGGCAAAGCTCGATTCGGTTTGGTGTTGCACGTGAGCCAAAGTCTAGCTGTCTCCTCCCCATTCTCTTCAGGCATCCTTCTCTTCAATAAAATGGGCCAAACCCCTGAAAAATAGGTGGTGTCTAACGAGAACGCTGGGTGAAGAGACCGAATCAAAGCTTCGACCCACGGAAGCCCGGACTCCCGGACTCGCCGAATCCATCGCCCGGGATCCGGAAACCCGTGACCGGCGCAATCGGCGCGAGGCCATCGGCGCCTCGTGGTTCTGGACATATCCGATCTCCTCAAAGCGCTGAGTGGCGCTGATCTCCCGCAGCATGGGCCTCCGCAAATCCGCTCGCTCGCGCGCGGATCCAGCCGTTGGGCTCGAGGTGGATGCGTGGGAGCCACGTCTTCGGCGGTTTGAAGCTCGAAACGGATTCAAATCCCCAAACCACCAATCCAAGCCACCACTAAGGGAACTGACAAACCGCACTCCGAGAAAAAAACAAAACAAACAACGGCAATGATGTGCAACATGTGGACAAGTGTTATTGCTGATTCCTGATAGCAAACACTCATGTTCTACCAAGGTTGCATTTCTCGCCGTTCCCTTCTCCTCAGAAAATGGCCCGAAGCCGGAAACATGTGAACAAAGGAATGGGTGAATAAATTGAACATCCCCCTTGAATATTGGCCAAGCCACATGGCAGGCAGGTTGAGTGAAGTACTAGCGTCTGTCAAAATGGACGATTGCTTGCGTAGGACTGTGCCGGAATGGCCATGTCTCAAAATTAAACAGGGGGGGGGGGGGTTACGCAGGTTTTGGTCCATGTTTTCACTTACCAGGGCAAGCCATTTTGGGCCACCGGTTTGTTGAGCCACAGCCGGTTTTTGAAGCGCGGCCAGTTGCAAGCCATTGAGGCCAGCGCAAGTTGTCCAGGTCGAAAATGATGGGGAAGACTTCCTGGCTCGAACCCAGTCCGACGCCCCTCCGACGCAGACTAGCCGTTCGCCGTTTTTTTTGCCGGTGGGTTGACCGAAGCTTCGGCAAATTGAGCTGGAGCACCGAAACACTCCATGAAAGAAGATGATTGTGAGAATCAGACCCACTTTGAGGTAGGAGAGAGGAAACTGTGGTCTGGTTTCTCAACATAGGGATTATCATGGGATCCCCAATGCTTGGTGCTTTTGACTCCACATTTTGCGCGAAATCCACGGCGTGACTCAAAATAGGAATCGGATCCCTTTTTGGAATGAGGTTTAAACAGAAACAAAGGACGCCTACTTAACTTGCAAAACACTCGGATCCCTTTTGTTGGATGGGTTTTAAACGGAAACAAAGGAGACCACCTACCTACCTGCAAAAATCGGTCCCCCAATTCGGAGCAACTGGACTACCCCCCACCCAGGCACGGCCCTGTCCTTGAGGTAGCCCTCCTCCTGGTGGGACTTCATCGTCTGAAGCCAGTGGGCGGCTTGCACCTCGTACTGCGTCCTGGACTTCGTGTGAAGATCTGCCCCCAGAAAGATCCACCAATTGCGTGTCGCGTGTTCGCGGGAGCCTCTCCAATAAAAAGTCAAAAGTCAAAAGCCCGGACCCTCAAACTCCTCAGATCAGTTGCTCCGAGTTTCTAGAAATGGAGGAAACAAATGGAGAAAACAAATCGACCCAAATGTAAACACCTGGAGCCTCAAACTGCCAATTGGAGGCGTGGATCAAAATCCAACCAAATGGAAACCAAACGGAAACCAAATGGAAACCAAGCATGTTGTGGGATCCCCTATTTTGAGACACACCTATATAGAGCCTTGCCAGAAAACCCTAGCTTGTTGGTGAATTGACCGGCATCATGGGAAACTGGCCAAAGGGGGCCACCAGAATCCCCACTCCCATTTCCTCATAACCACCCACCACCGCTGCCGAAAAGCCGCTTGGAGAGGCTAGGGGTAACCGGATTTTCCAACCTGTTGCTGGGTGAAACGGGTCCATCCCTCTGCGAAGATGTTGGATGGGGTCCTGCTCCCATCGCGGAAGGCGGCATGGAGCGTGAGCCGGTCCTTAGGTTTCCGGCAGCGCCTGCTCTCAGTTGCAAGCCGTTTGGACCCAGAAATCACAAGGTGATGATATGTGATGATTCAAAAGAGGCCGCTAAAATCAAGCGTGGCCAAGAGATCGGCATTTCAGGTCACCCAAAAGAGGCCAACATTCAACGCCAGCTCGGCTTGCCGGCGGCAGTTTCAATGGACTCCACCAAATTGGATTGCAACTTTTGAGGATCCGGTGATTTCTGGGAAGTTGCAGAAAAATTTGCAAAACCTGGAAAAAAAGGAGATCCGCAAAGGATCTTTCAGCTCGCAGGACCCCTTTTTGGAAGGGTTCAATGAGAAACCAACATGACACCACCTGACCCCGAGTTCCACTGCTGTGAAGGAAACCGTTCCAAAAAAGGCAAAGCTTGTCGCCTTCCAACCATCCAGGTGAATCTTCCACGGCTGAGGGTTGCACCTCCTCCTGTCGCCAGAGGGGACTCCGGCTATGTATGGTCCTCGTGGGTTTTTGGCCTTCGACCTTTCCCGGAATCAAATGCCCGACGTAGCCCGAGTGGGCATACGCCAAAATCGGGATTTATACATGAACACGTCGGATTTTACAGGGGTTGCGCAGGGGCCATGGGTACATGCCTCAAAATCTGCTGCAGCAAATGCCCCTACCATTCTGCAAGGAAAAAACAACCATGTGGAAAAAAAAACAAACATGGTACACTATGGCAAATTCGAGGGTTTGATGGTACGGCCGAGACAGCGCCCGCGCGACATTGTTGCAATCAAAAAGCAGGGCTGGAGAGCTCGTAGCGCACGATGGAGCGGTTGTTGATGAGGAAGTGGTTGGAGATCCTAGTTTATGGATGTAAATGAAAGGCCTCGCAGAACCCAATTGCGCGAGAAAGCATTTCTACACATATACATATACATATATATATACACTTAATATGTAAGTATCAAATATATGTATGCATGTGCTCATATTCATACACACACTCTTGCTAATGGGGCCCAAGCGCCCTGCTCTACAGATTGGGCCAGCAAGGTCATACCCAGCATATGATCTCGGACTGTCTCGGCCACTGGCAAATAAAAAAGTCCCAAGCTAGTCTCAAATGCCCAGTGGCCATGGGGAAAACAGGCACACTGATAAACTTGGTAGTAAGTGGTGAGTAACATGTACCTGAACCTACTTGAACGGGCGATCGGGCACTGGTTATAACCCACTTAGGAGACTTATAACTATGGCTGTTGTGGGCTAGAACCATGCTTGTTATCCACTAAGTAGCCGATCGCCCCTTTAAGTAGAGCAAACAACTGACAAGGTGAGCTCCTGTTTGGGGGTAAGTGGAATGTAGGGTCTGCAAGTGAAATATGGCCGAGGTTACTAACCACTACCTTGGCCTGGTTTGGGTTGGATGTCGGATACCCCCCAAAAGCGAATGTCTACCCTTGACTAAAACAAGGAGGTATTTGCCATGGACAACCAGGTTCTTCAAAAAAGTACCCTGAACATTGAATATATTTGGAGAAGCGAGTAACATGGAAATCCTACAGGATATTTCTCCACACTTCGATGTTGACGCGGGTCTTGGAGTAGATTTCTTTACCCTCAACGAGACTCCGGTTCATCAAGTCTTGCCGCAGGGTTGAAGAATGATGTTGACCCCATACTAATCAACCACGTTTACTAATATGATGGCGTTCCCCTCCAAAAGGGGTCCGATTCTTCCCATTTCACACAGGCACACCCCCCTACTAATAAACTGCGGTGGATTAATATCAACATTAAGCCCTGGTGGCATCCCCAGCAGCAAACCACCGACCAGCTCCGGACCACTTAGGAGAAACCCTATCTGGGCAAACCTTTCAGCAGGGAAAACTGGGCAAAGCGTTCAGCTGTTGAGAAAAAAAACTGGGCAAAGCTTTCAGCTGTTAAGAAAAAAGCTGGGCAAAGCTTTCAGCTGTTGAGAAAAAAGCTGGGCAAAGCTTTCAGCTGTTGAGAAAAAAGCTGGGCAAAGCTTTCAGCTGTTGATAAAAAAAAACTGGGCAAAGCTTTCAGCTGTTGATAAAAAAAAAACTGGGCAAAGCTTTCAGCTGTTGAGAAAAAGACTGGGCAAAGCTTTCAGCTGTTGAGAAAAAAGCTGGGCAAAGCTTTCAGCTGTTGAGAAAAAAGCTGGGCAAAGCTTTCACCTGTTTAAAAAAAAAATGCTTTCAGCTGTTGAGAAAAACACACATCTTTCAGATTCTTTGAGGGTCCAGTTCCCCCAAACTGGACGCTTCCTGCGCGCCTATGCGGGATCCAAGTCTCCTGTTTTTTTTTTTTTTTGGGGGGGGGGGGGAGTAGCTGGATCCAGGTGCGCCCGAAGGAACGCAAGCCACGCACCGCGACGGCCGAAAGAAAAGAAAAGAAAAGAAACGCCCAGCTGAGGCGCAGATCCGCGAGGGCGTGCTGCAGCATCTCCGGGGAATGCAGCGGCTCCCCGGAGGTAAACATGTGCACAAAGTGCTGGTTGGTCCTACAGCGGTTGGTCCCAAAAAAACACAAGAAACACTATACGGCCATGGGTCAAAATCCCAATCGTACCCCTCGGTGAACATCCCAATCCCCACTGAAATAGACTAAAATCGATGGTACACCTACCCAAAATGGTAGCATGGGATTGACCCACAGCCATACCTTAACAAGAACCCAATCCCCTTCATACCTTAGAACTCAAGAGAAACCATTCCCTCTATACCTTAAAAAGCATGAAACTTCATCCCCTCTACACCCTTCAAATCAAGAACACCGGTACCCTCTATGCCTGGATACCAGCAAAACAAATACCCTCCATGTCTTGGACGGCATCATATATGGAATTCCAGGGGTCACCCCCCCCCCCTTTTTGGGGCGGGAATGCAAAAACTAACCGGAATCCGCCTTTGCCAGCTTCACACAGTTTCTACCTGCTTCTCTGAGCTTTTGCGGTGTATCCTGCAGGCGGCCCCACAAAACAAAATAACCAAATAGAAACAAACGCCAACTCCTGCCATTTGTAGGTTTTGCTCCGCTCGCTTTTTTAGCTGAACATGACGCTGAACC
Source organism: Effrenium voratum (assembly GCA_963377175.1). Classification (NCBI taxonomy): domain Eukaryota; class Dinophyceae; order Suessiales; family Symbiodiniaceae; genus Effrenium; species Effrenium voratum. Next base: position 1,144,196 of record CAUJNA010000779.1, read on the forward strand.
GTGGGAGTTTGGGTCGCCACGGGGAGGCGTAGGGCCGTGCGAACTGACAAAAAGCCCTCGCTGTCCGCAACCAAACCACCCCACACCCTAGCCTCCAACCCGGCAACCTTCAAGTCGCTGGACTCGCGCCCACAAAAAAAGAAAGAAAGGAAACACATCATGTCCAGTGAAATCGATTCCCTTCAAGGCCAGGGGAACATATAAAACAAATATTCATTTAACTGCATTTTGTATGGAAGACACGGGGAGGTTGGCGTTCACAGAAACTCACTTGGCCTGGGTCCTGTGCCGGTTGTTAAATCTTAAACCCAGATCCGTTTACCTGGAGGTAGGTATCCAACAGCTGGACACCACCCGATTTGAAAACCCAAAGAGGGAGGGCTTGCCATGCCTTTCAAAGCAAAAAGGACTCTTGATCGAAGGGTTACCTACTTGGGCGAAACGGATTCCTGGGAGCCACTTACACTGGGAATCCCCGCCCAAGCGCGCTCGAGAGTCCAACGCTGCCCTTTGCGGCATTGCTCTCACCCATTCTGCCCGAAAACGTGATGCACGCGTCAGCGGTCCAAAAGGGAGGTACCCCTTCCCAGTGGATCTATTTCTCCGGGTTGTAGGTAAGTTGGATCTATTTATCCGGGTTGTAGGTAACCCTGCAAAAACCAAAAGGGCTTGGTACCAAATAGGTTAAATTTGGCTTGCCACCCTGCAAAACCAAAAGGAAGATAGCTGGTTACCTAGGGATTCACTAGGCTGGATTGCTTGGCTTGCAGCTCCCCTTGGAATCCCAGCCCATCGCCCGCCGGGATCCCCACAGCGCAAGGAACGACTCAAGGCGGAAACGCTGGGGATTCTCCTCCATGTTGACCCAGGAGTAACAAACCCCTCCCATTCTTAGGGCTGTGTTCCCTCCAAATGTGGAACCTGAATCCAACCACTAAAAGGAATCGGACACCCCCCCCATTGGGTCAATCAAGGGTTTATTCATCCGGGGTTAACAGGTAGGCCTCCCAAAGGGACCAAGTAAGGAGGTAACCCTGAAAAGCCATCCTCAGGCACTTGGACCCTGGGCCTGAAACTTGTTGCCATTGCCACTCCAAAAATCCCGGAAAAAACAGGACCCCCCGCGGCCCCCGCCTGGAGACATGCTCGATATCTCGCTGGAAGTAGATGACCGCCTGGCATCTCTCGCCAGTCGACCCGTCAACTCAACATCTCCGTGTTGGGTGATGTCTCCGAAGTCCTTACATACTGTAGACTGGCAAAAACTCAAGTGGCGAAACTACACATGTGTATATATATATATATGTATATATGTGTGTGTGTGTATGTGTATATCTCTATATCTATATCTATATATATATGCATGTACGCTGCCTTTTGGGGGCTGCGTGTATCCGTAGGCGCGTGATGGCGCAAGCCTGTGTGGCACATCAGCCAGCGTTTTGGGGCAAAGCCAAGGAAACACCTGTGCGACTTGCTTCCCAACCCCAGTAAGCAAGAATCGATCAATTGAACATTTGAACAACACATGCCAAGAACCTTGAAGGTAGATTACCTGAGAATTGCATTCGCTGCTTGCTCCATATCGCAGTGGCATTCCAGGTAGGCGTATATAATAGCAAGTGCCCCTTCGGGAACCCCCTCCTTTCAGTTTCCCAGATGCTTTGGGAGCCACTTGGATGTTCGGCGCGAGCATGTTGTTGGGAACCCATGCAGGTCGTAGCCCTCACATACGCCTCCCTAAGTGGGATTCTCCTTGTTAGGGGGTTGTAAAAGACTAACCACATACCAACTTGGCCCGAGCAGCCAGTAAAAACAGAGCTCTTCACAAGGGGTCGGAACCTTTGCTTTAATCTGTGGCTCATAAAGCCGCCACAAGGCCTCAAGGTACTCAACAGCATGCAAAGAGGTGCTGATCCTCCCTCCCCCACAGAGATCTCAAAAAGGGCCGCTCTCAGGCTTTCGTTCGATTTCCCAGGTGCACAGAACGCATGGCGCAGAACGCCAGACCCTCGAACTACCCAAGGTGTTGCCTGGCTCTTTGTCGTAGTCAGCAACAGGTGAAAATTGAGGTCAAACATCAGCTTCAAGCTGTTCATCAGAACGGGCGGAACCATAGACAAGCCAAAACTCAGAACATGTCATCTAAATTTGCAGGCTGCGCGGCGTTCTGTTCTATGAAATGCAAGAAACACAGAACAACTTCCACCAACTTGCTGGAAAGAACTGAACTCTCACACGAAAGGCGAAGCCGAGCCTTGTGTTTCACAACCTGTCAAGCTGAGCCTGAATCCCACTGCTGTCCCCGCCAGCCCTGGGGCAGCCCCAAGTTACCACAGAGCCATCGCACAGGACGGCAGCAAAAGCGCCTTGAGCAGTTGCTTGGATCTGTTGGACCTGCACCAACTTCTCTCGCACCTGGCTGCTGTCACCGCCGCCGCCAGGATTGCCCCACGTCACCACGGAGCCTTCCGCCAGCATGGCAGCAAAAGCACTGCGAGTTGCTTGGATCTGCTGGACTCGCACCAGCTGCTCTCGCACCTGGCTGCTGTCACCGCCACTGGAGGGAACGCCCCAAGTCACCACGGAACCGTTGTGCAGGATGGCTGCAAAAGCCCCGCCAGTTGCTTGGATCTGTTGAACTCGCACTAACTGGTCTTGCACATGGCTGCTGTCGCCGCCGTAGATCTGCATCCCCCACGTCACCACAGAGCCGGTGTCCAGAACAATGGCAGCAAAAACCGTGCGAGATGCTTGGATCTGCTGGATGCCCACCAACTTCTCTCGCACCTGGCTGCTGTCCCCGCCGCACATAGGGTTGCCCCAGGTCACCACAGAGCCGTCTTCCCGGATGGCAGCAAAAGCACTGCTGGTTGCTTGGATCTGCTTGACCTGCGTTAACTGCGATTGCACCTGGGCGCTGTCACCGCCCTCGGCAGAATTGCCCCAAGTCACCACGGAGCCATCTTCCCGGATGGCAGCAAAAGCACTGACAGTTGCTTGGATCTGCTGGACCCGCACTAACTGCTCTCGCACCTGGGCGCTGTCACCGCCAAAACGAGGATGGCCCCAAGTCACAACAGAACCGTCATCCAGGATGGCAGCAAAAGCACATTCAGTTGCTTGGATTTTCTGAACGCCCACCAACTGCTCTTGCACATCGCTGCTGTCGCCGCCCTCGTCATCTTTCCCCCAAGTCACCACGTAGCCGTCTTGCAGGATGGCAGCAAAAGCAGCCTGAGCTGCTTGGATCTGCTGAACTCGCACCAGCGGCTTTTGCTTTGAAATCTGTAAGTTCCCACGTTTGCTGGCGATAACTGGATCTTTCAGGTACGCCCAATCACTAAAAGGCACCACGGAGCCGTCGTCCAGTCTGAAGACGTGACCGCCACGCTCAGGGTGGCCCCAAGTCACCACAGAGCCGTCGGCCAGGATGGCAGCAAAAGCACTCTGAGTTGCTTGGATTTGCTGAACTCGCACCAGCTGATCTCGCAGTTTGCTGCTGTCACTGCCATGGCCAGGACTGCCCCAAGAAAGCACCGCATCTCCTTCTGCGTGAGCGACAAATGCTCCTGATGTCGAAGCTAGCTTGACATGCGGCACTATGGCAGCGATGCTATCGCCATCTCGCACGCCCACCTCACTCAACGTAGATGATGGATCCAGCTGTTGACCTCCGAAGGCAAGCCTACAGCCTTGGCTGGAAAAATCGGACCCCTGCAAAAAAACATATTAAATGCCTGGTTAGTGGAAAACAAAAGGAACCCCAAAAAGGCGGGGAACCCCAAACAAAGGGAACCCCAAAAGTAAAAAGGGAACGAATTCTGGGGAAGCAGCGGCGTTTCAGGCGTTGCTGGGCCTCAGCCCTCACTTCATGGATGCTCGACTCAGGCGACACTGCCACGGAACATCTCTTCCCACTCGCCAAGTGCACATGCACTTCCATGGCGCGGACATTGTGTGCCCCAAGCCAAGGCAAGGGGCTGGCTCACTAAGCATCGCTAACTCCTCTCGAACAGATGTTAAACTCAGCTGGCCAAAGGACCCAGAAATAGAATATATTTACCCATTCTGGGGACCATGACTGAAATTAACTGATCTTCCAACTGCACGCTCTGTTTCCTCTCCAAGAACCAAAAAAACACACCCGTTTGCGTTACAAAACAAATGCTGTGTGCTCAAGAAGTGTTTGCTTTCCTCAAAACGAAAGGGAAGAGGGACGGCCAAAAAGTACGCTTCTGGAAAATTGCACGCGTTTGCGCGAAATTGCGCCCTTGTTGCGGGGAATTGTGCCCGTTGTGCGGCCACATAGTTTGGGCGGAATCTCGCTGTTTCACACATGTTATGCACGAGGTTTTGCCCCGAAAAGCATCCGTTTGGCGGGAATGCCGAACGAAGATCTAGTAGACCACACAGGCAAAGACAAACTATGAAGAGAACCTGGAGTCGAACCATGATCCTTAAATGGGTCCATGACCCCATTTTGGGCGACCCCATGTTTTTGTTTGGGTCATGGAGACTCCAGGGCTTACACAAATTCCCTGGGCCTTCAAAAGACAGCTTGTCTGACTCGACTCCTGCAGGCCCCAACTGGGCATGCCACGCGCAACACGAATCTCAGCCTGAAATCCGAGACAAGGTGACAGGACCGTCCCAACAGGGCTCCCTATATTTCCCCTTAAAACATCACCCCCACCCAGGGATACTCACCTTTCATGGGCCAAAAAGGTGATGGGACCCCTGTCCCAATGGGAGCACGCTCTGGGCATGTGGCAACCCCTAGGATTGACAGCAGTCCCGTCCAGGACGAAGATGCAACATGCCCAAACGCTGACCTCACAATAACGACAGCCGAGTTCGTGATGAACTAGCACCCTCCCGAAAACAACCCCTGGAACCTGAAAATGGCCCCTGCCAGTTCGGAAAAATGGTGGGTCCCTTTCAGGATTTGCTTTTCAAGGGTACCTCTCAATACTGGAGGTGAAGCCGCACTGTGCGGACACTAAGTCGCAGTTCCCAGGTTCGTGGGACTCTCGTTTTTGTTGCCCCTCTTGCGGCCTGGGGCCAAGGACCCCCCCCCCCCCCGCCTGGGCCGTGACGGTCAAAGCCAGCAGCAAGTGAAGCACAAACTTGCAGGGGAATCCTGGCGTCTGACAGCGAGCTCTCGCGCCGTCAGCGTCTCACAGGGCTCCCGAGTTCAAGCTGAAAACCTTCGAAGCTTCGAGGGACACGCACCTTTCATGGTTGCCAACAAGGTGATGTTTAAAACCACCTACCCCACGGCTGAATGATGTTCTAAAGCCACCCAAAAGGGAAAGCCTATAGGGATTTCTGTGACCAATCCAACGACAAGCTCGAAGAGAGCGGCCCGTATTTCTGGAACGCCTAAATACCGAACCCCCCCCCTCCCCCCCCCCGGCCCAAGACTGCTCCGACCGGCGACAAGTCAAACATGTTGCTGGCCCAAACCCTGGAATTTGAAGGGCTCCCCTTAAAAATCGGCTCCTTCCCACTTCTCCTGGCTTGATTTGGAGAATCAGCCAAAGGCAACTGCTTTTCCAATGGAAGACCAAGTGCAGCCCCTTAGGGCATTGTTGGGAAAACCGATCAGCTTTCCGTGTGGTAAATACCAAACCTTTTTTAGTAGAGGGATCGACAAATAATGCCAACTGAACAAAGGCCGCTAAAAAAGGAGGTGTTTACCATGGAAAACCATGTTTTGCCAAAAATCCCCTGAAACAAAAGGGTATTTGCAGCTGTCGGGGGAGGTCGTCCAGTTTTCCGCCACGTCGGTCTCGACCGCTTGAACGGCGCTTTAGCCCTTCAGCCCAATGAACTGCACCGAGCGGCGCCCGTAGTGGACCCACTTCTCGAAAGGATTCAGAAACAGCGTCTCTACCTTGGCACGCAGGTCACCTTCCATTTGGTTTTTCGACCCCTGGGAAGAAAATTAAAAAATAGGTCCAGTAGTGAAATCGATTCCCCTTTAAAACCAACAAGGGGAGAATGGCAAAACATATTCTTAAGCAAATGGAAGTCACGCTGTTGAGGTTCTTCCGAACCCTTTGCTTAACCAAGAAAGTTAAGTCCTGCCGACTTCAGCTGCTCCCTCCAGTCGTGTTGGATTAGGTGGTTTGGAGGTTAGGGCTGGCATGGTGAACTCCCAATTCTCAGTTGCCAGGACCTGGCAACAAAAGGCTAACTCTTTTGGGGCCATGACTAAAAACTTTTGGTACCAAAACGGAAAAACCCGAAGGTCAGATCCGGTCGATTCGCTTTGAGACCGAGGAGTTCGGAAGAATCGAGTCATGAGGAGCCTCTGGGAATCCAAGTCCGTGGGCCGGCGGCCGGGCCCCCTCCATACACCATCTCTACTCTTGGTATGGGCTGGCAAAAAACTGACTGGTTTTTTGCAGGACCCCCGGTAAAAATGAACAGAACCGAAAAAACTAAACATGCCAAGAACGGTGAAGATACACTTAGCTACCTTTTGCCCAAGAGCATGGGCAAGGCTCCTTACACGTTGCACATCCAGCCCTCGTGATCCTTGTAGGGAACGAAAAGGGAAACCTGATGGGACCGTGGCCCCCAGTTCCAGGGTTGAACTTTTGGTTGGGGGGGGAGGGTTTGGGAGGGCAGGTTGGGGAGGTGATTCCAAAGGAATTGGAGAATATGACGCAAGGAACCCACAAGAAGCCAGCAATAGGACAGGCGGAGGGGGGGGGGGTGGTAGCCGGATGTAGCCGGAAACCCTTCCTCCCACTAACGCATTTGTGGGAGGGTACCTGGAAGATAACTTTCCTTGTAAATGTACCCCCGGGAGGGAGCACCCGGTATACCCTTCCAAGAAAAAGCACGCGACGCGCCCATTTGTGAAGTAACCAAAACAGGCCATGATGTTGTCCAGTTCCGCCTGGACCCGCCCTCAAGCTTCCTCGAGCTTAGGTGCGATGTGCATCTGCTGCCCGCGCCGACATCGGCACATGGCGATGTGGCGCTTGAGCGGCACCAATGCTTGCCGGCGCGCAAAGAAGCGCGGCGAGCAAAGGGCAAGCCGGCCAAAGAGGCGCAATCAACACCTAAGGATAACTTCGAAAGACTCTGGAGGGCAGGAATGCACAGAATCCGCACAGAAATGAGATTTACCACCAAAGTGGGGCACCCCTTTCTTCGTGACGTGTCCATGCAGCTCGTGGGTGGAAACCTGCTCAGAACAAATTGTCCTGCTGTCGTCTTGCCCACGCACAGGTGCCTTACCCTGTCCAGCCACCAACCAATAGAAGTCGTCACGTAAAACTTAACCTTCAGGAAGACCACCATGAGAAGTCCAGATTCTGGGGAAATGAGTAGACCGCGATTTGATGTTGGGCGCTTGACTGGTGTGTGGTGCTTCGAGTAGGCAGTCAGGAGTGGTGGGGTGATGTGAAAGGTGCCTGACGCGAGCAACATGAAAGCTTCCCGGGCAAACTTCCCCCTACTCCAACTACCCGCTTTTTTCAGTTGGTATTTTTGGGAAAAGGTGTTCTGAGGTAAATACCAAACCTTTTTGAGTAGAGGGTCGACATGATACCAACTGAAAAATGGCCGGGTATTTGGAGCTTTCGGGGGTTTGCGGAGTAACCGGTTCGCATGCTGAATTTCGCCACATGAAGGCCGCTCCTCAGCGACCTTGAGCCAAAGGAGACCGAGGAGGACATTTTACAGCCCAAATCCATCTACCTGGAGTCTCCATGACCCTTTAAAAATGGGTCAATGATCCCATTAATGTTAACACTTGATTAATCAACTGGTGCTGAATAATGTCAAGTTGCTTTCCTTATTCTGGTTCGCACCCATTGTTTAGGGGGACCAGAATAATTGAAAGTTTTTTTTGCCCGGGGGAAAATTCCAAAAAAAACTCCACAAATCAATTTTAGTTTAAAAAAATCCTCCCCCCAAAACAATCACCCAAAATCCATGTTGACCCCATACCAAATGCAAACAAATTCACCACAGAACCCAAAGCCAGCTGAAACTCTGAAATTTGAAAACCATCCCCAGCCCTGAAACTGCAAACCCTTTATTAAACCGTGCTAAAAAATTGCCAAAAAACAATCAGGACAAGGGTACCCCTCACTGAACCACAATAATGTGATTGTTTTAGGGGACCACAATAGTGGCAAGCCCCCAGCCCCCCCTCCCAGAAAATAAACTATCACTTGCTTTGCTCAAAAGCATTCCCCTTTCAATTGGTGGCCCACTTGCTTAAAAGCATCCCCTTTCAATTGGTGGCCCACTTGCTTAAAAGCATTCCCCTTTCAATTGGTTGCTCAACCACAGAACCCAAAGCCAGCTGAAACTCTGAAATTTGAAAACCATCCCCAGCCCTGAAACTGCAAACTCTTTATTAAACCGTGCTAAAAAATTGCCAAAAAAACAATCAGGACAAGGGTACCCCTCACAGACCCCACTGAACCACAATAATGTGATTGTTTTAGGGGACCACAATAGTGGCAAGCCCCCAGCCCCCCCTCCCAGAAAATAAACTATCACTTGCTTTGCTCAAAAGCATTCCCCTTTCAATTGGTGGCCCACTTGCTTAAAAGCATCCCCTTTCAATTGGTGGCCCACTTGCTTAAAAGCATCCCCTTTCAATTGGTGGCCCACTTGCTTAAAAGCATTCCCCTTTCAATTGGTTGCTCAACCACAGAACCCAAAGCCAAACCCCCAGTGGTAAGTCTGCTCAGGAAGAAGTGGTTGCAATACTAAAGTAGAATTGCAAAAAGGAAGTGGCTGCAATACTAAAGTAGAATTGCAAAAAAAGTGGCTGCAATACTAAAGTAGAATTGCTGGCTGCAATACTAAAGGAAGTGGCTGCAATACTAAAGTAGAATTGCAAAAAGGAAGTGGCTGCAATACTAAAGTAGAATTGCAAAAAGGAAGTGGCTGCAATACTAAAGTAGAATTGCCAAAAGGAAGTGGCTGCAATACTAAAGTAGAATTGCAAAAAGGAAGTGGCTGCAATACTAAAGTAGAATTGCAAAAAGGAAGTGGCTGCAATACTAAAGTAGAATTGGGCCCCAAAATCCTCCATTGTTTGGACGTCCCAAAAGTGCACCCCCATTGTTTTGGCGCCTCCATTGTTCAGGGGGGAGGGGGGGGGGGCCCTTTATTAATCAAGTGCTAACATTATTTTAGGTGACCCCATTTTTGTTAAAGGGTCAGAAGGAGACACCAGGTACCTGAACCCTCAAACTACGGTTTCCCGTTTTTGAGGGTTCAAGGGTCAGAACGGAAAACCTTCAAGAGGGCCGAACATCGACCTGCAACCTTGATAATGATAGGCAACCAAAACTCGGTGACGACCCCTCCACACCCCTGTGCCCGAACATCGGGAAGCTGAACGAAACGGATCTGGATCCAAGCGGAGCCCAAGGTCGGTCTGAATGAGAACTAAGTGTGGAGCAAGAACCCATCTTTATGCGGGTCAATGACCAACCATTATTTTGGGTAATGACCAACCTTTTTTTAAGGGTCATGGAGACTCCAGATAGTTTGAGAATCCAGGAATAGGTATGCCTTGTACTTTCTGTTGGGGGAGAAGAGCGAACATATGTCACGCCGAGCGCGAACAAGGCTTGAACATACCATTCGAAGTGGCGTGGACCCCCCAACAGCCCATTTGCTCAACGACCCGAACAGAAAGCGAAGCCAGCCAGGTCTGGGGTCCATGTCATTTTTTCTGCGCAACCCACTGCACAACAAGGAACTAAAGGGCGGAACTGAACAACTGACGCTGTGCCAAGTAGAGCTACGTCAAATGCTCCATGCAAGCCATGCGTTTTCTTCTTGCGGCCCCGGAAGTGAGGATTCACACTTGGCTTCTCTCACTTGGCCAAAAAAAGGTGCCACCACTTTTTAGGCCACCACTGAAATAAAAGGGAGCCACCAAGGAAAACGTGTAAAGTGCGCCCACTGGCTGGGTGAGTTCTGGAAAAACGTCCGGGAAGCCACGTGCTCATCTGGCGGACCCAGGGGCTGGTTTGAGCTCTTGAACACTCGCTTGCCGCCAAGCAACAAAAACTGTGCTCACATTTTGGGACGTCTCACTTCCGACCGAGTAAAATTGGCCAAAAGACGTGCCCAAACTCTCTTTGTTTACCACTAAAATGGGTACATGGGCGTAAAGTCCCAAAAAGTATAAACGCCACTCAATGGATCGTTACTACCACGTGGTTTGTTTCATGGCATGAAAACGGTCTACGCCCAAGTGACTCAAGTCCGATGAGCCCAAAGCCCCCCCGCCTGCAGGTTGCCATGCTCCAAGCCAACACCCCCCCCCCAACACAAAAGGAAAGTGAAACTCGCTGGGGAGAAAAACCTTCTTTTCTTTTGGGGGGGGCGGGCTACATAGCCTATAGCTTTGCTTTCCAGGCGAAACTGCAGTAGTGGATGTTTTGGACCATTTTCAGGGAACCTCCATAGTAATTTGAAATAGATCTTAGTGATATTAATGTGTCCTTTTCTTGAGGGTACCTCTTTGTTGTCCATTTCATGGGTCCCCTAAAAAAACGCCGCATATATCTTATTCGTCCGGTCTCGGGGCGGCTTCTAGATGCCAGGCATGGTGCGGGTTTGAGCCAAGCAGCGGATCCCCAAAAGACCTCACAGCTGGGGGTGCGCACCTCCTCGGTCTACACCAAGGGGTGCTCTTGTTCCAAAGACCCCCCACACCCAATACCCACTTTTTCAGTGTATCATGTCGAACCTCTACAAAAAAAAGAGGTATTTCTATTCCATGGAAAACCAGGTTTTCCCAAAAACACCCTGAAAAAAGCGGGTATTTTAAGTAGGGAGAGGAAGAGGGGCATTTAGGCCAAGAGGCGAATGAGAGATGCGAAAACTGCAAACCGATAGAAAGGAAAGTGTCAGAGGGGTCAGGACTGATTTTTGTTTGTGGCCTGGACACAACTATTTTTCCTTGGCTCTCCACTAGAGAGGTTAGAATAAGGGTGCCCTGTTTTCTGTAGTCAGTTTTACTAGGGGAACCCTCCCAACCAAAAAGGGGATGAGAAGGGCACCTAGCTGGAGGACCTAGTTTCAATGGTCTTGCCGCTGCAGCTCGGAATCGATTTCAGAGTCACTTTCCTGACAAATCCAAGCCCATCCTGGGATTCCTAGCCTGGCATCCTCTTCCTGCAAATCGCAGCCACATCCGAAAACTCGTGCTCGATGCGTCAGCAGATCCAGGGCCAGGGGTCCCTTCTTCGGCCTTGCGTCACCGACACTTTCTCACATCCGTATACGTGCGACAGTACGAGAGGAGACATGGCCATTCATCAACTTCTCCCGCCCGCTTCCCCAAAATCCCCAGAAGTGGGACAGCTTCTCAGTTCTCAGGGTTGAACATGTTTAGGGCACCCATTCAACGAGAACCGAAACTCTCAAGCTACCCGTTAAAAAAAGACGGGCGCGGCCCTCTTTGTGGTTGGCACTTACCAACTTTCATGTTGGCACTTACCTGGGCTGTCCTGAGGTCCCCTAAAAGTAATTACCCTTACTCCCACTAACATGGCACCCAGGGTTCTTTAAAGAGGCCATCTATCGGTGCCAGGTTAGTTGGAGCTCCACGAAACCAACCAGAAACCAACCAGAAACACGAAACCACGGATAAATGGACACACCCCCACTGAAGCCGCCAGAAACCACCAACATTTCTAAGGATCTGCGCAGCTCGGAACTGGCAAGTGACCGGTTTGAGCACAAAAACAACTGGTGAAACACCAAACCCTCTGAGGCTGCAACCCCTGCTGCGGATTCTCCAGCACCAGGTTGTCCTTAGCCAAATCGACAAATGGACACATCCCCTGACCCGGTCCCCCAAACTACCCATACAAAAATGGAATTCACCCCCCAAAATCGGGCAATCACCCACTCTCAAACTCAATAAAAATCCATCATTGCCCTCAAATGATGGTTGGTGCCTTTCTTCCAGGAACTCTGGAGAGTTTGGGGTTGCCTTGAGAGAACCAGGAGAAGTGCAGGGCAACGTGCCTTAGAATCTGCCCCACCTGCGACACGCCTGTTTGCAGCTCCCAGTTCCCTGCCTGAAGACTGGCACATTGGCACCTCAAAAATCAGGTCCCTTTACCGCAGAGAGACTCAAAGGGAAATTCGGCGGTTGCCGTCACTCCACGATTCCACCATCAGCCTTCCCCTCAAACGGGAAGGACATGTTACGACATGGTTTTGTTGGGTCCATGACCAGTGACAAATTCAGCTCCAAAAGGGAAAGCACGCCTTCTCCGAATTGCGATTTCTATTTTTCATCAAGATCTTTATTGATACAAAGTGCCTGGTCCATCAAACTAATTACCCATCAACAAAAAGGAGACCACTGTAGACAATGTTCGGGCAATTTCCGATGTTTATGTCTAAGGGCTTTTGTAATACGCCTTGGGATTACGCCCGCTGGGAAATGACCCCACTTTGGCATATTTCCGGGAAAAAATCATGTTATTTTGGACCATTTTGGGCGGCTGTAATCCCAGGGTGTAACACAACAACCCTTAAGTTGTGGGTAGTTTTAGGGTCTATAAGGTGTTTTATCATCCCAAAATAACCGATGTGTTCAGCCAGGAAAGCCGATTCTCCGCAGCTGGGAGCAGGGCAACGAAGATGTTGCCTGCAAGGGCCGACACCAACAAGAACCCCCTATATACTCCAAATAGCTGTTTTTTCTGGTATTTTTGGGGAAACCTGGTTTTTTAAGGTAAATACTTTCGTTGTTAGTAGAGGGCCGACATCACACCTTGAAAAAGTGGGTATTTGGGTGTAGGGGGTACCTGGACCCTCAAACTGCTCTCCAACATAGCGTTAAGGGTAGCTTGTTCCAGGTAAACCCAATCCAGCAACCCGCAACGACGGCTTTTTGAACGTGGCAAAAGCAGTTGGTGCTGGGCATACTTCCCAGCAACTCAACACGCAACCCCGCCAAAAAGACACCGGGAATCACCTTTTGATCGCCCCCCTCCCTTGTGTCTAGAAAACCCCCCGTGTTGGTTCTTGTTTACTTTCAGTACTCTTTTTGCATGGCTTGTTTCAAGGGACCTGGACCCTCGAGCTTCTCCTAAATTACCCCAGTCCAGGAACTCAGGGAGTGAGATTCAGGGCCCCCAAGTTGGCCAGCCTGAGCCAAACCCCCAACCAGCTGGGCTCTTTCTTCACTCACCAGCGGCGCCTTTTAAACCGAGCAAGCAGCACCGAGCAATGCTCTAACGATATGGCAACGCATGTAACGCCCTACACTTCAAACGGTGAAAGGTTGAGAACCCTGTCATGCTTCGTCGTTGACGTAAACCATGTTCGCACAACTGCCCCAGGATCCTGCTGGACTTTGGTGGCCGTTTCTTCTTACATTCCAAGCGCTGATCGCCCGAAACTCCAGCAAACAAATGGTTAAGAAGTACAGCTAGTCACTTCGATGCTCCCACTAACCTGCAAAAGGTAGTCTGAAAGTGGTTCTTGGCTCGTGAAGGGCCCCCCCCCTACTCCCAATACCCATATTGCTCAGGGTATGATAGGGTATGATATCAACCGGTGACTCAAAAAGGAGGCATTTACCCTGAATGTAAAGAAACAAAGGTATTTGGAGTGGGTAGTCGGGTTTCAAGTACTTCCCCGAGATCAAGCGGTTTGACCGAGCCGACGAAAACTGGGTGAAACTGACTGAGGCGGCACTCGCAAATGTCTCTCACCTTGGAGTGCGGGTGAAAACGGCGGGTTTTTCCTAATGCCCTCAGATCCCTTTTGATGGGTTAAACGGAAACTACCACTCAACACTAAAAGGCTAAAAGGCCAATGGGATGGTTGGGAGCCACCCAGAAAACTCAACGGTTCATCTGCCATCGGTTGCCAGAAGCGTCCTCGTGTTGGATCTTCCGGATGCATTTTGTTGGGGGAAACCAACAGTAAATGGACCTCTGGGAGGGGCTCAGCCGATTACTCGACACAAGGCCCAGTCCGCTTCGGCGAGATTGGGCCGAACCACAAAGCTGGACCTTCAACCCGCCATCAACACCGTGTGCTGAACATAGGTGTCCTTTTAGGGGAAATAGATGGCCCTGGTGGATGATTAAACCACCCAGTAAACCAGGGCCATCTATTTTTTCTACCAAAACAACCAAAAAGGACACCCATGGTGCTGAATGGAGGATCTTGACAAAAGCATGGACAAACCACCCACGAAAAGGCAACAGCACCCCATGATGCTGGCAATACTGTGGATGGACAAAGTCCTGTCCACCTGAGAAGCCCTGGAATATTGATGATTGCTCTGCAAATGCCAACGAACAGTGGTTTGAACAATGGTTTCTTGGGTGGTTCAGAATTTCGTCCATGGACGGTATTGCCTGTTTGGTACGGGTCGTAGCTCTCGGTACCCATCCCTGTTGGTTTCCCTGATTGGAAAATCAAACGCGCTCGCATTCATCAAGCCCTGCGTGACGCTGGAAAAGGAGCGAGCGGCTTCTGTGGTTGACAATTGCAGTGAGCCCACACACAACCATAGGTGAACGCGCAACCTCTAAACAAAGTGTCCTGAACCGCTACCAAAATCCGAACCAACTTGAACATTTCAACTGCAAACCCGAATAACGGATGAGTAGGACATCTACATCCCCCTTTTGGTCGGTGGAATCTCGTCTCCGATTCTGCAAGCGCCCGGAATGTGACCCAGAGCTCAGGGAATGACACTCTTTCCCGGGTCCGAATACCTGAGGGCTTTTGAGGTGTAAGGGGTCGGTCACGGGACCTACTTTTGGTTCGGGTAAGGAGACAAGGACAAAAATAACTGCGGACCCGGACAACTGCCCTTAAAGCAAAATCGCCCGCGCCGACAAGTAGATTTCAATAAACAAGTCTTGTGAGCACAGGGATCCTTACATTATACACCTGAACATTGCCTTGTAAATGGTGGTTTGCTTTTATTTTGCTGGAAAAAGCCATGTTTCAAATGGCTGCAAAATGTATCTTTTAAGGAGCGCTGAAAAAGACCGCCCACCCCCCGCTGCAGACCGAATCACACCACCAGCTCCGGCAACGAATCTGCCGGGATCGATTCGAGGCGGGTGGTCTGGATGTCCAGCACACCGATGCTCTTCAGTCGGTCCTCACCGTTTCCCCCTACTCCGAATACCCACTTTGGCTAGGGTATTTTTTGAACAACCTGGGTTTCCATGGTAAATACCTAACCTGTTTGGTAGAAGGCCGACATCATACCCTGAAAAAAGGCCGGGTATTGGGTGTAGGAGGTCTTTGAGGCAGCGAAAAGGTCCCTGGGTGAAGCAAAGTTTGGGTTGCAAGAACTCATTCTTGTGGGTAGGTTGAGGGCTTCAGCTTGAAAACAGTTGGTGTGGATTGGAGGTTTAGTGCTTAGGAGTGGTGTCACCACTTAGCCTCTACAAGATGCAGGGGTTCAAAGCTGAGAACCACAAACCGTCAAGTAAGGGTTACCCGCCTTCTAAATACTTCCCATGGACATTGGCACTCAAATCATTGGTAAGTACTACTGCATGTCCAGTGGGAAAGGGATACATCTGTGTTTGCTGCTTTTGAGTTTGAAGGAAACCCGGAAGCACCACCACTTTTGGGGGGGCCCACTCCCAAAAAACGGCACACGCATGCTTGCTTTTTTGTTTTTTCCCGCGGCGCACCCATCTCCCGTCATGGTGGTGAAAATACCCTTGTGTTTGAGGGAGTCGAACCCCAAAGGTACTCCGAATCGGGGAACCCTATCCACCAATCATTGGCGAAACTGAATACCCACTTTGCAGCCCCATCTGCCCATACACCCACTTTGCTGCCTCAACTCTTGCAAGAAAGCGGTCAGGGGCTGTATATCCCATTCAACCAGGGGCAAATCGTATACTGCTTTGCGGATGGTGCAACCATTAGCGCGGGTCTGCACAAATTCCAACAACTACCGCTTTCCCTCAGAATCATGGGAGCAAACTACCCTGCTTCCAATCATGGAAGGAGGATTTTTAAATCTGAACTTATTCTTGGAAACATGGTATGCCAACTAATCAACCAGAACCATGGCAGACTGATTTATAACAATTTATCTGGACACTCAAACTAACCCCTAAACATTCCAAATACCCGCCTCTTTCAGGGTATTTTTGGGCAAACCGATTGGTTTTCCAATGTAAATGGCGAAGCTTTTTTAGTAGAGGGTGGACAAATGAGACCAACTCGAAAAAAGAAAAGCCGGGTATTTGGAGCTTTCCGGGGTGAACATCTCTACTCCTGGTATGGTGCCAAAAAACTTTGTTTTCTGCCAAACAACTAAAACACATGCCAAGAACAGTAAAGTGAAACAATGCCCACAAGAGCTGCTGGGTGGGATCTTTAAGGCGCCCCACTGCTTCCCAGCGCCAATGTCCGAGTCTCAGCCAAAACCTTGACATTGGCAGCGCCCATGGGCGTCATGATCCCTGCTCCTGTCCTCGCGTCGGGCTGTGGACGTTCTTCCCAGTTCTTCCCTCCCAGAAGCTCCAAATCGATTGATTTAGGGCCTTCAAACAACCTGGTTTTGAGACCCCCAACCACCTCCGGGGTGTCTAATGGAGGGGTCGGGTCTTGCATGAAAAGCCCCAGGAGCTTCTGGGCTGGAAATAAGATATACACCTCTGAAAAATTCGCAAATTCTTCAGAGCCTCAAATGTTTGTTGGGTTGCCCTTGATGGCTGGAGACGGGTTTAATCAGAATCATAAACGGACATTGACTAGACAATTGTGGGCCAGGCCGAAACCAACAGAAAACCAAAAGGTCAAAAGGTCAAGTCGCTTTGGGCAACAGGGTTTTTGTGCGTCTCCGTCTGTACCTTTCAGTTGCTAGATTCAAAGGATCCGAACCTTCTGCTTTTCAGGTGGTTTGCTCATTGCTCTGACTCACTTTCTGATCGAGTTGATTGGCCAAAGGCCAAGTCCAAGCACCGGATTTCCGGAGCCTCAGGGAGTGAGATACGTGTCACTGGTTCACTTATGTTGCCAGAACCCATTTGGGTGTAACCTTTCATGAGGGACACCAGGAAAAAAACATCACTCGCATGCTTCGCATGCGTGGATTGATGTCCATGTTGGAAGCTGTTGCAGCCAGAAAAGCTATTCATCAAAGTTTTGCTGGGTGCCGAAACGGTCCGGAACAAATAGGGGTGGTCCGTTTTTTAGAGGACCCCCCCAAAACATATACCCCCTACACCCAATACCCTCTTTTTTCAGGGTATGATGTCGACCCTCTACTAAAAAAGGAGATATGTATAACGGAAAACCTGGTTTTCCCAAAAATACTCTGAAAAAAGCGGGTATTTGGAGTAGGGGGTACTTTCCCCTTCGTTTTTGCTGAGCAAAAAAACACTCCAAAAGGAGTCCCTCGAAAGAAGACACGTTTGTACCCAATCATCAGATCTATCCTTGTTGGCCTTAGTGACCAGGGTGCAACTGCAACATCTGCGCCGCACTGCCGAAAACCAGAACCGGGTCCCAACCACTGCTTTTTCTACTTTGGGGTTGTCGACGCAGGAAAAAGCAAACAAATTGTGTTGGGGGTTGTTGAACCTAATGTGAGCGGCACCCTTACAAACAGCTACCCTGTGCAGAAACAAAGGTTTTCCTTCGCAGCTTGCTTTGGTGGATTGGGGGCGTGGGGTTAAGCCCCAAACCCGCTGAATGATGGTAGCCTCACTTGTTGGGTGGGCTGGCCCTACAAGAAGTGCCCAAGCCTGTACAAAAGTCCAGGGACTCAGGAAGGGAGGGAGTATACTTGAAGCTACGCTGGAAGTTGCTAGGGTTTCGTGAATAACACAAAAATTTACCGTGGTTTTGCGCGGTTTCCCGCAATACGCCAGGGGTTTTGCCGTATGGTTGGTTTGATGCTGACCCCGGATTAACAAACCCCTGTTTTGTTACTAGGGGGGCGTTCCCTCCAACAGTGGTCTGAATCCCCACCAAAAGGGAACACCCCCCCAAACAAAATCAGCCGGAGTTTCTTGATCCGGGGTCAACATTACTCGCTGGTTTTGCAGTATTGGTTTGCTCGCCATATGCGGCTTGCGGGTTGCATCCACCGGGCCTCCAACCCGCACCCGCCGGACCAATCCACCGACCGATCCGCGGGTTCCGCCCGCTCCTGGCGCAGGAGCCCGTCTTGCCCGCCAGGCACAGCCCGGCTTCCGCGAGGCCCACGGCCGTGAAGCGGTACCCGGGGTCGCCTATAGAGCCGCCGAGTTTTCCGTGTGGGAAAAAAACCACGAGGACCCAACGAGAACACCGAAAAGAACGAATACTTTCAACCGGCCCTCAAACACCCTTTGGGAATGACCCCATACTTGTGGGTTGCAAGAACCAAATTTAAGGGCAACTTCAGGGTCCAGGTTCACACCGAAAAGGGCAATTTATGCCGACCGGATTTTGCGGCCTTCCAGTTGTTGGTGAAAATCCTTCACCACCAAAAATTTATCGGTAGCTTCCCCATTCTTTTCCAGGGATCCTTCTTTCTACAAAACCACCAAAAACCCTGGGAAAACAGCTGGTCTTTGAAAAGAACGATGGTTTAAAATCATGGAAAAGGAATCAACCCCTAGAAAAAATCCGCACCAGCATTGCGGCCTTCCAGATATTTGGTGAAAATAATTCAGCCCCAAAAAGGGGCAAAATGCCTGCCGGGATTTGCGCTTTGCCGGGCACCAGCTCTCCCCGCCCCCGCCCCCCCGCCGCCCCGGTGCAATCGCCTGCCCCGCTGAGCAGCACCTCCGAGTCTCCGCTTGCGCCGCTACGCGCCTTGAAGCGATAGGACCAGGAGCCGCCGTCCTCGGCGACCGCGGACGGCAGGCGCGGTCTGTGGATCAAAAAGCTGCCTGGATCGCGCGATCGCTTTTCTTCTTCCCATGTTGTTTTACCCCAAGAACCAGCAACAGTGACTGAAAAAAGCGATCGCAACTGGGCGATCTAGGTGAGGTTTAGAACCACCAGAAATGGGCCTTTTAGTAATTGTTCGAGTAGGATTTATGCGGATTTGTGCACATAGAATCCATGTGTGGACGAATCCTGAGTGGGCTGAGTGGGCTATGTTCAGGGCTTGTCAACCTTACTTTTTGGTCACAGTTTCTAATTAATTTCTTTGTTCAATCCTTGGTATGAGTAGCAAGAGTACCAAACTGAACAGAACCCAAAAAAACAAAAACCCAATGCATGCCAACAAAAGTGACGTATCTAGTTAAACTTCATAACCCCACCTGGAAACTGGGCAATCCTCGAATCCCCTGCTAAAAGTCCAACTTTTAGTGGGTTAAAAGTTAACCCCCCCCAACTCAACCAACTAAAAAACCAAAAAACAAAAACAACTCGGGGGATGGGTGGTAACCCTCAACAGGGTTAGGGGGGAAGGGGTCCTAACACTGTGCAAACATAAACAGCGACCCTCACAGGCGGAACCGCTCGTTTTAATCCCGCAACTCGGCGAGCTCGATTTGCAACTGACCGGAAAAAAAGAGATACATCCAAAAACCAGCTGGGTGTGTCTGAAAATAAGCCTTGGACCCTTGCTTGGATGGTTTTGAAGGGAAACCAAAAAACAAGTCAACTATCTGGAGGGGTCCCCAAACTTGAGAAACACCCAGGTGGCTTACAAGGATTCCGAAATCCGCCGGTCAATGTGATTGCCAAGCTGGCCGATCAAAATCAGGCAACTGACGAAGTCAAAAGGTCCAAATACCTGGCTTTTGAGGGTGAAGAAGTAGGGTTCTCGGGTGCCTTGTGAACCCCCCGCTTCTCGCAGCTCAGAAACCCTGATTTCTGATGATCCCCCAACGTACCCATAAACCTTCTGGTGTCAACCATGGCTCATCCACAGTAAGGATCCCCTGGAATGCTTGTCTCTCCAAATGGGAATCGGGATGGGTTTTAAAAAGAAACGGAGGAAGGGTTCGGAGGGAGGGTTCGGACGAACCTATTGGGGTTGCACTCTACCCTACCAACAAAAACCCTCTGGGGTAGAAATGTCTTTCTGCGGCCATTTTCCTTCAAGGCACATAGATGGCCTGGGTGGGGCACTTGGAGAGAGTAGACCAGCTGCCCGGATGCTCTGCCAGAAAGGCCGCCCACTTGGGGTACCTCGAAGGAATGCCGTCAACCCCCGTCTCAGTTTTGTTGGCGGTCGGAGGTGTACTAACCCTGGGAGAGCACCCGGACATTAAAGAGCTGACCAAATCAGGGCCATGAGAAAACCAAATCCAAAACGACAGAAACCCCTACCCGAACCAATTGTTGCAATTATACAGAAACATAGATATACTAAAAAGAACAGGTTTTGCAGTGAAAACTGCCAAAGAGTTTTTGAGGCTGAACATGCGCCTGAGTCTCAAGAACAAGTGCTTAAACATAGCGAGTCTGTGAGCTTGTCAGCTCGCAGTTGAAATCCCAAGGCCGCATGCCATCCAAATAGTACGACCAACTTGGATGCGAAAATGTCGCGTCCACTCACTTCTAATCCGGTGGATTGCCCCAAAAAAAGTAACCAGACTGTTTGTTTGCCACTCAAATCCATGGAACTTTCAGGTAAGAATCTTACGAAGAACAAAAACAGCCCATCCAAAATGTAGGATCGTTTGGAGGAGACCCCCGAGCATGATGGTTTCCCCGAAGCGCGAGAACTCAAGAGTAAGACCCACTCAGACGGCACCCTCAGGGGAGGCCTGTTTGCTTTGAGTGTTCCACGGATGTGGTCCATTCACGGGATTACCTCACTTGAGTTGATGGGCTGAACAAAAGTAGCCCATGTAAGCGACTAGAATGGTCTTCCCAATAAAGACAAGTCCATGAGCTCCGGGGGTAAGTTACTTGGGGATCCGGTGGATGAGGTTTCTCTTTGGCGCCACGAGCGACCTCGGACGAATTCCGAGTTGCATGCCAGCACTTGCGCCCACGCGAAGCTTCAAGGAGCGGCGCAGTAAGCGAGCATCCTGGGCCCACGGAGGAGGGAGGAGCGAGGACCACAGCGCATAGCGGAATGTGCTTTCTTGAGCCCCAAGCAACGATCCTTGAAATATATATATATATATATTATGTTATCCCATCATGAGCAATTACCGATGTAGGGTCCAGGCACCCTTGAAAAAAAGGAAGTCACCCCAGAAGTGCAGTTTGTTTAACGGGTAGTTTGAGGCTTGAGGGTCCTGGCATCTGAAATGGGCGGGGGGATGCCACTCACAATATGGCTGTGTTTTTAGAGTCTGCTTTTGGAGGGACAACTGAAGATCGTGGACAAACGGAGGACACTGAAAAGGCCACAAAGGGCAAACGGTTGATTTCAGTCCGGCAATGAGGGACATCCCCCCCAAAAGCGATTTGGAAAACGCTCAACTGCAACCAGGCGAAAGACCTATACAAACCTACAATGTGTGGGATCCCCAGGTGTCGAGCCACGGAAAGAAGTACTGAGTAGTGTATTCGCATGATGTACGGCTTAGATACAGATCACTAATTGTGCCGATATGTTCTCCGCCCAAAAAAACATGACACACTGCGGGTCATCTATAAAAATCAATCTGTTCAGCTTCTGCTTCATATTTCGCCCGTAACATGGCGTATGCTTTCGAGTGGGAGACGGGCCCATGCTTTCGGCTTCAGTGTTCGTCACCCGAAAAGGCCTGCACTTGAACGTTCAAGCAAAACCAGGAGTGTATGGGAACCGTCAGCCCCATTTGACCGTCACGTCTTGAGGGGGCCGACCCCAATCCGGCGGAATCCGGGTCCCGACGCAGCGATTGGCGCGAGGCGCATAGGGCCCGAAGAGATTGGACACGATGGGCCCCTCCGAGGCCACCCAGGAAGGAAAGCCCATGCCTGCGGAGGCGGACGGAGGGCGGCCCGGCGTCTCTGGTTGTCTGTTTGGGAGAACCGTTGATCGTTTTTCCCCCCATTTTTGTTTTGGTTTATGGTAAAACCCGATCCCTTTGGTGGGATGACATCATAGCAACTGAAAAAAAGGCGGGTATTTCGAGTAGGGGTAGGGGTTATAACCTAGTGATGACCAACTTACTTCATTACTTGGTCTACTCCAAGAACCTGGGTATTTTTGGACCCGTAGAACAAGCATGTTCTTAGAGACAGGGGTTGCTCTTTTGCAGACAGGAAAGGCCGTGAAAACAGTCAGAGCAAAAAAAAGAAAGCCGCAACTGGCTTTTTCCAGGCTTCTATTCTATGGCTCCGATGGGGCTTGGGATTTGGAGAGCCCAAAGTTCCCTCGTCCCCGAATCCTAACCAGAGCAGTTGTCGTGTCAAATGCACAAGTTTGAGTTGAAAATTCCCAAACTCCATGGGATGAGACTAACCCTGGCCAGAGTTGCGCAGTTTTCGTGTCAAATGGACAACTTTGAGTTGACTTTCCCATATTCCATCGATGGGATGAGGTTGGTTGGGGAACCCAGCAAAGACCCAACATCCGCACACATCATTTGCCGGAACAAATCACCCTGGTCAAATCTGGGTTGCTCTTCCCAAGCGAAACGTCACCAGATCTTTTTGCACTATATACAGGCAGGTTAGCAGGTTTCATGGAAAAGCAAATGCGTTTGGTGACAAAGCATGTGTTTGCGGCTGGCCCCAAGGCACTAAACCCTGGTCATGGGCTTCGAAAAAAGGATTCCCAGTGAAAGAGAGAGAGAGAGTGAGAGATGAAAAAAGAGAGAAAGAAAGCCGTTTGGTCCAACCACTTTCTGGGAAGGCCGAAAAAACAAAAACCACCCGACAAAGTTTGGCGCAAGCGCGCCTTCCACCTGCGTGTCTTTTCGCAGAGTAGACTTGGCACCGGGCGCCAGCACGTAGGGATCCTTCTCCCACGCTTTGGGGAAACCTCAAATGCAGCCAGGTTCATGCTTGGTGCTGTGGCTTGAAAAGGTGTGGAGTTTGGGTGGTTTTCCATTTACTCTCTCCAGGACCCTGAAAAAGCAGGCTTTGGCTGATTTTCCCTTTCAACCAAGAGCAAAATCAAGAAGGACCCTGCTTTTGCGGGCCCTTGGAAGACCAAGGCATGGGTTCACATCCGCCAAATAAGGATACCTGACAGGTACACGAAGTGTGTTCGTGAGGAAAGGGAAGGCACATCAGACAAACCAGGAGAAAAAATATCCTGGGAGAGAGGCGGCAGAATCCAACCATGTTGCTGGTTTCCCGTGAGGATGTGCGTAGCAAGCAATGGTTGCAAACGCAAGGCACGGCAACCCACTCGGCGCTTTGCTAAGCTTGGTGCTTGATTGTTTTCAAAGCTCTCTGTTTTTTCACAAATCAGCTCAGGTATCCCCAACGGAACCCTCCAGATCTGAAAGCTTCCCTGGAACAGCCCAGAGCTTGGGCCTGTCGACCCTCAAATCAGCTGGGAAAAGGCAGGACGCCGCGACGCCGCGTGTTTGCATTGGATTCGACGTGAAAACTCCCTCAACTTGCGGCACTGCCAACTTCTGTGGAGCCAAATGACGCCATGGGACCGTTTTGGCGTGGTTGGCCACCTTGCCCCGAGTCTCGGTGGCTTGTTTTGCTACACCCAAACCAATCCAAACCATCAACGGGTTGCCTGATAAGGGCTGCCCAGCTTTCCTTCTCACCCGACACATTTGGGCATAGGAAGTCGACTGAATGATGAACAAAGCACCAGGCTGGTTTGGAACCCGCTCCAGCGTCTTTTGCGATGCTTTTGAGTTTCAACTGATCAGACTGATGGCATGGTGCATCCCAACGATTCGAAGGGAATAAAACACGTACCGTGGATGAGCAAACCCTTAACTTGTCGGAATCCAGGGTTTCTGAACGGTGCTGCGAAATGGATTTCGCAACACTCCGCAGTAGGGCATACATACATACATACATACATACATACATACATACATACATACATACATACATACATTACATGCATTACATTACATTACTTACTTACTTACATACTTACATACGTGCGTACATGCATACATACATACATACATGCATGCATACATACATACATACACACAGACATTACATACATACATACATACATACATACATACATACATACATACATACAGACAGACATACATACATACATTACATACATACATACATACATGCATGCATGCATACATAGATACATACATTACATTACATTACATTACATTACATTACATTACACTACACTACACTACACTACACTACACTACACTACATTACATTACATTACATTACATTACATTACATTACATTACATTACATTACATTACATTACATTTACATACATACATACATACATACATTACATACATAGATACATACATACATACATACATACATACATACATACATTACATTACATTACATACATACATTACATACATACATACATACATACATACATACATTACATACATACATACATACATACATACATTACATACATACATACATACATACATACATACATACATACATACATACATACATACATACATACATACATACATACATACATACATACATTACATACATACATACATACATACATACATACATACATACATACATACATACATACATACATACATACATACATACATACATACATACATACATACATACATACATACATACATACATACATACATACATACATACATACATACATTACATACATACATACATACATACATACATACATACATACATACATACATACATACATACATACATACATACATACATACATACATACATACATACATACATACATACATACATACATACATACATACATACATACATACATACATACATACATACATACATTACATTACATACATACATACATACATACATACATACATACATACATACATACATACATACATACATACATACATACATACATACATACATACATACATACATACATACATACATACATACATACATACATACATACATACATACATACATACATACATACATACATACATACATACATACATACATACATACATACATACATACATACATACATACATACATACATACATACATACATACATACATACATACATACATACATACATACATACATACATACATACATACATACATACATACATACATACATACATACATACATACATACATACATACATACATACATACATACATACATACATACATACATACATACATACATACATACATACATACATACATACATACATACATACATACATACATACATACATACATACATACATACATACATACATACATACATACATACATACATACATACATACATACATACATACATACATACATATACATACATACATACATACATACATACATACATACATACATACATACATACATACATACATACATACATACATACATACATACATACATTACATTACATTACATTACATTACATTACATTACATTACATTACATTACATTACATTACATTACATTACATTACATTACATTACATTACATTACATTACATTACATTACATTACATTACATTACATTACATTACATTACATTACATTACATTACATTACATACATACATTACATTACATTACATTACATTACATACATACATACATACATACATACATGCATACATACATACTTACTTACTTACTTACTTACATTACATACAAACATGCATACATACATATGTACATGCATACATACATACGAGAGAGGGAGATTGGGGAGAGAGAGGCTTGGGGGGGGTGGGGAGGGAGAGAGGACAACAGAACACACAAGGGAGACAAGGGAGAGAGGAGGAAGGAGAAAAGGGAGAGGACAATGTCGGCGGACTGAGCCGGAGGCTCTAAAGTTAGAGCAAACAATTGAGCCGCCCCTGGGTTTGTTCTTTTCTTTCATGCAAAGTCAACCTCAAGGGAAGCAGCCCATTTCAAGAATTGAGACGCACCTTTGGAAGTTCGGAACGCCGAGTTGGTAAGTGGAAAACGCCGCTTGATTTTTGCTCACCCCCTAAGGTGAATCCCACACGGAGGACACATGAGTGGGTGATCACCTAGGATGACCAGAACCTACTAACTTTTTAACTTGGCTCTTCACACCCAAGTACTACGCCCTAGGGGTCCGATCAGGCTTTGGGATTTTCAGAACCCGGGGTGCTGGAGTGTCAATCCCAGGGGATCCCCGTACCACACCCTCAAAAGGGACGTATATGTTGAGGCCCCAAATGCCGCCGAGCGTGACGCTTAGTACTGTGGACCACCAAAGAAAATTCTGGAATGATGAGTCCCGTGTCAATACCAACCGACAATGGCTTCGTATGGTTTCTCAGTGGTGCGATTTCTGGATTCCGTCCATCCACCGCATGGCAGCATAAATTATTGCAAGGCCGCTCGCATTCTTCAGCACCTTGGCGGTGTTCAACACCCCCGCGCTGACGCCGCCGTTGTAGCCTGAACAGGGATCCGGATGGATGTTTCCATGTCTTTATTTTGGTGTGGAAAAAGCCACATGTTTCAACTGGTTGCAAGATGATTTTCTTTAAGGAGCCCTGCTGAAAAACGATGGAATCATGAATCCCTGGGCGTAGGTACAAGGGGATAGGTAGTTGAGAGCCTTCGGAGTCCTTTTCGGGTAGAGTCCTTTCCGGGTTCCTTACAATTCCCTCAGGTTAGGGTTCCTTACAGAAGCCCCCCTCCCCCCCGAAACGCCCCACTCCCCCACCCCCCCTTGGTCGAGGTTGGAAGGGGAGCAAAAAATCAAATTCTAGCTCCTTAGGGTTCCTTAGAGTTGCCTAGGTGTTTTTTTTCAGCTACTTCCGGTTAGGGTTCCTCACAGAGCCTAAGCACCCACCCAAAACCCCCCCCAAAAGGCACCCGAAAGGCACCCCCGCCACCCCACCCCCCGCCGCATGGCCCCGATACCCCACCGAGCCGCGCTCCAACCACGCGTCCAGCTGCAGCTCCCCGCTGAAGTTCTCCAGGGCCAAGCTGGCGCCCAGGTCCGCCGCCAGCGCACAGAAGCCGCTGGAGAGGACCACCTGCCACTGAAGCCGCGCTTTCGCTCGGAAGCCGCGGGCGCCGTGAAGGCCGGCGATCCATTCGGGACGTACGGCTTCCATTGGGTTTTTCGACCCCTGGAAAAATAATTATATAAAAAAGGCAGTAGTGATAGGTTCCCTTTAAAACCAACTGGGGGGAAAAAATATTAAGCAAATGCAAGCAGATTCGGTATGTCAGGGTACTAACCATGGTCATAGGTGTCCTTTT
Organism: Effrenium voratum; assembly: GCA_963377175.1. Lineage (NCBI taxonomy): Eukaryota > Dinophyceae > Suessiales > Symbiodiniaceae > Effrenium > Effrenium voratum. The sequence continues at coordinate 1,171,506 of CAUJNA010000779.1, forward strand.
AGGGAAAATAGATGGCCCTGGTGGATGGACTTCAGACCAGGATGGTTCTGAGGACTGCTGGACAACGTCAATGGAACCTGCTGCGCACGGACATCCACACCGCGCTTCTGAATATCAAACCACCAGGTAAACCAGGGCCATCTATTCTTCTACCAAAACAACCAAAAAGGACACCCATGACCATGGTTATAAAAGTTATAACCCTCAAAAGCCATGGTTATAAGTCCCAAAACCTAGAAATAATGCCCACGAAATAAAAACCCAGATCTGGGCCAGAAGAAAAAAGCAGATTCTTAAAAATGGCAAGGCAAGCCAGCCCGTTTTAGGACAGTACCCCCCCTCCTTTTTACTGGCCACTTGCAAGCTGGTACCTGGTTCGACAGCTGAATGAGGGAATGACCCGATGCAACTTGCGGCGGATGCCCGCGTACCCCCTACTCCAAATACCCTCTTTTTTCAGGGTATCATTTCGACCCTCTACAAAAAAAGGAGGTATTTACCATGGAAAGCCAGGTTTTCCCAAAAATACCCTGAAAAAAGCGGGTAATTGGAGTAGGGGGTAAAACTGGATGGAACACAAGTGGGAACATCTAAACAGTGGATGGCTTTCCGTGCTGCAAGGGAACCAGGGAGCCCTCGCCTAAATGTTCGACTCGGTGCTTGCGGAAAACTTCACGCAGAAGAAAACCCTGTTAGTTTCCCGGAAATGATGAATCAAAAAACATGTTTGCTATTCAGCACCCAGCCCTGGACAAGCATCGCCTTACGCCTTGGTGTGCGAAATCGTTGGGACAAATTGAGGGGTTGGGAACCTCCCTTGGCGAAAGTGGGACATGGAAAGCTGGGATAATCCGTTTGGGTCAGACAGCTGGAAGCTCTGAACGCTGTTTCAGCCGCTCACTGCTTGCGGCCCGCCAGCGGACCCCGGGAGCAGCTGGCTCATCTTGCTTCTTGGAACCCTATGTTGGGTTGCTTTAAAGGGGAAACCAAAGGGAAACCACCAATTTTGGTTCCCCTAGATTAAGACAAACGCATATGGGTGAAAATCCCAATCATTCAATCCTTGGGGGCGGGTGGGAACCAACTTAGACCACTTGGTCCGTCCGATCCCAAACCAAACCACAGACTCCAGGATTCCGTTCAGGATACATCCAAACACCACCTGAGTAGACTTGTTAACTAGCCCAAATGCATTCTTCATTCTTTCAGGGACAAGAACTAATCCCTCAAAAACATGACAACACATTTGGCTGATCAAAGTGAATACATTCAGATCTAAGGCACTTCCAACCATGGTCTCATCAAATTGTCGTGTCAGTAATGTTGACCCCGGGTTGATAAACCCGCCCTATTGACAGCCAGAAGCACCCCCCACAAGCTGGGATTGATTCATCTATAGCACGGGAAAGGGGACGAGGAACCGGCCGGGGGACTTCTGCTTCCGGCCTTTGCCCCGGACTTGATGGCCACTTCGTCATACTTGTCGATCATCTCCCGCTGCCAGTAGAACCTGAGAGAGGTCTTCGGACCCTTGGCACCCAAAACCCCCAAACCAAAAACCAAGCCACAATACATGACGAGAACCCTGCCAAAATCTGGGCTGTTCCCAGATCTGCCAAAAGTCTAACTGTCAGTTGAGTGAGGATACCCCCACCTGAAACTACCTGGACCCCCAAAGGACCGATTCCTTTTTTCTGCCTTTGTACCCCCTTTTTTTGGGGTCAAAGGCAGAAAAAAAACGGAATCGGTCCTTTGGGGGTCCAGGTGCCACTAAAACCAACTGAACAACCAAAAGCCTTTGGAGCCAAATGCCTGGGAACCGAAGCCGATCTAAGCCGATCCAACTTGAGGCCGATGACTCCGGTCAGAACCCCACGTTTGGGGAGCTCACGAGCACTGGTCGAGATTTGTGACTGAAATCAGGAAAGGCTTCGCTGGGCTCCTCAGATCCTCTGCAAGGGTTGAACCTTCCATGTTGGTTCGCAAAACATATACTTATATCATATATATATATATATTTTTCGGATTTATGTGTCGCTTTAGCCATGAAATCGTATAACATACTTTCTGGAGACGGTTTAGGCGGGAGAGTAACCATCATGGCGTTCGTGCAGTCTATCGCTCAATTCGCTCGCTAAACACGGTTGCCAAAAAGGTAAAAGGTCGACTTGCTTTGGGCAACTGAGACATGGGATGCAATTCCCTTTCTTAAGGGTAGCTTGCATTTGCTTCTCCGCCCCCGGGGAAAAACGATTTCCAGTAGTGAGATCGGTTCCCTTTAAAACCAACAAGGGAAAAACACATAAATATTTTACATATTTCCAGTGGTGAAATAGCCTCCCTTTAAAACCAACAAGGGAAAAACACAAAACTACTTTTAAGCAAACGGAAGGTCGCTGGAGGGGTCTGTTGATTCGGGCCATGTGTCAGCCCATCGGTTTCCGCTACTAGGTCCCCCAGTGGCGAGGACCTAGTATAAGGGCACCAACTTTATTCTGTAGTCTTTTTTAGATATTTTAGGAGATGTCCTCCCAACCAAGGGGTGAGAAAGGGCACCGATCGCTGGGGGACCTAGCCCTTGGAGCAAAGGACTTCTCCCATCACAGGGTTGTGGGAAATCACCACTTCTGTGATACAACAAAAAGGGATTCCCAACGACTACCACCCCAACAAAAAGGGGAGATTTCCTTGAAACCACAGAAGTGGTTGGAGAAACCCCTTGAGATCAACCACAAGCCTGAACCTAAGTCAGTCATCCACTCAGTGGTAATTATTGTTTGATCAACCACAACCCTGTCTGAACAAGACACGCCCGTTTCCGAATTCCCGCTCACAAATCTCGCGCCTCAAATATCACTTCAACATCCAGGCCCCGGACAAACCCAACCCCGACACCTTCTAAGCGCTTCCTGGCTTTTCCCAGCTCAAACCAGCGACCTCACGTGCCAAATGAGGGGCCAATGAGGGGGAGATGTGTAAAAAGATCCAACCCGGTCCCATCCTGGGTTGCACTGCATCGGGGCTGAGAACGGGCGGGCTGAGACGAGTGGCTCGTCGCTGGTGTCGGCGTAGTGGATCCCCAGCTCCGCCGCCGCGCTCAGCAGGGCCTCCGACCGGGGGTACCCCGGCCGAGCCCAGGGTTTTGTGGCTGGACGCTGGGCCTGGGGGGGCAACAAAAATGTACCTGGACCCTCAAAACCTCCCACTCAAAAATGGGCTTGACCCCCAAGATGGATGGGGTGAGGTCCCATTTTTATGGGTAGCTTGAGGGTTCAGGTAAATTTCAGCGGTTCAGCGGATTTGGATTTCGACCACTAAACCACAAGAAGCAAAATGTGAAATGTTTCCCCAACGACAACCAAGCGGACACCTCGCGTCTTTTTGCGAAGCCCTAAAAAAACAACGGGCGATAACCCATTCTTCTTAATTTCTGGGGGTTCAGGGACCTAGTACCCCCGAAAGCTCCAAATACCCGGCACTTTTTCAGGGGACCATGTCGAGCCTCTGCAAAAAAACAGGAGGTATGTTCCATGAAATAGAAAACAATTACCTTGAACAAATGAGTATTTTGAGGAGGGGGTACTGCGTTGAACCCCTGAAGGGTGCCTAAAGGGTGATCGGGTACTTATTTAGTAAGTGGTTAGTAAGCCTGGCTATGACTCACTGAACAGAAACTTATAACCATGGCTTTTCTGGGTTACAAGTTATAGCCAAACTTGTTCCCCAACCTCCTTAGTTCCCTGCCCCTGGAAGCAGCTTCGGTTTGGGGGGTTCCTGGACACCAAAAACCTCGTCTTTCGCGCGCGCCTCGCCCTGGTGAATGGAGAAGGGCCCCGCGGCGGAAATCACCGCGCGAGTGCTGCCCAGCCAAGTCTTCACGTCCTAAGCTACGAGCCGCGGACTGTTTCCGGTGAAACGAGGTAAGTACCTCAACTGGGTGCTCCAGTAGAGAGGTTAGGATAAGGGTACCAACTTTTTTCTGTAGCCTATTTTAGGGGACCCCTCCCCCAAACAAGGGGAGAGAAGGGCACCTAGCTGCGGGACCGAGTCAAACACCGAGAAGAACAAATCGGGCCCCCCTTGACGCGAAGCAACTGCCCGGAGAAAAGGCATCATCCATCCCATACAGTTTGGGGCGAATCCAACCCATTTTGAGGGGTAGTTTGGTGCAAATCGGTCGGGCAAAATGTGCCTGAGCCCGAAGAAATGGGTGAAAAACTCAGAGGACACTGGACCATTGCGCGGTGTTTTTTTTGTTAAAGACACGCCTGAACCCGAAGAAACCCACCCAACAAAATGGGGCTGCAACCCATTTTTGATGCTTGGCGAGGTCCCTTTCTTTTTCTTAATGGGCCCATGAAAACAGACCATGGCCCTCTAAACCCGGAAAAAAAAAAGGCAGAGTCACTCCATAAAGTTGGGGCAATCACGGAGTTTTAATTTCAAGGGAGCTTCGAGGGTCCAGGCCCGCGATAACCCGATACCCCGGCAACCTCAAAATACCAACGCCTTGTTCAGGTGTTTTTTGGGTTGAAAACCGATCGGTTTTCCATGGTAAGTATCGACTTTTTTAGTAGAGGGCCGACATGATACCCTTCGAAAAGAGGGAATTTGGAGTAGGGGGTGGTTTGGGGTCCAGGTACCCTTGGTCAGGAGTTCACATGATACCCAAGACAAGTTCTGCTCCTATCTGGCATAAGGATCCGGCTTTATGTTGAACCCAGAATTCAATCCCCAAACTTCAACCAACAAGCCCTGCGAAGCAAAGTTGGGCTTTACCTTGTGAAAAGTACCAACAGGAATGAGGGCCAACGGTGGTGGTGGAAACCACCGAGTGCATCCAACCTGGAAGTAGATAGCACATCCCTTTCCAATAAAAAAGGAGACTGATTGAAATCGAGAAGTCAAGATTCGTGCTTCGGCATAAAGGCACTAAACAGCAAGCTCACAACTCCGGTTTCCATGTGTGCCACGCAACAAACTGCAATTTTAACTGGCAAGCTTCTCCCCTTCAACAAGCATTGATCCCGAAAACCCGGAACGGCTCATAGTCAAATGGACCGCTGGTGAATGTTGACTCAGAATGGTTCTTTACAACCCTTGGTTTGGCATTAGCCCCCGGCGGCTCCCTATATTTCCCTTAACAAACATCAGCCCCAAACGAAACTCAAGTACCACTTTCATTGGTTAAGGTCGAAGGAAAAAACATATTTCCAGTAGCGATGAATTCCTTCTAAGACCAACAAGGAAATAAGGAAAAGGAAAACCAGTTAAGACCAACAAGGGAATTGTTCAAAAGAAACATATGCTTGAGAAAATGGAGGAACATGAGGCAAAATGGTGATGTTCAACACCACCAATGGGAAGTTTTTAGGAGCCCTGTATGGAAACTCCCCGCCCTTCCGAAGGAATCAACGGCAACTCCACGTGTGGCTTTGGAGCTATGAATGTTTGTACCACAAATGTAGTATACATCCCTCGTATACGTGGTCTAGGTCCTCCAGTAGAGAGGAGAGAATAAGGGTACCCATTTTTATGTAGTCTATTTTAGTAGGGGAACCCTCCCCCAAAAAAAGAGTAAAAAGGACAGTATAGTAGACTAGGGAACCCAGTGGTATATAAAGTCCATATCCAAAACCCTGGGAAGTCTCTTGATGTGAAAGTTTCTACAACCGCAAGCGAACACATGCACAATAAAATTATGTTCAGATTCCGTGGCATAGTCGGTCCACCCCCTATGTGTTTGAAGGAGATCCAATGGCTGGAGGGTGCTGCGTTCATGAGCTTTAATCCTCAAAAGTGACCTTGTAAAGGTCTTGTTTTTTGGCACGGGGGGTTCCCACCCCAAGATCATGTGACCACGAGTTGGAACAACCTTGCCAACCCCTCCTTCAAAAAGTGTTCAGCTCGCGCCTGGTCCAAGGCCTTGGCCAAGACTTGGGGCATGGAGACCCCATGCAGCGACGCTTTCAGCGCCTCGAGCTGCGACGCGTTGCCTCGGGAGGCGCCTAGCTGGGGTTCCAAGAAACCCCAAGGAGCCAACCCGGAAAGCGAATTCGCTTTGCCAACAGTCGCCAAATTTATGGGGTGGTTTACGGACCCAAGAGGCTAACCTTTTGCGGCCATAAGCAGCAGTTTATACAAATTCATGTCTTGCCAACCACCTGATACCTAAAGGGGCGATCGGGTATACTTGTGCTGAGGAAGCCTGGTGAAAACCCACTGAACGGAGACTTATCACCATTCTAAGCTTCCATTTTGGTTCACCTGGAGTCTCCTTCTGTCCCTTAAAAAATGGTTGGTCATTACCCAAAATAATGGGGTCACGTCAGTCCCAAAGGAAACTCATGCAACACTTTCATTTGGTTAAGGCCCCAAGAAAAGAAAAATCCAGAAGTGATGAATTCCTTTTAAAGCCACCAAGGGAAAATAAACCATATTCTTAAGCAAATGGAGGCGAAGGAACGACCCCAGAAAACGGGCTTTGCCGACCGGCTCCAACAATTTTATGGGGTTGCGTACTCGGAAATCAGAGGTTGGCCTTTTGTGGCCATGAGAAAACACCAAAAGGTTGTTTGGGTCGGCTTTGGGCAACTGCGTTGTTGTCCCTTTGGCTTCCCTTTCAACCAACCCAAACTGGGTACCAACAAACCAAAAAAAGAACAAATGGCAGAAATGCCGAGGCGTCCAATCAGGTGACCAATAGATGGGTTGCCCTGGCAAACGATTAAAACACATCAGCCAGTCGGACCCCATTTCTATCTGGCAAATGGATAAAACCATTCGAAAACAGTGGAATTTATGTATGTCGTACCAAGTGGGAACCCATCTATTTCTTACCAAATTCACCCATCAAAAGGACACTCATACTGTGGATGGACGAAATCCTGCACCACCTAAGAAAATTAGGAATGATGAGTCCCCAGTAATTACCACTGCACAATGGTTTCTCATGGTTTCCAAGTGGTGCGGAATGGATTTCGTCCATCCACGGTATGGTCCAGGGTCCACTCCAGCGAGCGTCGGCCCGCGATGGCCCAGGAGAGGTTGGGTTGTTGCACCAGGTGCTGCGCTGCGAAATGGCCCACGCAGCCATCCTGCGACATCAGCGGCTGCTAAGTAAGAACATATTCATACCGTGGATGGACGAACTCCATTTCGCACCACCGTTCAGAAACCCTGGAATGTTGATTCACTTGTAAATACCAATGAACAATGGGTTCCCATGGCTTCCAAGTGGTGCAGGATTTCGTCCATGCACAGCAGAAATATGAGTTTATATAGATACCCAGGAAATCTAAAAGGCAATAACTTCTGCCTGAGATGGCAAAAGGCGCCTTTCTGTACATATAGACATATATATATATATATATTGCAGATAGATATGCATTTGTGTAAATACTCATAAAAATGTGTGTGGTATCAGACTGGCGGTTTCTGAGGACCGGTTTTCCTCGAACTTGAACGACGGGTGAGGAGAGCGTTTCTTTAAGACTTGTCCTTTCTCTCTCTCAGTTGACCCCCTCCGGACCCAGAAATAGAAGGTTAACCTGTTGGGGCCATGGCTAAAAATAGACGACACAGGTGCGCTTTGGCAGCACAAGACATACCCTTTCCATGCCTTCTTCGTTAGGTTTGAAAGAAATTGCACTGAACTGCGGCCTCTGCCGACATTTCACCGGAGAATTGGAAGAGAAGTATCAAGCCTGAGCACAAAGCCATTGTAACACATGGCTGGGCAAGAGCTGGACACGGGAGCAAACGCTTGACCCCCGCTGTGAGGGTTCGAGGCAAGGCGATCTGCAAATATCTTGTGGCAAATCCCGGGCTATGGGATGTCTTTGGAAGCCTCGCAAGGAAAACAATCAAAACGGCGCACCTCGTTTTTGTGCACGGGGTAAACTGAACCCAAGAAGGGCACTGGACAAGGTCCACAAGACCTTACCTGAGGACTTTGGGGCTCCTTGGGTAGTTGGACGGTCCCACCTCGAGGTGTTTCTGTTTCATGGGGTGTCTGGGTCGCTGGCGAAGTGGGCATTTGGAACCCGAAGCGAAGGGCAACAGGGGCGCAAAAAACCAAGGAACAGGGAAGTCAACAGGACGCGGTTGACGCAAGGGGCTCAAATAAATTACTCAAACTACTGATTTGTCCCATGCTCCTGACTTAAGTTAGCCTGACCCCCTCCCCCTCCCCCCGACCCCCCATTCTAAGTCTTTAGCCTGCATTACCCCCGACCCCCTTCAAAGTCTTTAGCCCCCTAACCGGCGCTTGCGCGCCAAGCAGCTGCCCCGTAGAGGATGAGGTCCAGCTGTGCGCCGGCGGCTAGAGGCAAGAAAAAGCCGAGCGCTCGCCGCGCCATCGGCGGAAAATCGAAAAATCGATTGGGCAGGGCGAGTGCGAAAATGGCTGCGGGAGGGGCGAAGAAAGATCATCAAGCATCTGTTCCGCAAATTTCGGAGAATTGGAACTTGTTTCTTGGCCTCTACCTTGCCGGAACGAACGATTTGCGCCTTCCGCCAGTTCAACAAGCACCACCGAAGGCCGGTTTGTAGAGCATCCACCGTCTCAGTACACTGCCAGCGCTCAATTCTGAAACATTCTGAAACGGTATTTCTTGATAAGTACTGTGGTTGGACGAAATCCATAAATCGCCACTTGGAAACTGTGGGAAACCAATTGGTAGCTGGAAGGCCGTGATTTTTGGGCTGAGGTATCACTTCCGATCGAGTGGACTGGCCAAAAAAAACAACCAAACTGAAGCTATTTTAACACTAAAATGGCAACGAACCCCAAGAAGTACGTTTAGTAGTGTGGGTGGATGAAATCCTGCACTGGAAACCCTGATTAAAGCCATTGTTTTTCATGGTATTTGCAGGGGAATCATCGTTCCAGGGTTTCTGAACGGTGGTGCGAGAAGCACATGGATTTCGCAACCATCCACAGCCAGGGATAGTTGTGTGTTCCTTCTTCTTTTTTCTGGGGCTTCCGGGTGACCCCATTCCACCGCTCCGGTGGCCGGTTTTTCAGGCTCGGGGATCCTGAGGCGAGCTTTCCACCCGGAGCGCGCGCGCCTGCGGGCAGCGCCAGCCGCAAGGACAGGGCCTGAGAGGCGGCGAGCCCGGGTGGGAAGGGAATCAGGGGCTTTGTGTTAGTCTCCTGGACCAAAGGACCGATTCCCTTTTTTTTCCGCCTTTCTACCCACCTTTTTTTTTGGTCAAAGGCAGAAAAAATTGGGTCCCCAGCTGGGGGTCCAGGTTAGTTTGTTTTTTCCCGAGAGAAAGTCTAGGCAACAAAAGAAACAAGTACCATGCAAAAGCAAGTTAGCCTCTTACTTTCAAAGGGTTCATCTACCCAAGCTCGTCCCAACTCAAAAGGCTAAAGGTCTTAGATCTAGGAAGTCAATTTTGCAAGCGTCCCGCAACCAAGCATCAAACTTAAGATAGATTCAAAAAACATATCTATATCTATATGTGTACATATATATATATATATATACATGTATGCATCTATCCATATATATATATATATGTCTATCTATGTATGTGTATACCTGGACCGTCAAAGGACCCCTGTTTTCTGCTTTTGACCCAAAAAAAGGGGTACAAAGGCGGAGAAAACGGGGTCCTTTGAGGGTCCAGGTAACCAAGGGCGGCCTCACGGAAGCCGAGGCTTCCAAAAATCTTCATTCGTGTCAATTCGCGTCGAGCGTTTTCGGGGCTGGGAAGCATCTGGCACCCAATTTGTGGACTGGCAATTCTAAAATAAGCACTGCGAACTTGAGAGTAAGTCTTGGCACTACTAAATTTAGAGACTTGGCAAATGGCAAGTCTAACTTACGGGGCTCTGAGATCAAGTCGTGGCAAGCCCAAGTCCCACCCAAATTCCCCCCACTAAAGAGGGTGCCAGAGACTGGTGGCACTGTTTGGTTGCGGGGTCCAAGAAAGGTCCCACCTTGCCACCCCAATTTCTGCCTTCCGCGCCACGCGCCTTCCGGAGAGCCTCGTCCACGGCGTCCAGGAAGCTTTGCGACACCGCGCCGCCTCGTTTCGGAGCAACGGATCGATCGCCTCCGCTGGTGGCGAGAATCCAATCGCTGGCCCTGCGAACCTCCCTCGGCCGGTAGATTTGGGGAGATGGTTTTCTGGGGCAAACAAAAGCCAACTTGGTTGAGAATGAAAAGGAAAAAAAGGGAAAGGGCATTTGGAGGAAGGGCCCTGTTCCACTTGGTTCACAGGAAAACCACGCGGAGTTTATGCCCAACAACGTCGATGGTGTCGGTGTGTCTTCTTGAATTTCTCTCTCCGGTTGTCTCATTTAAACTCTGACCGGCAACTTTTGGAGAGCAAACTCCAGGCCAAGAACTCACTTCCTGAGTGGACTGGCCAAAACCATCCAAACTTGTGGTTTACCACTACCTGGAGTCTCCAAAACCCTTAACAAAATGAGTCAATGACCCATTTTGTTGGGTAGTGACCCCATTTTCAAGTGTCATGGAAACTCCAGGTAGGAGGATCCAACCCCAAGTGCAAAGTCCAAGGAGTGAGAGAACCATGAGTTGTTGGTTCAGCTCCCTTTCATTGGTTTGGTTTGGAATCTGGGGCGGTTTCTGGCTTGCCCTCTGCAACAGCCAGGGGGTCAAATCCCCCAGATCAATCCCAACCACCCTGTTCTTGGGGACTACAACAAATACACACACGTGCCCCAACTTTGGCACATAAACCCATACGCCATCCCACTGCAAAAAAACATGTCTTTTGGTGCATGTTTGGCAAAACGTCGGTTTTCCACCGGAAATACCTCCTTGTGTCGCCAGCAGTTGACATCATACCATGAAAAATGTTGGTTGCCGGCAGGAGCAGTCAACGAGGTTCACTTCCACGGGCCAAGAGCTACCCCCTACACCCAATACCCGCCTTTTTTTTCACGGTATCATGTCGACCCTCTACTAAAAAAGGTTTGGCATTTACCATGGAAAACCAGTTTTCCCCAAAAATACCCGGAAAAAAGCGGGTATGTTGAGTAGGGGGCATGCGTTGAGTCACGGCCTGTGCGCCAAAATCGGGCCCCGAACACTTTGTGAGCGTTGCCTTGTCCGATGCTCACAAAAACCTGAAAACCAATCGATGGGGTCACGAACGGTCCCCCAAGCACGAGGGACCTGGAACTGCTGGGACTTTTGGAACAGAGAATCATGCCAACCCTCACAAAACAAGGGGTGCTTGCCACGAAACAAACATGTTTCTAGAAACTGTTCCCAAACAAGCGGACACCCAACCACGAAGCCAACTAGACAGCTAACACACGACAAAAAGCTCTGGAACCGGACGAACGGGAGCCCCCCAAGTAAACTAGGTCCTCCAGGAAAAAGGTTAGAATAAGTTGGTACCATATGCTTTTTGTTCTTTTTTCTCTGTCGTCTATGTTGGTAGGGGAGCCCTCCCCCCAGAAAAGGGGAGCGAAGGGCACCGATCGCCGAGGCTCTGCTGACCAGCTCTGGTGGCCATGCTGCCACCGCCAACGTCACCTGCGCCTGGAGTGGGCGAGACTGGGACCAAATCTGAGGCATCAAGCTACCTGGACCCCCAAAGGACCGATTCCTTTTTTCCGCCTTTGACCAACAAAAGAAGGGGTGCCTTGAGGCAGAAAAACGGGGTTGGACCGATTCCGATTTTTATTCTGCCTCTGACCCAAAACATAAGAATCAAAGAAACAAACAGAAAGCCCGGCTTCCAGGCGTTCCCCCACTTTCCGGCAACCCTTGAGTAATAAAAAGGTTTTACTCAATGGGTTCTTCCGGCCATGGCGAAACGCTTCCAGAACTCCGGACCCACGGCGCGAACACTCGAAGAGCTCTCTGTTGGCTCGAGCTCGAGTTTCGAGCCTCGGATTCCTTGAGCCCCATGTCGGGTTTCGGTCGAAACCCGAATCGCCGGCTGCGTTCGACGGCTTACCGGGCACAGGTGGCAAACCCTGCCGGAGCCGGAGTTGTCAGTGTCCGACATTGGGGGGCGGGGGGGCTTCCGCTGGTCCAGAGGGACATCGTTTAGATGTTGGCCGTATTTAACCATTATTAGCAAAACAGGCCGAAACCCCATGCTTTTTGCCGGTTCTCAGGGTCGACTATATGTTTTTGGTGGGTTCACTCGAGGTGGTTCCCGAACACCGCTTATTCACTGAGAACCTGCTAAAAAGGCAAGAGAGGAATACCCATGAAAGTATCCGACAAAGGAAGCGACCAAGGGGGTGCCATGATATTCTATTCTGCTGGCTTTTCGGAGGTCACAAGTTCGTCAGACCTTGCCAGTGGCAAAGCACAGGGCTATGCTGATTCACCAGCTGGCGAGTCGAGCCGAAATAGCACTGCTATCCTTGGCACAGACATGATCACCCCACGTCACTAGAGACCCGTCCTCCACAAGGGCTGCAAAAGCAGAGTTAGTAGCTTGAATATGCTGAACACGCACCAACTGCTCTCGCACCTGGCTGCTGTCACCGCCACACTTTGAATGGCCCCAAGTCACAACCGAGCCATCCTGCAGGATCGCAGCGAAAGCACGACTGCTTGCTTGGATCTGCTGCACCCGCACCAACTTCTCTTGCACCTGGCTGCTATCACCGCCATGCTCAGGATCTCCCCATGTCACTACAGAGCCGTCGTCTAGAATGGCAGCAAAAGCACGCTCAGCTCCTTTGATCTTCTGGACACGAACCAGCTTCACTTGCACCTGGCTGCTGTCGCCACCAAAGCCACGATCGCCCCAAGTGACAACAGAGCCGTCGTCCCTGATGGCAGCAAAAGCACGCTCAGTAGTTTGAATCTGCTGAACGTGCTCCAGCTTCTCTCGTACCTTGCAGCTGTCACCGCCAAAGCAAACATCGCCCCAAGTAACCACAGAGCCATCCTCCAGGATGGCAGCACAAGCTCCAGAATTTGCTTGGATCTGCTTGACACGCACCAGCTTCTCCTGCACGAAATGGCAGAAACCGCCAAGGCCACCCCAAGTAACCACAGAGCCATCCAGCCGTATGGCAGCAAAAGCTTGGGCGCTTGCTTGGATGTGCCTGACGTGCACCAGCTGCTCTTGGAAATCCCTGCTATCACCACCAAAGTTAGGACTTCCCCATGTCACCACAGAGCCATCGCCCAAAATCGCAGCAAAAGCCCATTCTGTGGCTTGGATCTGCTGGACGCGCACCAACTGCTCTCGCACCTGGCTACTATCACCCCCGTACACACGACTTCCCCATGTCACCACAGAGCCGTCGTCCAGAATGGCAGCAAACGCCCATTTTGTTGCTTGGATCTGCTGGACACGGACCAGCTTCTGTTGCACCTGGCTGCTGTTGCCGCCACACTCAGAGTGACCCCAGGTCACCACAGAGCCATCGTCCAGAATCGCAGCAAAAGCCCATTGAGTTGCCTGGATCTGCTGAACCCGTATCAATTTCTCGCGTACGTGCCTGCTGCCACCGCCCAAATCAAGCCTGCCCCAAGTAAGCGCAGCACCGCCCACAACATGAAGTGCAAATGCGTCTGTAGTGGAAGCGAGCTTCACTGGCAGCAGAACGGCGTCCACGCTGTCCCCATCCTGCACGCCCAGCTCACTCAAAGTACCCCCTACTCCAAATATCCACTTTTTTCACTTGATATTTTTGGGAAAGCCGATCGGTTTTCCATGGTAAATTTACCAAACCTGTTTTGAGTAGAGGGTCGACCGTCGACCCTGAAACATCCCCATCCTGCGGTCCTGCACGCGCTCACTCAAAGTAGACGACACCTCCAGCGGCTCACCCCGGAAGGCCAGCTTCAGAAAGGGGCTCTTGAACTGCCGCTGCACCTCAGCCTTCAGCTCACGGATGCGCGACTCGGCGGGCAGCCGAACCTCGGCGAAATCTGCGAAGCCCTGCGAGAAAAGTAAATCACCTTTCAAGGTTTTTGATACGGAAAACCAACATTAGTGGGGCAAAAAGGCAAAAAGTCCGAACATCCCTTAGCGAAATGCAACAAAGGAACGGAGCAAGTCTTCCCACTCGGCAAGTGCACGTGCACGGAAAGCATGGCAAAGCGGCCAGCCAAGTCGAGGCGGACAAAAAAGTCGGCTAGCATGCGAGCTTGAAGTTCTGAGACAAGGAAATAATATCAAGAAGTCAAAAGCTTGCTCAAAACTGGGGTGGGGATAGTGTTTCAGGGATCTCGCTGCTCAATCGTACCGAGTCTCTGTCTCCACCAAAATTTGTGGGAAACCAATGTAATCTCAAGAACTCACTTTGCCTAATCATGCTAGGTTTCAACCATGGGGTCTGGACAAAATCGTGCAAAGAAACCGCTCCTTTTCCAAGTGGATCCATGTAAATACCTGGTTAAGGTATGGCAACCAAGGGCTTGCCGCCCTGTACAAAAATTAAGTGGACAATAGCGCAGGGTTCTCATTCCTCCGGGGGCAATTGAAAACAACCCAGCTGGGGCGGTTTTGGCGCCATCGGTGAGGGCAAAAGGTCCATCAGCTTGCCTGGATCTTGTCGTTCTTGACCTCCAACTCGCCCTGCAAAACCAAAGCTGCACATACTGTGGGCGGTCAAAATCCTGCACCACCTGAGATACCCTTGAATGATGATTCCCCCGTAAATACCAATAAACAATGGTCCCCCATGGTTTCCAGGTGGTGCAGGAATTTTCGTCCATCCACAGTACTAGGACCACCCGAAAGAATGCATGGCTCAAATGGCCCACATCTCGCTTCCCATCGGTGGATTGGCCAAATAAGTTTACCGACTAAACTCAGGGCTCTCCGGGTCCTCAAAAAAAGGTGGACCCCTTTGTGGGCGGTAGGAACCAAAAGGACCCCCTACTCCAAATACCCGCTTTTTTAAGTTGGTATTTTTGGGAAGACCGATCGGTTTTCCATGGTAAATACCAAACCTTTTTTAGCAAAGGGCCGACCAATCATACCAACTGAAAAAAGGTGGGTATTGGGTGTAGGGGGGAGGAGTGTTTTTGTGAACTTCCCCCACGCCATGGGTCGGAAGGTCACTGGTCAGAGGTACGGATCGATGGCTGGACTGGGGGAGTGGGCCAAAAGAGGAATGCAGCTACCTGGATCCTACCCAAATGCCGTAGGCTGCCGTGTCGAACCCTTTACCAAAAAAAGAAAAAAGGGATCGGGAAGTTTACCCTGGAAACCCGAGGGGTTCTTCAAGAAAGACCAACTAGACAAATGAAAGTGGGGCTTTGGAGCAATGCGCACCCTTTAAACAGAGATGCGAATTTTATACGAGGGTTGATCAACATTCCTGGCCAGCTTAAAATGACGTAACTTTTGCCAATATCTGTTCACTGCTGTTCTCCCATGGTCATCCCTAAGGACCCTTTGATCCCCAGCATCCCTAAGCACCCTTTGATCCCCAGTTCTGTTTTCCGGGTCGTCCAATCGCCGACTCCACTCGACATCGACCAACCTCCCGTCGGAACTCGGCGACTCGGACATCGGTCCCGCAGCTCTTCGGGGTCTTCGGTCTCCTCCAAGGCCTTCAGCAGGAGCTCCTGGGCGCGGCTCAACGGCTTGAGCCCTGGCTGGCCCCCAATTCCGCCCGATGTTTGGCCGTTGTTCGGTTGCTATGATTGGTCGGCCCTCTTCTAAAAAAGGTCTGGTATGTACCATGGAAACCTTTTTTTTTCTTCAAAAAATACCATGAAAAAAGTGGGTATCTGGAGTAGGGGGTACCCGAAAAGAGTCAAAAGAGCACCCCCCCCGAAAGCTTTTCGACTACCCTCCCACCGATTGACATGGAACCTGACGTTCGGGTCCACGATTTTCCTTCGAAAGTGACCGGGTCCCGAGGGTCCCAGTCAGGTTCATGTTAGTTGGTGGGAGAGTACGCCTTCTGCTTCTGTTGTTGCTTAATCTTGGTTGCTGTTCTTGACCCCTCTGCCAAAAATTTGTTCAACTTGTTCTTTTTTTTAATGGACAAGTCCTTGGCTTCAACCGAAAGTTTAAGTCTAAAGATCCAACCCAATTGCAATCAAGCCAAATACGGTATCTTCCATTTGCCTCAGCCACCTGGAACAAATACTTCCAGTAGTGATAGATTCCAAGGAAACCAACCGGAGAACACAAGAACAGTTCTTAAGCAAATGGAAGGCATTGTTTCAACACCACCCTCCGTTTCCAAGTTTTCATGGTAAATGCAGCCTTTGTCGGGCACTGGGTGAGGGATAAGCTTTGTGGCTTCAGGGGAACCAAACGGTTTCCACACACCCATTAGATCTCAGTTGCGTTCTGCTCCCCTGAAAGTTTAACTTTTAGTGGTTTAATGCGGAAAAACCCAATAACGTTGGCAAAAAGTTAAAGTCCTAACATCCCTTGGCAAAATGCACCAAAGAGATGAGCAGCAAGCCACATAAGCAACACCTCAGGAGCTGAACCTGTCTAGGTCCTCCATTAGAATAAGTTGGTAAAAACTGTTTTCAGTTTTGTCTATTTTAGTAGCAAAACCCTCCCAAAATGGCGTGTTCTCTGATTGGCAGACCTTTGAAGCCGCGGTCTGCGGTGTGAACGGCTCTCCAGCGTGGATGTCTCCCAACCAAAAAAGAATCGGTAAAAGGGCACCTAGCTGGGGGACCTAGCTGTTGTATGTCCACCTCAAAAAAGGAAAGCATGGATGTGGCGAATCTGTGGATGCACTCCTGTAGGAGTACTAGAAGAATAATTAAAAAAATGCAACAGGGGGACTACAGGTGATATCCACAAAAAACACATCCAAACCGATGTCTAATTAATTAAAGTGCACCACAGTGAAAACACCCAAACCTCCAGCAGATGTCTACCAACCAAAGTCAGCTTCAGTCATATTGGTGGTTTGGATTGGTGGTTTAGTGTTTGGGGCTGACTTCCCGAAAGCCATCTACAAGAGCCAAGGATTCAGTTCCCCAAACCACCACTCCACCAACTAAGAAATACCAACATATCCGCGTTTTTCAGGGAATTTTTGGAAAACCTGGTTTCCCAGCCAAGCCTTTTTTAGTAGAGAGTCGACAAATGATACCAACTGAAAAAAGAGGCCGGGTATTTGGAGCTTTCGGGGGTAACCTGACAGAGGGAACCACGGACCTTTCTGGGGCCACTCAAACAACGACAAGCTTCACTCATATTGGTGGTTTGGATTGGTGGTTTAGTGGTTAGGGGGTGTTTCCAAAAACCGTCTGCAAGAGCCAGGGGTTCCACCAACTAAGGGTAACTTTTTCGGCCCCGCAAAAAAGACAGCCCCAACACAGCAGCCCCCGCTCTCCGCTCCTTCCGCTCTGCATCCACAACCATAGCGCCCGCTGAGCCGCTGAGGAGGTCCAAGCCTCATGGGGCCATGCCATCCGTTTGTTTCAGAAATCCAGTAGTGATAGATTCCCTTTAACACGAACAGGGGAAAACCTACATGTAGAAACCCCTTGAACCTGGCAACATATGTCCAGTAGTGAAATCGATTCCCTTTAAAGCCAACAGGCGGAAAAAAGAAAAGAAAAAAACAAACGATTCCCTTTAAAGCCAACAGGGGAAAAAGAAAAGAAAGAAGACACAAAAAGCATATATAATATCATATATATTCTTAAGCAAATGGAAGATGACTCCATTCTTTTGGGCAATGACCCCCATGTGTAAAGTTGGTGATGGAGGACTCCAGGTAGCTCCTTGACGGCGGTGGCTCAAAATGAAACGATCGGGGGGGCAAACCGCAGGATTTTGGCACCCATGTTTCCACTTCCTAGGCGTCCATTTTGGGGTTACCCGGTTTTTTGAGCCACAGACATATAACCCTTTGTCTGAGAAACAACTCATATGCAAAGCTTTCAGGGATTTGAACCCACCGGTGGATTACCCCCAAGGCCCACTCCAAATACCCGCTTGGTTTAGGGCGTCGTGTCAACCCCTGACTAAAAATCTGATGGGAACGTGTTTACGCCGGAAAACATTGTTGTGTGATGTTGCGTGCTTGTCCGAATGAACTCACTGAATAAAGCTGGGGTACTGGGAGTAGAAAGAATGAAGGCAAACTGCTATGAGTTGCCAAAGCAGTCCAAACTGTAAAGTTTGCCACAAATATGGACTTCCCAAACAGTGAAACATCTAGGACACAAGCCGGCCGTAAGGAATCTTCACCATGGGCGAACACCCTAATTGGGGGAGAGGGCGTGTTTAACAAGGTACCACTGGCAAAGTGGGTTGGGGTTGCGACTGAACTTGCCCAAAGCAAGCCAAAAGGTCTGCCACGGTCAATCAGCTCAAGTGAGCTTTCGGTACCTCAAAAAGTGTTTGCGAGCTGAGCCCTCGCCTCTGAGAAAAAACGCCTTGGACCTTTTTTCTGGGTTCGGAAAAGCAAGTTGCTTGCCAAAAGGTCTGAGGGGCCCTTGGGGCCATAGTAATTTACCCCCAAAAAAACTGTTCTTTGGGGATCAGGGAAACCAACGCGACCCCCGCCTTGAAAACCTGGTTCTTCGAACCATGTCTCGCTCTCTCTCTCACTTTCTCGCCACGCCGTCTCCTGGTCCAGAAGCTGAGGCGCGAAGAACTACACGTGTGTGCGTGTGTGTCTTTTTGTTTGCGGGTTCTCTTTTGGTCGGTTGCACGGGGAAACCCAAAGGAACCACCCATTTGGATCAAAGCTCCTCGCCCAAGAACAAGAAAACAGGCGCATCCAGCAAAATAAACACGAAGAAAGCCCTGGACCACCCTGGTCCCTGGGCACCCTGGCGGAGCTTGATAAACTCCCCGCCCGGCACGAAGTCGAACCTGGCGAGCCGAACTTTTTGGCAAACGCCAGGCTCTGTAAAAGGTGCCTGCACCCTATGTCCCACATGTAGAAGGCAGCTGGGTGCGTCGAGGGTCTGGACAAAACACGCAGCTGCCCCGCTATTGGTGTCTGTTTCGGGAGGTTCACGAAAATATGGACAGCTTAGCATGGCTCGAGTCCCACGTTGGCTTGTCTGTTTTTGAGGGTACCCCTTGCTTGGCGGTTTGAAAGGGAAACCAAAAGGAGAACCACCATTTTGGGACAGGCTCTCGGAAATGACCACTTCTGTGATACGACAGAAAGGGCTTCCCAAAGACTAACCCCGCATAAAAAGCCTGTTTGTATCCCAGAAGTGGTTGGATAAACTGCAAATGATCAACCACAACCACCATTTTGGGCTGTCACCGCAGAAAAAGACAACACATCCAAATGGAGGGATCGGACTTTAGGTGGGGCAGCGCAAGCCATGCCTTCGCAGTGCACTGAACATCTGGCCGTCCCACCGCTCGACGCTGACCTTGCCAGAGCGCCATTCGGCCAGACTGAGGCCCTCCCAAAAGTATCCTGTGGGGATGTTTACTGCAAGTCTGGCAGTCAGCTGAGTGAACAACTCTGACTACTAGGGGTTTCCACCGGGCTTAAGTAAAAAGACGTTGAGAGGATGTTTGAGGAATCTGGGTTTTGTGAAGTTGCATTTTGAAGGGGGCCTTCCCATTACTTGAAAACTTCCAACTTCGCCCAAGGCCCTTTGAGGTACCAGAGCAGAGGTCTGGGGCGTTGGAACTCTTACCGTCGGACCTCCTATGCACAGTAAATTATTCGGCCCATTTTCAAGATGGCTTCCGTTTGCTTGGGATTGTTTTGGGTATGTCTGCAAAAAAGTGGACCACTCTTCGGATAATGTTGCAGGGAAACCAGCACGAAACCACCTGGATAAATCCCCAAATTTTGAGACAAACCCTTTTGACAGAAGACACCAAGCCGGTGAAAGGGGGGCCCCTTTCGAACCCCTTGATTTTGCGAGGGAGGGGGACACCCCTTTCTAGTGCGGGTTCTGCTTGGATCCGGGGTTCCCATTACCAGTTCCGGTTTAGGACATGGTGAAAGCCGGTCTTCAGGGTTGGTTCCCATATTTCTTTCAAGACCCGACTTCTCCGGAAAGGCAGGTCACTTGAATGCTATATATTACTTTATTTATATATATATATATATCACTTGTTTACCGTTTGTTTCATTTAGCATGGCTGCTGGTTACACCGCACGAAATGCAAGCAGGGTCCCATGCTAAGTACGAAATCTATTTCAATTTCACACCACTAGGGTTAACCATGGATGACACCAATAGGCTTTCCAAGGATTCTTGGGTGGTGCAATATGGATTTTGCAACATTCCACAGAAATAGGGCTCCACCATGCGGTTTGTCTCAGGGAAAAGAAAAACACACGGGCCCATGTTTGAACAGACCCTAGCAGCCCGGCTTTACCCCTTTGAAGCTTTCAAGGGGCTGCTTTCCTGTGAAAAGCCTTGCTTTGGGATACAGAAAAGCTTGGTCGGGTTTGTTTCACAGGGAATCTGGGAGCGCATCCTTCCAATTGCTTGAGCTCCCTGGAAAAACTACAAATCTTTCCAGTGATGAATCCCCTTTAAAAGCAACAGGGGGGTGTTTGCAAATTGCCCATGTTTGCAAGGGAAGCCGCCAAACCCAAGTAAAAGAGGTTTAATATCGGATTTGGAGAGCACAAACTTGGCAAATGTCAAACACCAACCGCCCATGCACAAAGATCAGGGACTCACAAGCAACCTGCCAAAAACCACACGAAATAGCTTCTGGCCCCCCTTAAAACCAAAAACAAGGGATATACCGGCAAGAAAGAAGACACAGAGCCATCTCTGAGAAATGCCTCTTGGTTCCCCAGTAAAACCACAAAAAAAAAGAAGGTACCAGCCTTGGTCTTCCTTTTGGTGTCCTTTTAAAACCTCCCCAAAAACGGTATCTCATCCAACAAAAACCAACGCCCAGGCTAAAAGGAATCCCTCCGTCTTTCGGTCCGGTTCCTTTTGGTTTCCCTTTACAACCACGAAAAACGGTATCTGATCAAAAAACAAAAACAACGCCAAGGCTCGGAGCTCCCTCCAACTTTCTGCCAAGCGAGGTGCGTTCTGACTGCTGTTCTCCGCGCCGGAGCCCTGCAGCAAGACCACGCACTGCGCCTCCACTGCCCGCGGCTGCCTGGGACGTGAAGCCGCCGATGGGGCGAACCCGGCCAGACCGTTTGTTGGTATGGGTTTCTGAATGGTG
Organism: Effrenium voratum; assembly: GCA_963377175.1. Classification (NCBI taxonomy): domain Eukaryota; class Dinophyceae; order Suessiales; family Symbiodiniaceae; genus Effrenium; species Effrenium voratum. The sequence goes on from CAUJNA010000779.1 coordinate 1,192,587, forward strand.
GTGCGAAGTGGGTTTCGAAACCATCCACAGTAGCATAAGAGTGCCATGAGAAAGCGATCACTATAAAACAGGGTTGTGGAATCGAGGGGTTTATTCCCACTTCTGTGAAGGGAATCTCCCCCTTTATGTGGGGTGTGAGTCTTTGGGAAGACCTTTTGTTGTATCACAGAAGTGGGTTCCATTTCCCACAACCCTGCTATAAAACCCCTGGAAAACCGACCGTCACTTTGCCAAGGAAGCCTTTCCCTAGGTCCATATCCGCCGACAACAGACGGCGTGCTGGACATAAGAAATGCTCCTTACCTCTTTACCTGTTACCCCTCCCCTAACCCCTCCCCAGGGCAGCGGTGATTCGAAGACGCTTCACTAAATCTGTTCATCGTGCGACCCAGTTTGTCAAAAACATTGGGGTGTTCGATTCCCCCCGGGTGCGCTTTCGCATCCTTAGCAGCTCCAGCGGCACATCGCCAGCATCACCTGCATCATCCGCATCAGCGCCTGCCAAGGATGCAGATGATGCAAGTGATGCTGGGGATGTTGCCCATGCTGGTGAAGGAAATGAAGGGGGGAAAGGGGGAAAGGATCTCAACAGCGAAAGGGGGGGAAAGATCTCAGGGAGGACAGGGAGAAGATCTGGCTTAAGGGGGAAAGGAGGGAAAAGATCTTTGGGAGGAAAAGGGAAATCTTTCTCGGGGGGAAGAGGCCCTAAGGGGCAATGGGGGGACTTTATAAGGAGCTTTACAAGGAGCTTTATAAGGAGCTTTATAAGAAGCTTTATAAGCAGCTTTGAAAGCTTTATAAGAGCTTTATAGAAGCTTTATAAGAAGCTTTATAAGAGCTTATCAAGGTCTCAGCAGAAGATCTTAGGGAGGAAAGGGAGAAGATCTGGGGACAAAGGCCTTAGGGGGGAAAGGGGAGAAATGATCTCAACAGGGGGGGGAAAGATCTCAGGGAGGACAGGGAGAAGATCTGGGGACAAAATGCCTTAAGGGGGAAAGGGGGGAAAAGCTCTTTGGGAGGAAAAGGGAAATCTTTCTCGGGGGGAACAGGCCCTAAGGGGCAATGGGGGGACAGGATCTCAAACGGGAAAGGGGGGAAAAGACTTTGGGAAGAGAAGGGTGGAGATCTTGGGGGGAAAAGGCCTTAGGGGGGAAACGAGGGAAAGGATCTTAAGCGGGAAAGGGGGGAAAAGATCTTAGGGAGGCAAAGGGAGACGAACTCAGGGAAAAGGACTTAGGGAGGAAAGGGGGGGAAAGATCTTTGGGAGGAAAAGGGAGAAGAACTGAGGGTGGGAAAAGGCCTTAGAAGGAAAAGGGGGGAAATAAATGATCTCAACAGGGAACTGGGGGGGGGGGGAAAGATCTTAGGGAGGAAAGGCAGAAGATCTGGGGCAAAAAGGCCTTAGGGGGGAAAGGGGAGAAATGATCTCAACAGGGAAAGGGGTGGAAAAGATCTTAGGGAGGAAAGGGAGAAGATCTGGGGAAAAAAGGCCAACAGGGAAAGGGGGGAAAAGATCTTAGGAAGGAAAAGGGAGAAGCTCTCAGGGGGGGAAAGGCCTTGGGAGGGAAAGGGGGGAAAGGATCTCAACAGGGAAAGGGTGGGAAAGATCTTAGGGAGGAAAGGGGGGGGGAAGATCTTAGGGAGGAAAGGGAGAAGATCTGGGAGAAAAGGACTTAGGGGGGAAAGCCCAACAGGGAAAGGGGGGAAAAGATTTAGGAAGGAAAAGGGAGAAGCTCTCAGGGGGGGGAAAGGCCTTAGGGGGGAAAGGGGGAAAAGGATCTCAGCAGGGAAAGGGGGGGGGGGAAAGATCTTAGGGAGGAAAGGGAGAAGATCTGGGGACAAAGGCCTTAGGGGGGAAAGGGGAGAAATGATCTCAACAGGGAAAGGGGTGGAAAAGATCTTAGGGAGGAAAGGGAGAAGATCTGGGGGAAAAAAGGCCAACAGGGAAAGGGGGGAAAGATCTAAGGAAGGAAAAGGGAGAAGCTCTCAGGGGGGGGAAAGGCCTGAGGGGGGAAAGGGTGGGAAGGATCTCAACAGGGAAAGGGGGGAAACAATCTTAGGAAGGAAAAGGGAGAAGATCTGGAAAGGCCGTATATAAAGGAAAGGGGGGAAAGGATCTCAACAGGGAAAGGGGGCAAAGGATCTTAAGGAGGAACAGGAAGAAGATCTCAGCGGGGGGAAAGGCCGTAGGGGGGAAAGAGGGGAACGGATCTCAACAGGGAAAGGGGGGGAAAGATCTCAGTGAGGAAAGGGAGAAGGTCCCAGGCGGGGAAAAGGCCTTAGGGGGCAAAGGGGGAAAGGATCTCAACAGGGAAAGGGGGCAAAGGATCTTAGGGAGGAAAAGGGAGAAGATCTGAAAAGGCCTTAGGGGAAAAGGGGGAAAGGAGCTCAACAGGGAAAGGTGGGAGAAGATCCTAGGGAGGAAAAGGGAGAAGATCTCGGGGGGAAAGGGGGAAAGGATCTCAACCAAGGGAAAAGATCTTGGGGAGGACAAGGGAGAAGATCTCAGGGGGGGAAAGGCCTTAGGGGGGAAAGGGGGGAAAGGATCTCAACAGGGAAAGGGGGCAAAGGATCTTAGGGAGGAAAAGGGAGAAGATCTTGGGGGGGAAAACGCCTTAGGGGGGAAAGGGCGGGAAAGGATCTCAACAAGGAAAGGGGGGAAAAGATCTTAGGAAGGAAAAGGGGGAAGATCGCGGGGGAAAAAAGGCCTTAGGGGGGAAAGGAGGGAAAGGATCTCAACAGGGAGAGGGGGGAAAACATCGTAGGGAGGAAAAGGGAAAAACTCAGAGGGAGAAAGGGCCTTAGGGGGGAAAGGGGGAATGGATCTCAACAGGGAAAAATGGCAAAAGATCTTAGGGAGGAAAAGGGAGAAGATCTCAGGGGGGGAAAGGCCTTAGGGGGGAAAGGGGGGAAAGGATCTGAGCAGGGAAGGGCCTTAGGGGGGAAAGGGGAGAAATGATCTCAACAGGGAAAGGGGTGGAAAAGATCTTAGGGAGGAAAGGGAGAAGATCTGGGGGAAAAAAGGCCAACAGGGACAGGGGGGAAAGATCTAAGGAAGGAGAAGCTCTCAGGGGGGGAAAGGCCTCAGGGGGAAAGGGTGGGAAGGATCTCAACAGGGAAAGGGGGGAAACAATCTTAGGAAGGAAAGGGGGGGGGGGAAGATCTTAGGGAGGAAAGGGAGAAGATCTGGGAGAAAAGGACTTAGGGGGGAAAGCCCAACAGGGAAAGGGGGGAAAAGATCTTAGGAAGGAAAAGGGAGAAGCTCTCAGGGGGGGGGGAAAGGCCTTGGGAGGGAAAGGGGGGAAAGGATCTCAACAGGGAAAGGGTGGGAAAGATCTTAAGGAGGAAAGGGGGGGGAAGATCTTAGGGAGGAAAGGGAGAAGATCTGGGAGAAAAGGACTTAGGGGGGAAAGCCCAACAGGGAAAGGGGGGAAAAGATCTTAGGAAGGAAAAGGGAGAAGCTCTCAGGGGGGGGAAAGGCCTTAGGGGGGAAAGGGGGAAAAGGATCTCAGCAGGGAAAGGGGGGGGGGGAAGATCTTAGGGAGGAAAGGGAGAAGATCTGGGGACAAAGGCCTTAGGGGGGAAAGGGGAGAAATGATCTCAACAGGGAAGGGGTGGAAAAGATCTTAGGGAGGAAAGGGAGAAGATCTGGGGGAAAAAAGGCCAACAGGGAAAGGGGGGAAAGATCTAAGGAAGGAAAAGGGAGAAGCTCTCAGGGGGGGGAAAGGCCTGAGGGGGGAAAGGGTGGGAAGGATCTCAACAGGGAAAGGGGGGAAACAATCTTAGGAAGGAAAAGGGAGAAGATCTGGAAAGGCCTTAAAGGGAAGGGGGGAAAGGATCTCAACAGGGAAAGGGGGCAAAGGATCTTAAGGAGGAATAGGGAGAAGATCTCAGCGGGGGGAAAGGCCGTAGGGGGGAAAGAGGGGAACGGATCTCAACAGGGAAAGGGGGGGAAAGATCTCAGTGAGGAAAGGGAGAAGATCCCAGGCAGGGAAAAGGCCTTAGGGGGGAAAGGGGGCAAGGATCTCAACAGGGAAAGGGGGCAAAGGATCTTCGGGAGGAAAAGGGAGAAGATCTGAAAAGGCCTTAGGGGGAAAAGGGGGAAAGGAGCTCAACAGGGAAAGGTGGGAGAGGATCCTAGGGAGGAAAAGGGAGAAGATCTTGGGGGGAAAGGGGGAAAGGATCTCAACCAAGGGAAAAGATCTTGGGGAGGACAAGGGAGAAGATCTCAGGGGGGGAAAGGCCTTAGGGGGGAAAGAGGGGAAAGGACCTCAACAGGGACAGGGGGCAAAGGATCTTAGGGAGGAAAAGGGAGAAGATCTTGGGGGGGGAAAGGCCTTAGGGGGGAAAGGGGGGAAAGGATCTGAGCAGGGAAAGGGGGGGAAAGATCTTAGGGAGGAAAGGGAGAAGATCTGGGGGCAAAGGCCGTAGGGGGGAAAGGGGAGAAATGATCTCAACAGGGAAAGGGGTGGAAAAGATCTTAAGGAGGAAAGGGAGAACATCTGGGGGAAAAAAGGCCAACAGGGAAAGGGGGGAAAGATCTAAGGAAGGAAAAGGGAGAAGCTCTCAGGGGGGGGAATGGCCTGAGGGGGGAAAGGGTGGGAAGGATCTCAACAGGGAAAGGGGGGGAAACAATCTTAGGAAGGAAAAGGGAGAAGATCTGGAAAGGCCTTAAAGGGAAGGGGGGAAAGGATCTCAACAGGGAAAGGGGGCAAAGGATCTTAAGGAGGAATAGGGAGAAGATCTCAGCGGGGGGAAAGGCCGTAGGGGGGAAAGGGGGGAAAGGATCTCAACAGGGAAAGGGGGGGAAAGATCTCAGGGAGGAAAGGAAAAAGATCCCAGGGAGGAAAAGGCCGTAGGGGGGAAAGTGGGGGAAAGGGAGGAAAAGGGAGAAGATCTCAGGGGGGAAAAGCCCTTAGGGGGGAAAGGGGGGAAAGGATCTCAACAGGGAGAGGGGGGAAAACATCTTAGGGAGGAAAAGGGAAAAGATCAGAGGGAGAAAAGGCCTTAGGGCGGAAAGGGGGAATGGATCTCAACAAAGAAAGGGGGGCAAAAATCTCAGAGGGGAAGGGGGCAAGGGGACAATTCCAAAGGGACGCAAATAAGAAAGCAGGCCTGTAATGTCGGCGGCCTGAGCCGGAGGCACTAAAATACTTTCAGTGAGGCCATAGGGCGGCATTTTTCACCTCAGGGGAAAGAAGGTAAAAACTGACTCGGCAGTTCCGGGAACTGGGGCTCATGGATGGAGTGAAGAGAGTGAGTCATAGCGCATGTCCAAGTTCATGCCCAGGTGACATGCCCACGCAGCCACCCAACCCTTTTTCAGGGTCTGCTGGATGACACTTCACCTCGAAGAGCATCACTATGTGCCGCTGGAACACCGATCGCTTTTCCAAAGGTACGATTTAGAGGATGTGCACGCCAAGCGGTGGAAGGAGCTCACTTTAGGAACCCTCAGAGGTCTCCTGGAAATTTCAGAACTGACTAAGGGGGAAAAATCACCACACAAAACTTCAACACAAAAATGGTCCCAAAAAAATGGCAAACACATCTGTTCCAACGAGATTTTACGCAGATCTGCCTGGATCGATCCGTGGCTCAGCTGTCCGCTGGCTGGACTATGCGGCAACAAATGTCTTCATGGAGCGCTGTCTGGGAATGGAAGAGATGGCTTCGGCCGTGGATTGTTGCCATAAGCGAGCTTAATTCTGCTGCAACACATCTTTCTCAAAATTGCCGAGCCCTCCAGGTGGTTTACCTCTGGTTGCCCTGTAAAACCATCCCAGCACTCCCTTCCTGGGTAGATTGGTGCAAACAGGTACCCAAACTTGATGTTTGCCAGCAACATGGACCAAGCCCAGAAAAAGTTTCCAGTCAGGAAACTCGGGTTGAGTGAGACATCCGGGCTATATCGCCCAAAAAAATGCGATCCATCCTCCGGTTTCCCTTTGAACACGGGTCCCCCCAATCTTGAGGCAGACTAGGTCCTCCAGTAGAAGGGTTGGAATAAGGGTTCCCTTTTTTTCTGTAGTCTATTTTAGTAGGGGAACCCTCCCAACCAAAAAAGAACCGGCCAAAGTTGGCACCTAGCTGGGGGCCCTAGCAAACCCATCTAATGTTGGCCCAGGATTAATAAACCCGTCCCATTATTGACGGGGTGTTCCCTCCAAAAGTGGACTGAATCCAACCACTAAAAGGGGACACCCCCTATTAATCAACCAGGGGTTGATTAATCCTGTGGATGGACGAAATCCTGCACCACTTGGAAACCATGGTTGAAACCATTGTTCATTGGTATTTACAGGGGAATCCTCCGAAACCAGGGCTTCTGAACGGTGGTGCGAGAAGCAAATGGATTTCGCAACCATCCACCGTATGACCCCTCCTTTCCTGGACCCCCAAAGGACTTCCATTTTTTCTGCCTTTGACCCCAAAAAAAGGTATCGGTAAAAAAGGCAGAAAACAAGATCGGAATCGGTCCCAGCTGGGGGTCCTTTGGTGGCTTTTCCCCTTTTTAAATGGAGTCCATCCTGAAGTTGCTTTTTCCCCTGACCAGTACCCCTGACCATGGTTTCAGCCACCGCTCCGCCCACCGCGGGAGAAACGGGGCGAAGCCCGCGCCCGGAGCTGAAGAAGGAGAGCCCCAGCCAGGCCTCGAGGCTTTCCCCAAAGCGACTCTCCCAAACCGGTGGTTTTCCTCTTGGTGTCGCTCTACCACCAACAAAACCGGGGGACCCACATCACGTACCTGGATCCCCAGTGGCCGAAGTATTTTCCAGCGACTTTTGCATCGACTTATGGGCTACTTGTGGGTAAAGTGGCTGGGACAAAGTAGCAAGCCAGTTATAACCCACTTATGACACACTTGAGCTACCTGGGTGTGTCTTGGGACATTTTTGGGTCATCCTTGGTAACACTTGGTTGACGTTGAAGGGGAGCAAAAATAATAATTCTAGCAGTCAAGTGGGGATTTCCCTCAAAAACACAATAAGCAAAAATGCAAAATGTTTCCCAACACCAACCATGGGTACCCAGAACCTTTTGCGAATTAAGTCATCCGCAGTAAGTTTTCCGTGTGGGATTCGCTGGCTTGTCTTTTCCGCCCATTTCTGGGGCCCCCTTTTGGAGTCAAATCGGAGGATACACCTACCCCCTACTCCAAATACCCGCCTTTTTCAGGGCATGATGCCGACCCTCTGCTAAAAAAGGAGATATTTACCGTGGAAAACCAGGTTTCCCAAAAAAGCGGGTATTTTGAGTAGGGGGTAGCATGAACCTCCCTTTTGCGAATTCCCCGCAAGGGGGTCGATGGCCATGAAATGGCTGCACAACAAATGGTACCCAAACGGACACCTTGTGATATCACGATTTGATGGAAACAACACCATTTTCGGTCATTCTCCTGTTCCCCTTTGAACCAGCCCCAAGAAGAACTGGCCCTCTTGGGTTGTCCTCTTGTGTGTGTGTGTGTGTGTTTCTTTTAGTCCCCAAAATGACGCAACAACTTTCCTGTTAAGGGTACCCTCAAAAACACATGACACACCCATAAGCTGCCAGGGGTCACAAAACGTGATCAATTTACTGGCGGATTCCACTGGAAACTGAAACTGTTCAAGGTCCAAAGCGAGGAAATGGAGTTCATGGAGGCTGGGGGGAGAGAGGGGAGGGGGAGGGAGCCCAAAAAACACCTTATTCAGCCCTTATTCAGGGCTTCTTTTGGCTCCCTCCCTCCCTCCCCCCCAGCCCCCATGAGGAGTGATGCCTGCTACCAGCTGCCTGGACCCGAAGAAACCACTTGGGTGGTTTTTTGGGCGTTAAGTTGCAACGTTTCTGATGTTTCACCTTGTTTTCAGGGAGCAAACAAACAGGAAGTTCAGCTCGAGTCAATGAGCGACAAGAACTGCCTTGTCCCTGACCGGAACTCCTTGCAGCTCCTTCGCTCCTCTCAGGTAAATCTGGAGACCCCCAGCTCCCATGGAACATCAACAGCTTTCCCAACCACAAATACGACAAGCAAAGATCCTGGTTGCATACCATAGACCTGTAGTGGCCGGGTGCGCGTTTCCTCCAACCTTACAAGGGTATCCTCAAAAAAGCAACATGCACCCAGCGATGGTGTTTTTTCAGGGTATCCGTTGTGTTGTTTTTGCTTCTTGTTTGCTTTGAGGCGGGTCTCGTTTGGAAAAAACACTCCCCCTTTCATATAGGCACCCTTTTGCTTTGTATTCTTTGTGCTTCTTTTTTTTTGGGGGGGGGAGGGCAGTCCCCTCAAGAACAGAGCCACACCCATATGCCCATATGCCACAAAAACCCAAAACCCACGAAGAGCTTCTCCGGCCTCCCGGGGTGTGCACGGCTGGCAGGGGGGACGCCACCAGCTCCGCAAACCTCGAAGCGGAATTTGAGGCAGTCGCCATCCGCTTCGCCAGAGCCCCCTTTAAAACATGCACAGGTTTGGTGGGGTTCAGTAGGGTTGGCGCCTTTCTTTCGTTGCCGAGCCATTCCGGTTGGCGCCTTTTTGTGTGGCCGAAGAAAACCCATTCCCAAAAGGAGAAACAGGTTGGAAGCAGGTCCCAAGACCTGGTGTGGGGTCTTTGGTCAAAGGCCTTCATATGTTGAGGTCTGGCGCTCCTAGGGAAAGGTACCTTTGGAATCTTTTGGAGGTTTCATGGAACAGAGTAGTTGCAAAAGGTCCAAGCCGGGGCGATAGGGATTCGGTGGGGAGAAACATATGTCTCGCTGCGAGAGTTGATGAGCCCAACAACATGACCATTTTTCGGGCGTCCAAACCCAACAAGTGACGATCCATGTTTTAGGGAACCCTACATGTCCAAGACCTCATTTGGGGTGTTGCGGCCTTCAGAATTAGGGCCTTGGGCTAGGGGAAGCTGAATGCCTAGGGAGCCTACCGCGCTGGTGCGAGAGATGCCGAGCCTTATGAACCATCCAAGTGGTGGCTTTCCTTTCAGGCGACCAAACCTGGATTCATTCCATTTCCTCATTCCTTATACGGGTAAGGGTCAAACTTACACCAGCACCGATGGTTTTAGCCGGAATTCCAATGCGGGAGTTCCCTCGTTTTTGACAACCACATGTCCTACCCGAGGTGTCCCTTTTGGAAAAATAGATGGCTCTGGTAGTTGCCGGAACCACCAGGTAAACCAGGAATCGCCCTCTATTTTTCGACCAAACCAACCAAAAACCAAAAGGACACCTACCCCCTACTCATTTTTTTGGAAAACCTGGTTTCCATGATCAATACCTCTTTTTTGTTTAATGGAGTGTCGACATGATACCCTGAAACAAGTGGGTATTTGGAGCTTTCGGGGGTGTGTTCCCTGGCCATCGCCCCAGCTTCCCCCGCTCACCGCTTCGATTTGGCCGCGGGGCCCAGGTCGAAGGCCTGCGAGGGCTCCTGACCTGCGAGCGGTTTGACCCGTCAGAAGCCCGGTTTCCGGGGAAGAAACACACCGGTCACCCCCCCCCCAAGAAAAAAGGCTCCCCCCCCCCTCACACCCCGCATAGGAAAAAACAACGTGAACAAACAAAGAGGAAGAAGAAGAAACACTCGGGTCCCAACCGCTGCTTTTGGGACACTTGGGATTGTGGACATGGGAAAAAGCAGTTGGGGGGGTGGTTGAACGGACACCAAGGTTTAGTTGCTGCAACAGGAGCAAAAAAATACTGCCAACCCCCCCACCCCACCCCACCCCACCGGGGATGGATCAAAACGCGTTTGCCGCTTCGTTGCAACCCGGAAAGTAATTGGCTGGATGTGGCAAATCTCGCTTCCTGAGTGGCAGAATGGCCTTGGGAAGTGAGAAATACAGACACCAACATCTAACGTGAACTTCATTATGCCGACCATAACCAGATTAACGGTGCCAATATGTTGATCCCATGGACAAACAGCTATCCATCCCCTTGTGGCTTCCCTTTGAACATTCTTGCCGCGCCAGGGTGAAGGAAAGACCTACAATGAGTGTTCTTAGATGTGTTCTTCTTGGAACGGCTTCGCAAATTCCTTGTACCCGATGGAATTGGTCATAACACAGCCTGCTACATAGCCATGCAAGCCATAAGCTGCATTTCACATCAGACGAAACAAGCAAAAACTGGGCAGTTCCTGGAATTGAGGTTCATGATTTGAGTGAAGATGATGAATCATCACAGTTCATGTCCAGGTGTTGAAGTCGCAAAGTTATAACATACCCATACGCTCGATACCCCCCTTTTTTAGGGTATGGTGGCCGGATGATGTCAAACCTTGACTAAAAAATGGGATCCGAATTTGCGTTTGTCCTGAAAAAAACAATACCCCCGCCCTTGAACAAAACAATATCAAAAAGAGGTGTTTGCGGGGGAGAAAAACAGCAAGGAACCTTCGGGCAAGCAATCCTCGTACCCCATCGGCGAAATCATTCAATAGAGCGGTTCACTTGGGTGTGGCTCAACATGAAACAGCTGGGGTTACGCAGTTTGTTTCTTCCGTTTGCTTAAGCCCCCTGGAAAAACAAAAGCAACATATGCCCAGGAGTGATAAGTTCCTTTAAAACCAAATATACATATATATATGTACGTATCTACATTTATATGTATTCTCAAGTACTTGGAAGGCGTCCATAAACCAAGGTGCCATGTGTATGCATTTCCTGAGCGACAGCCAGTTGGAGCCTAAGGCTCGGGTCAGTGAAGCTGCCGAGGTTCGGTCGTGATCAAGCTTTATGGAAAGCCATTTGAGTAATCAAAACCGATCAGTATTCAAAACTTACCCCTTAAAACTCCAAACCCTGGGGAAGTTAATCTTTTACAGACATATCGCCCGTGTTACCCCCAAAAAAGTTGAAAAGTTGTGTTTTGAAGAGGTAAGAAAAGGGCCCAGAACCATGGCAAATAATTCAACATGTCAAGCCTTCCGGCCCAGAGAGGGTCCAACCAGACGGTTGCACTTGCGATCGGCAAATGAATTCCCTCGCCACATCTCACACAGTGAAACACTTGCTGGTATAACTCAGTTGCCCAAAGGACCCAGAAATAAAAGGTTAACTTTTTGGGACCTTTACTAAAAATGGACCAAACATGGGAAACCAAAAGGTCAAAAGGTCGGCTTTGGGCAAGTGAGATATACCAGAAATTGCTGCATTCAAGATGGGTAGGGGCAATGTTGTAGATCCATGCCTTCTTCCCTACGGTGCACTCCAGACATGTCTGACATGACCCATTGAAATAAGGACATGTCCTGGGAGCTTTGCAACCAACCAAATAACATTTGCTTAAAGACATCTGCAAATTCTACACAAATCCTTTACAACCCTTGGCATGGTAGCAAATTACAAGTTTTTTTGCATGAGCAGAAGCCAACAAACAACTTGCTAACAACAGTGACGTGTCCAAAACATGGAAATGACGGATCCCCAAGTGAACGACCTACATGAAACCCCTGAATGAATCGGTGGAATTGCTCGCCATAGGCAAAGAGATTGCACCTTTTCCTCACAAAAGAAGGTACCCTCCCCTTCCACTAACATGGCACCTGACAGGGACCCGGTCCCTCCAAAAGGAAACTCTTCCGGATGCCAACCGCCTCCGAAACTCGAAGGAAGAAAGGGCACCACTGGGTGTCTAGGTGCTGAACCTGGTTGCCCAGGCGGAGAGACAATGCGCCCTTTTGCTCGCGCAATCGAAGGGGCAGCTGCAGTGCAATAAAGCCGCCGATCCGGTCAGTCCAATTGTGCCAATCAAAGGCGCCTTAAAGGAACCCGTCAAATTATGCGGCCCTTGCCGTGACCGCAAACCATCTCGTTGCTTACGCACTTTGTTACGTTTCCTTCGGGGCTACGAAGTCGCGCCTACCGTGGCGAGTGTCGGCCAGCTGAGTTGATCCGATCCGGCGAAAGATCGGGGCAGCACGGATCGATTCTCGGAGATGTCAAACGTTGGGCGTCTCCATGTGTGTGTGTGTGTGTCAGAGTGCCTGAACCTCAAACTACCCCAAAAATATCAAACCTTTTTTTTTACCACTAAACTGGTCCACACCCAATAAGACTTGAGTCTATGAACTCCCCGGGCTCATGAGGAGATCGATCCGTCGATTCGCTTGGCGTGAGTCCACTTTCATTCCGCCGGCTGTACAAGGTGCTCAGCGCTGGTCGACTCGTCGACTCCACCTGGCGCTCGGGTCGAGAAGCCGGCCATCTCCAAGTGAGTCACAATCAAGACCCAGTACTAAAATGGTCGTAATCCCAGAACCATGCTTCAAGAATCAAGGCAGCCGCAACTATTTCTGCTTTCTATCCTTCATCTACTCAGGCTTGGATTGTGGCTCAAGTGATGACGGGTTGATAGACCCATGCGTATGTTTTTGCTGTTTGAGGGTACCTGGACCCTCAACCTACAAAAGAAAAAGGGGAGTCACCCTATAAATTTGAAAAGAAAAAGGGGAGTCACCCTATAAATTTGGCGCAACAACAAATGTTCCTGGGTTGCTTGAGGGTTCAAAACACGTTTCTTGGAAACGAAAAGGACGTCCTTGCCATTTCGTTTTTTCTTGCGGATGGGGGGTCCCTAAAAACAGACACACGCAAAATCACAAGCCAAAAGGGCGAGCGCTTCTTCTCTGAAGAAACCTTGCCTGGGACTTGCTCAAGGGAGCATACCGCGCATCCGGCTGAAACAAGGCTCCCCTCTCTTCCCACACGCGCCTTGTGCCCCACACCGGCCCTGCCACCAAAAAAATGGGCCTCTTGGGTGTGGCTCAGAATGAAACAGCTGGGTTTCTGCGGGCGTTTCCGCCACACAGTGCCAAGGTGCCATCTTTTGAAAAGGTGCCATCTTTTGCGCGGCCCTTCCGCGGGATTTACCGCGGATGGATTTCGCCCGCCAGTACCACAGAGCTGTAGGTGGCCGTTACTTACCTTGGCCCTTCACAACGCGGACAACTGAGCCGAGCCTGGGGAAAGGGAAACCTGGTGCCAAACAAAGCAGCTTGGACATACTCCGGCCGCTTGTTAAACATGGTCTCTTGTTGCGAGTTGGTACCACTTATGTTTGGCTCACTTGGCCAAAGGAGCTGGAAAAAAATGGTTGAGCCTTTGGAACCTTGGCAAAAAATGGGTACCAAATCAGGGAAACCACACTCAGTTGCCCAAAGGACCTGGAACTAAAAGGTTACAATAACCTTTTGGGCCATGACTAAATCTGGACCAAAATGGAAAAGGTCGGCTTTGAACAACTGAGCAAAAGGTCAAAAGGATGGCCTTGGACACGTGAGTTGGCTCTCAAAGGGCGGCCACAAGGTACGCAGTGGGGGGTCTACAAAAGACGCACCTCAAATGACAAGAGCAGGGATCCTTACATACCACACCTGAACATTGCCTTGTCAATGGTGGTTTCCCTGTATTGTGGTGGAAAAAGCCATGTTGCAAATGGGCCCTGCCAACAAAGCAAAAGGGGCAAACAACTTCGGTCAAAGCTGCCTTGTTTGCTTGCTTCGTGACAGAATTGCTTCGGGAGAAAAACACAACCAAAACCGGGGGGGGGGGGGGGAAACATGGTAATAACTGTATCTTTTAGGTTCCCTTTGGGTAAGTTAACAAACAGTTATGGCTGCCATTTAGCAGCCAAATACGTGGCTATACATTGCCAAGACGTTGAAACAAAGTGAAGCTAAACTGTCCGCGAGTTTGTCGGTATACATGCTCGTCATTGGTCAAGAAGCTTGAGTAAGTTTGGTCGAATGTGTCATTTGACCATGGCACATGCAGAATGCATTCCTTGTCTGCCCTGGGATTAGCGTGGGAAAGAAACTAAATCCGGGCCTGGTTGAGAGTAGGCTTTTGCCATGACAGCCGGGAAAAGGTGTGGTCTTTGGAGCCTTTTTGCCCCTGGATACAATATCATCTTACTTCTGTGCTACTCAAAATACTCGATTTGTTCAAGGCATTTTTGGGAAAACCTTGTTCTCCATGGTAACTAACTCTTTTTTTGGTGGAGTGTTGATATGATACCCTGAAAAAAGTGCGTATTTGGAGTAGGGGGTAAGGTAAGCACACATTTCATTCGATCCAGCTCGCTCACGTGACTCGCTCGCGGCGCAGCGCCGCTTGCCTCACTCGACGACCTCGAGCTCATCGCTGCTCCAACCCCTGAGGCAGCGTTTTCCAGGGATCGCTATATGATACACCTGAACATTGGGTGGAAAAAGCCATGTTTCAAATGGATGCAAAATGTATCTTTTAAGGAGCCCTGCTCCCTCTTGGTGGTCTGGTTTTGGTTTGTTCCGGGGTGGCTTCCCATCTACCCAATCCAAATCCAATTCAAAGCAAGGAAGCTTCTGATGGCAAATTGCGGGTGGCCTAGTCGCAACATTTAGATGCATTTGCCGGAGCTGCAGCGCCTTCGTCAGAAAGAACCTTGCGCACGGCGTGACTTTTTCCTTTGCAGCTTACGTAGATGACAATCTCCAGTGAGGCTTATTCAAAACTTTCCTCTAGTTGGTAGTTTGGATTGGTGGTTTGGTCTGCGACAAACCCTCTACAAGTCTACAAGAACCAAAGGTTCAAATCCGCAGACCACCAGCCCAAACCACCAATTGGGGGTTACCTGATTTCCAAATTCCGGAAAAGTTGAAGCCTCGCAAAGCCGGGTTGCATCGGCTTGGTTCGCCGAGCCATCGGATCCACTTTCCAGGCCATGGCCTGTCAGCTGTTCCGGAGAATGCATGGCCCCAGCCTGCTCACAGCATTCACAGGCAAGCACCACGACCGGTGCACGCTAAAACTTCATTCTTGCACCACCCCCACAAAGGTTCAGCCTCCGTGGCCTTCGTGGGCTGATCAAACAGGTGGCCCAAGTGCGCAAAAGCCTTAAGCTCCCGATTCTTTGGTTTGGACGTCCTGGTGGACCTTCCCCATTTGGACAAGCAGGAGTAACCAATCTAAACATTCAGAGGACTGTGACACAGGGACTCCAAACACAGCAAAAACAAACAATCCTTGCGGACCCTAAGTGGCCCGAGAGAGCGAAAGATGCGACAAAACAAGGTGTTGGATTGTAGCACTGCAACTTTGCAGTGTGCACTCTCACCCGACTCCCTGATCAAAAGGTCGTTACAGGTGGGTGCTGTTCAAATTGAACTAGGGCGGCAAAAGATCTTCATGCTGCGTCGGCCGCTAGCTCCGACTCATTGCTTTGAATTGGTTACGACCCCTAAAAAACATGAAATATTTCAAGTAGTGATAGATTCCCTTTCAAACCAACAAGGGAAAATAACAAACATATTCCTAAGCAAACGGAAGATTGTGCTCACAGCGGCACAAGGGGCATTGTGGTCTTCCACCACTCCTCAGCCACCACTTGAGCACGCAGTCACCGTAGAAGGCATGACTGCCTCACGTGGAAACTGAGAAACATCTTTTGATACCAACCGAGGTCCAGATTTGAGAGGTTAGAATAAGGGTGCCAGCCTTTTTCTGGACGTCGATTTTAGTAGGGGAACCGAATCTCCCAACCAAAAAAGAAACCGTAGGGCACCAAGCTGGGGGACCTAACAACTATAAAGCACAACTCAAAAGACCGACTTCCTTTGGCGCCGAGTTGCAGCTCAGCTCGGCCAAGGGCGTTCCAGGGGGTGCAAGCTCCATGCAAACAGCGCAGATCTGCTCGTGGTCAAGATGCTGCACTGCGAGCTCCGGCAAGTCAATGGCCGTTGAGGTCGATATTTGGGGCCGTTGGTGCAGGGTTCTCCACCATGACACCAGGATCAGAAGGATCCAGAAGATCAAGGCAAGCCCGCAACCTGCCGCAATGCTCCAGTTCAACGCCATGCTGAACAGTTGCACTCGGATTGCTTGAGGAAAACTGCGGCGATTCCACTGGTTGGCATGGACATGCCCCCAGACCTGCAAAAGTCAGCCCCCACACATCCATGCACTACCCTGACTCATGCAAGCAATTGGGCTTGACCAGCGGTATGCTTGTATGTGCGGCGCCTTGCGTCTTTTGCATGACGCATGTCCACCCAGTCTTGAAGGTATTCACTCGAATTCGCAACCATACCCCCTACTCCACATACCCTCTTTTTTCAAGGTATCATGTCGACCCTCTACTGAAAAAGGAGGTTTTACCGTGGAACACCAGGTTTTTTCCAGAAATACCCTGACAAAAAGCTGGTATTTTGAGTAGGGGGTATAGCTGCTCGGGCCCTCCATGTGCGAAACCCACATGCCAGAGTTGAAGCCACGCAGAAGCTGAAACCCGGATGGGCCAAATGCCCCTCTCGGATGAACAAGACTCAAGAAGCTGCCCGCTAACCAGTAAACGAGTAGTCCAGTAGCACCTTATGCGTGGCACATGCCCAGCGCTTCAAATGAAACAAAACTCAAACATGGATTCTAGAGCGGGTGCATTCTGCCCATCTGCCCAGAAACAATGGTAGCAGCAAGCCGACGCTTCCCAAGGAAAACGAAAACAAAAAACGGGGTCTGACGAGCAAACGTAGCAAGGTGGCCCACGCTGTTTTGCGGCCTGCTGATTGCCTATCGGTTCGGCTTGGCTTCTGATCGCCTTTTCGCGCTTCTCTTCGCTCCATGACGCTGTTCCCTTCAGCAGCCCAGGTTCTTTTTTTGCTGGGGGGTGAAAGAAACCAGCTTTCCCACTGACCGACTTCGCAAGTTGAAGAATTCACAGCTCAATAGAAGAAAGTCCAACTCTGTCCCTTGTTCACCCCATTGAAGCCGTATTCCCAGGACTTCCGTGAAAAAAAAACACCTCGATTTGCCGTCGGGAAAAAACTGGCAACCAAGGTTTTTCTACGGCAAATGGCCGCAAGACCACTGAACAGCCGGAAGCCTGACAAAGGGCTTCCAAGGGAAATTGTCATCCAGGACCCCTGTCCTTACTTAAAACTCCCTCCGCAACCTGGGGAAGTTCTCATCTTTTACAGACATATCGCCCATGTTACCCCAAACAAGTTGAGAAAAGTTTGGTGCTTTTAAGAGGTAAGCGTCAGGTTCCATTTTCATTGTGGGGAGCATCTTTTGTGAGGGACCGAGTTGTGTTTTTCAAGTTAGTGCAATGGACGGCGGAAAGTCGGAGCTCAGTTGCCCATGGACCCAGAAATAACATGCGATCGCCTTTTGGAACCTTGAATAAAAATGGATACCAACTAAGGAAACCAACAGGTCGGCTTTACCTTCCAACTTGAAAGGGCAAGCTGTCTCGGTTGCGAAATCTGCTCCCCTGCTCAAAGTTCAACTTTTAGCGGTTTAATAGAAAACCCCATTCGTTGGCGAAAAGTGGTTTAGTCCTAACATCCCTTGGCAAGATGCACCAAAGTTCCAACTTGAAAGGGCAAGCTGGCTGGCGCTCTGGTTGTTGTGTTTGCCCTGGCCGGCCTCATTTCCTGCAAGTGGTCGTGGCCGTCTTCCTCGTCACTGTCGTGGTAGATGGTGATGCGGCCTTGGTGGGGAGTCCGGGACCCAAGTCCATTAATGTTAACCCCGGATTAATAAACCCCTTGGTTGATTAATGAGGGGGGCGTCTCCTTTTATTGGGGATTCACGAGGGAACACACACCCCCCAAATAATGGGATGGGTTCATTAATCCTGAGTCAACATTAGTCTTCCCCATCGGGAAACGGATGGAACTCCCGGGGTCGAAATTGGAAATTACCCTCCCCCAATTCCATATCTAAGGGGGTGGGGTTTGTGATTTTTCGCGGGCACCCAAAAATGGAGGTCTTGTTGATTGGTTGAAGGGCAAACGCAAAGCGAAACAACCATTCTGGGGGTTGCCCGATTTCGACACACACCGAAACTACGTACACAAGCCGCCACATGGGTGTGGGCCAAAATTAGGTACCCAGAATGGCTTGCCCTGGTAAATGGACACAAAGGCTAAAACCCGCGGTCCGATTGGTTTAATTTTGACCCATATCCAAATCAGGAGAGACTGCAAGTGAATGGTTAGCCAAAAGCCCGTGGACCGGGATTTTTGGGGGCTCGACATGTTTTGACTCATGCTCGGAAGCTTGTTTTCCACACATGACCCCAGGGGTTGCACGACCTGCCAGTCCCTTTCGTTTCGTTTCTGTTGACTGACGTAGAATGTCTCGGAGTCAACTGGATGCACTTGAACCGTTGGATCTTACAAACCTGATTTGATTCGGGTTTTCCCTTGGGAATTTTCGTCAACCTTTCAGCTCTCATGAACTGCAGATGCCACTGGAACGGAGGTGTCTTGGTTGTCGTTGGGAAACATTTTACATGTTTGCCTATTGTGGTTTAGTGGTTGAAATCCCCACTTAACTGCTAAAATTCAAATTGTTGCTCCCCTTCCAACGTCAAGCAAAGTGTCTTGGGCATGTTTTTTCTTGAGACTTGTGGCATGAAGCCAGCAAAACGGGTATCCAAAAGAAAGAATCGAGAAGGAACTTGAGAGAAGGAATGCTGGAAGACGCCCCTTAAGGGCAAGGCCTCGGCGTAGAGGCGCCCCCTCTGAAGTCTCCCCACCATATTTAGCGAACCTTAGCACAAGGACACTATCATAAGAGACCTACCAACAACTCCGAAGCGGGAAAAAAAAAGACGGTGGGGAAATGATTGTGTGTCTAGAAACTGTCCTCACACGGAAAAAAAAAACATTTCCCCAGAACCAAGCACATGGCTTGACTAGCATCAGGGAAACTCGACAACCTGTATTCGAGCAGAACCTGCGCTGGCTGCCGCATGCAATGGCTTCTAGTGTGTGTAAGGAGGAGTCAAAACCATACCGTTGCACAACCACCTTCACACAACGATTCAAGAGAACAAAGACAGAAACTGCAACCGGGAAAAACAACTTCCCTAGCACCAAGCACATGGCTTGGCTAAAATCATAGAGAGAGAGAGAGACAAGAGAACCATTCAAGAGAACAAAATCATAGGGGTCAAAATCTACCGTTGCACAACCACCTTCACAGAACCATTCAAGAGAACAAATACAGAAACTGCAATCCAATGGCGAAAACACCTCTCCCTAGCACCAAGCACATGGCTTGACTAACGTCAGGAGGTTCCCACATACAAGTTTCATCAAATGGAGAAAGAAACCTGTCCCAGGCACATGGCTTGACTAAGAAACAGGGGTCAAGTACAAGACCTTCACGACTCTTCGTTCGCCCAAACATCGCTAGGTGCCCGGCGGGCGCCATGTATCTGGGGGTCGATTCGATTCAAAGCGAGGGCTTTGGGGAGTGAACTGAAAACCCATGGAAACCGCAAGCTGGATGCTTACCAAAGAAAAAAAGCCAACAGGGCATTTCAAGTCGGTCTTGGGCAAGTGAGTAAAGAAAACCAAAGTTGGATGCTTGCCCAGAATGCCCGAAATATGCCTTGCGCCCTTCATGTTGACCCCAAATGAATGAACCCATCGAATTTATAGGGGGGTTGGGGTCTGGATCCACGTTAACAGGGGACAAGTCTATGAATCAACGAGGGGGGTTTTCTTGGCTCACAGCTGATCTCCTTTAAAAGGCCATGAGCAAGAATGGGCACCCAACAGGGGAAGCCAACAGGCCATTTCAGCTCGGTTTTGGATGCAAGTATGTGAAGTTTGGACGCTTACCGATGCCCAACATATTATTGCTGGCATGGTATATTGAAGAAGTTGCCTTGCTCCCTTCATGTTGCCCCCACATGACGGAACCAATCCTATTCAGAACCTACCAAAAAAGTGAGGCGGGCAGAAAAGAACAGGCTTGCACCTGTTACTGGTCGAAAACCAGGTTTTCGGTTGGAGAATCTAATTTTGCTTCCTGAAACCCGTACGAAACCCGTACAACACCCATATAAAAGCAGTACAAAAACCGTATTTGGCTTTTGAAGCCCAGGTTTCTCCTCTAAAAGCCAGGTTATGTGTCGGCAGCCACTTTTTTGTAGGATTTCGGAGTAGCGGGTAGGGAGGGGGGGCTGTGCCAAAATGGTCTGAATCCCCAAAAGGGGACCATCCGGTTCAAGACATTTGGAAGCTCAGGCAGGACCCAAAGGCACAAAGCTGATCGCTGGGTTGCCTTGCTCCCTTCATGTTGTCATGTTGACCCCAAATGGGAGGCTGCCCCCCCCCAAAAAAAAATGCCTTAAAAAGGAAGTTACCTGGATCCCAGTTGCCAAACTATTTTCCAGCTACTTTTGCCAAATTATGGGCTAGTGGGTAAAGTGCCTGAAAAAAGTGGCTACTTCGGGAACCAGGTAACTGGCACTTGGGAGGGTACCCACATTAGCAAATCATCGCCGACGGGGGAAGCAAACCAAAGTTTCAGAGTCTGAGAGGGCGGTAGCTCCCCGCATCAACGCAGGATGCGGTTACGCCACCAACAGGAAAAGAACTGACATCTGTGAGCACATTCACTTGCCGAAGCCTAAAGTGGGTTCTCATGATATCTATTCAGCTATCCATCCATTTACCTATCCACCCATCCTCCCATCCATCACACCCATCCAGTGACCAATTCAAAGATGGAACTCCTGGCTTTCCGCGGACGATATATCAGCCACCCTTCGATTATAGTCCTACTGGGTGTCCTTGGTTTTCTCCTATTGGGTGTCATTGCTTGGTGGTTGTTGCACCCCGCCCCGGTGCAAAAAGTGAACTTCCTGTTAGATTTGTGGGAAAACACGCATATTCTTGAACAACGAAGCATAAACATCAGTCAAGACTTGGCAAACTTCCGCGCCTGCAAGGCTTGACGGATGTGGTGGATCTGTTGCTGCCCATGCCAGGGTCGCCACATTTCATCTGGCAAGTCGGGCGGGCGAGCAAGCTAGTGCTGCATTGATCTCTGTCAACTAAGGAGACTCAAACTACCCTGACAGATTGGACGTCACTAATGATCCCACATTTGCTTGAGTCCCCAGGAAAAATAATACTTCCAGTAGTGGTAGGTTCTCACTAAAGCCCTAAAGCGTATTCATGTCAGCAAATGAAAGTAATACTGAGGCAATGACCCATCATCTCGGACATGAACAAGTCTAAAACACGCCCACAGTGATGGTAAAGGAGTCAAGTGTATGGATCTCTGCGAGATGGTTCTATGTCAACTTCACGGGATTGTCTCAGGTGGACCCACAAAATGCGGTTCACCCAAATTTGTTTGTGGAGATTGGTTTTGGCTCTTTGGATTGAAATGGGGCCAGCGCCTCTAAGTACCCCAGCCTTGGTATCACAAACACTTTCCTTAGGAGGCACCAAGGCCGGCAAGGCCTACGAAAAAGGTTGCGTTTACCAAAGAAACCAAGTGGTTTTTCAAGCTGCGCCCGGAAAAAGCCGTCACACCCCGACCCAAAAGAAGACCACCCCCAGATCAAAATACAGTTCGGTGTGTGAAGCTCGGCTGTGAAGCCCCGTATCCTCCCACCAATTAACATGAAACCAGACAGAGGGTACACCGAACGTCGGATTCCGCATTAATCTCACTTGCCCAAAGGACCCAGAAATCAACGGTTAACCTTTTGGAGCCATGACTAAAAATGGACCAAAACTGGAAAACCAACGGATTCAAAGGTCGACTGAGATAGCCCTCCAGCAGAGAGGCAAGAATAAGGGTACCCGTTTTTTGTTTCTTTCTTTTTTCTGTAGTCGATTTTAGTAGGGGAACCCTCCCCCAAACAAGAATCGGTAAAAGGCATCTAGCTGGGGGGCCTAGGTGAAATTCTTCACGGCGCCGAGTGGTTTGTTTTTCGGCCAGCCTGGGCTCTCTTGGGCTTCCTGCACCAGAAGCTTCCGCTGCTGACCGCAGAACTGGAAGATCCTGGCGCCGATCCGCAGCGTGGGGAAAGCAGTGTTCGGGCTTGGGCTTGCATCGACTCTGCCTACCCAGAGGCCCAGAGGCTCCTGGGGCTTTCAATGGAAGACCCGACACCTTCAGTAGACACCCCGGAGGTGGTTGGGGGTCTCAAAACCAGCCTGGGGGAAAAGAAAGGTATTGAGGCTTTAACCCTGACCTGGTATTGAGGCTTTAACCCTGACCTCCAAACGCCCACCTTCTTGAGTAGTTTTCGCACCTCTGCATGGTAAACAACTCCCTGGAGTTGTGGGTTCGCAGGATTCCTGGAGTGGTCGAAGCAAAAAAAAAGCCACACAACATCGAGGCAACAAAAAAAAACAAGCAACATGTTTTTGGAGTCGTCGAGGCAAATTTGCATGATTCCCTTAAAACGGGTGGGGTATTTAGAGTTGGGTCGAAGCAAAAAAACAAGAGCGCCGGTCATGAAGAGAGGGCTGTAGGCGCCGCCGATGTAGAGGCGGCTGACCTCGCAGACCTGCATACAAGAGACTTCTGCGCCCTCGAACACTGTACACACTTCTTGGTTGCTGTTGACCCCCCTGCAAAAAATGTTTAACTTTTTGGGGGTTTAGTGAAAAACATATTCATATTCATTTCAATAAAAGTTAAAGCCTACAGATCCAACCCAATAGCAGTAACGACTTGTGCATGAGTTGCTGCGGTTTTGTGGCAGTGGTGAAGATGGGCTTCGACTTGCTTGAGCACAAGGGATTTATAAGAAACAGAAGCAAATGCAGTTTGGTACCAGTAGGGCTTGCACAAGGCGAATGAAGAGACCTTCCAGGGATGGGTTTTTCTCGGGAATCTGCGAAGGAAGGGGAGTCCGGAGGGAGCCTGAGGAAAAACTTACGTGGGCCCCCCAAAATGCCCTCCGGATTCATGGATACCAACGTTTACGTAGGCCTTCCGCAGATCAGCCGCCCCCTGGTCAGTAGTGAACTGGATTGCTTTTAAAACCAACAGGGGATAGTCACACAAATATTAATTTCAGCAAATGGACAAATTTATGTTGCTCATGGGGGCTGAAGGGAAGGGAGGGGAGGGACCCAAAACAAGACATTAATAAGGCTTAAGCCAAGAATAGGGCTGTATTTGGGCTCCCTCCCTCTCCACCTGAAGTTGAGGTGAGAAATGCCACTTTTGTCCCTTGCTGCTGTAACAACCCCTCTGCAAAAGGTTTAATTTGTCTGTGGGTCAACTGTGGGTCCAATGGAAAATCCAGTGCTTCCCAAAAGTTAAAGTCCAAAGACCGACCCAAATAGTCCAAAGATCTAACCAAATAGCCGTAAAGACAAGGGGTACACCCTTGCTTGACGTTGGAAGGGGAGCAAAAATTTGAATTTTAGCAGTTAAGTGGGGATTTCCCACTAAACCACAATAAGCAAAATGTAAAATGTTTCCCAACAACAACCATGCACACTGCAATCCAGGCTGATGTTGGTATAGCATACCTCCAAAGACCACATCGACTCGGAGGGGAGAAGCCGCGTGCGACAAGTGTCACTCATGAAGACAAACTCTCCCCAGTTGCTCCCCTACACATTAACATAGAACCCAGAAAACCACGACTTGTAGACTTCTATTTGCTCAAGCCCCCTGAAAAAAAGGGGGAAAAACACCTATGTCCAGTTGTGCGCGCTTCCTTTCAAAACCAACAGGGGAGACAAAAAACACTTACACACATGGACATAGAAGAAACTCCTTTTCCCTCTGTTGGGATTGGCGGAATATTGATCCTTTCGAGCCAATGGACCCCCGAGGCCCTGCCTCTGGCCATCCAAAGTCTAGTTCTCACTTGCCCAGTTCGGACTCAGAACTAAAAGGTGATCACCTTTTGGGTTGCCATGACGAAAAATGGAATCCCAAAACTGGATCACCAAAAGGTTAGATCCGGTCGATTCGCTTTGGGCAACTGAGAGTTTCTTTTGTCCAGGGATGGACAATTAGGGTGAACCGCTGAACTGGCCTTTTCCGGTCCGAACCGAACATGTGAGACGAGCGTGGGCTGCCCTTGAGAAACACGTGGGCGGCAAAAACCCATTGACTTTTGGCTCGGGCAATATTGCCCTTGTACTGCCTCTTACATCTGCTCTTTCCGCTCCCTGGAAAAATATGATAAAACATGTCCGGTGAAATCGATTCCCTTTAAAACCAACCAGGCAAAGTATAAATATGAAACAACATATTTCCTGCAAAATTGCAGCTTCTCAGTGCATGCCCCCGCCCCGCCAAACTGGGGGAAAAGAAGACATCTCCAGGTCTTTCCCCCCAAAAAGTCCATCAAACACGAGTTGGCATTGGAGCTTCGGGTTATACACACTGGGGAGGCTACGCCGCGGGCAGAACTTCGTAAAAGGCTTGGCTCAAGTCCATCTGAGGGAAGCTCTGGCTCTTGCCAGCCGCTCGTGCCATCGGGGCCTGGAGGTTTTGAGGGAACAAAAATCCTGGAAAACTGCCGTGGGGTGTGAACCGGTGTTTTGTTTTAGGGGGCGACACAGGTTGGCCCAATCAAGTTGGGTTCCATCCGTGAGCCACAGCCAGCCCCGTCAGGGTTCCAGGTGTCCGAACGTCCCAGCAAGTCCCCGGGGTTGAATTACCACCATTGAAACAAAGGTTTGCGATTATAACCACCATTACGTACCTAAGGAGTAACTCCTCATGAATTTTGGCCATTCGTTTAATGGGGCGCGGCGATCTACCGAGTTCGATCAGCTTTCGCTCCCTTTAAACCAACAAGGGAAAAAACAACACGCCGTCTGAAGCAAATACCCCCCTACTCCAAACAATTACCCGCCTTTTCCATGATATTTTTTTGGGAAAACCGATCGGTTTGCCATGGTAAATACCAAACCTGCTTCTAGTAGGGGGCCGACATCATAGCCTGAAAAAAGGGGGTATTGGGTGTACGGGGTAGCAGTTGGGCTTCAGAAGCCCAGATCCAACGAACTTCGAACCTCGGAAGTGGAAAATCAAGCTCCTCCTTCAAAAGAAAGCCCCACAAGCCGGACGGGCGGTGTAGGCGTGCTTCCCGTGGAGCGAATTCCTATACGAGAGCCCCAGAAGGCGCTCTCATCTTTAGGGGCTGAAACAGGGATTCGGATGCATGAGAAACACCTGAACATTGCCCTGTAAATGGTGGTTTCCATTTTTTATTTTGGTGTTGAAAAAGCAACATGTTTCAAATGGTGGTTTTCAACTTTTTTTATTTTGGTGTTGAAAAAGCAACATGTTTCAAATGGTGGCTTCCATTTCTTTATTTTGGTGTTGAAAAAGCAACATGTTTCAAATGGTGGTTTCCAACTTTCTTTATTTTTGTGTTGAAAAAGCAACATGTTTCAAATGGTGGTTTCCAACTTTCTTTATTTTGGTGTTGAAAAAGCAACATGTTTCAAATGGTGGTTTCCAACTTTCTTTATTTGGGTGTTGAAAAAGCAACATGTTTCAAATGGTGGCTTCCATTTCTTTACTTTGGTGTTGAAAAAGCAACATGTTTCAAATGGTGGTTTTCAACTTTTTTATTTTGGTGTTGAAAAAGCAACATGTTTCAAATGGTGGCTTCCATTTCTTTATTTTGGTGTTGAAAAAGCAACATGTTTCAAATGGTGGTTTCCAACTTTCTTTATTTTGGTGTTGAAAAAGCAACATGTTTCAAATGGCGGTTTCCAACTTTCTTTACTTTGGTGTTGAAAAAGCAACATGTTTCAAATGGTGGTTTCCAACTTTCTTTATTTGGGTGTTGAAAAAGCAACATGTTTCAAATGGTGGCTTCCATTTCTTTACTTTGGTGTTGAAAAAGCAACATGTTTCAAATGGTGGTTTTCAACTTTTTTTATTTTGGTGTTGAAAAAGCAACATGTTTCAAATGGTGGCTTCCATTTCTTTATTTTGGTGTTGAAAAAGCAACATGTTTCAAATGGTGGTTTCCAACTTTCTCTATTTTGGTGTTGAAAAAGCAACATGTTTCAAATGGTGGTTTCCAACTTTTTGATATTTTGGTGTTGAAAAAGCAACATGTTTCAAATGGTGGTTTCCAACTTTCTTTATTTGGGTGTTGAAAAAGCAACATGTTTCAAATGGTGGCTTCCATTTCTTTACTTTGGTGTTGAAAAAGCAACATGTTTCAAATGGTGGTTTCCATTTCTGGATTTTGGTGT
Organism: Effrenium voratum; assembly: GCA_963377175.1. Taxonomy (NCBI): domain Eukaryota; class Dinophyceae; order Suessiales; family Symbiodiniaceae; genus Effrenium; species Effrenium voratum. The sequence continues at coordinate 1,218,562 of CAUJNA010000779.1, forward strand.
TGAAAAAGCAACATGTTTCAAATGGTGGTTTCCATTTCTGTATTTTGGTGTTGAAAAAGCAACATGTTTCAAATGGTGGTTTCCATTTCTTGATTTTGGTGTTGAAAAAGCAACATGTTTCAAATGGTGGTTTCCAACTTTTTGTATTTTGGTGTTGAAAAAGCAACATGTTTCAAATGGTGGTTTCCAACTTTCTTTATTTTGGTGTTGAAAAAGCAACATGTTTCAAATGGTGGCTTCCATTTCTTTATTTTGGTGTTGAAAAAGCAACATGTTGGCAATGGTGGTTTCCATTTCTTTATTTGGTGCTGAAAAAGCAACATGTGTCAAATGGTGGTGTCCATTTCTTTATTTTGGTGTTGAAAAAGCAACATGTTTCAAATGGTGGTTTCCATTTCTGTATTTTGGTGTTGAAAAAGCAATATGTTTCAATTGGTGGTTTCCAACTTTTTTATTTTGGTGTTGAGAAAGCAACATGTTTCAAATGGTGGCTTCCATTTCTTTATTTTGGTGTTGAAAAAGCAACATGGTTCAAATGGTGGTTTCCATTTCTTTATTTTGGTGTTGAAAAAGCAACATGTTTCAAATGGTGGTTTCCATTTCTTGATTTTGGTGTTGAAAAAGCAACATGTTTCAACTGGTGGTTTCCAACTTTTTTGATTTTGGTGTTGAAAAAGCAACATGTTTCAAATGGTGGTTTCCAACTTTCTTTATTTTGGTGTTGAAAAAGCAACATGTTTCAAATGGTGGTTTCCAACTTTTTTATTTTGGTGTTGAAAAAGCAGCATGTTTCAAATGGTGGTTTCCAACTTTCTTTATTTTGGTGTTGAAAAAGCAACATGTTTCAAATGGTGGCGTCCATTTCTTTATTTTGGTGTTGAAAAAGCAACATGTTTCAATGGTGGTTTCCATTTCTTTATTTTGGTGTTGAAAAAGCAACATGTTTCAAATGGTGGCTTCCATTTCTTTATTTTGGTGTTGAAAAAGCAACATGTTCAAATGGTGGTTTCCATTTCTTTTTTTGGTGTTGAAAAAGCAACATGTTTCAAATGGTGGTTTCCATTTCTTTTTTGGTGTTGAAAAAGCAACATGTTTCAAATGGTGGTTTCCATTTCTGATTTTGGTGTTGAAAAAGCAACATGTTTCAAATGGTGGTTTCCATTTCTTTATTTTGGTGTTGAAAAAGCAACATGTTTCAAATGGTGGTTTCCATTTTTTATTTTGGTGTTGAAAAAGCAACATGTTTCAAATGGTGGTTTCCAACTTTCTTTATTTTGGTGTTGAAAAAGCAACATGTTTCAAATGGTGGTTTCCAGCTTTCTTTATTTTGGTGTTGAAAAAGCAACATGTTTCAAATGGTGGTTTCCATTTCTTTATTTTGGTGTTGAAAAAGCAACATGTTTCAAATGGTGGTTTCCATTTCTGTATTTTGGTGTTGAAAAAGCAACATGTTTCAAATGGTGGTTTCCATTTCTGTATTTTGGTGTTGAAAAAGCAACATGTTTCAAATGGTGGCTTCCATTTCTTTACTTTGGTGTTGAAAAAGCAACATGTTTCAAATGGTGGTTTCGATTTCTTTTTTTGGTGTTGAAAAAGCAACATGTTTCAAATGGTGGTTTCCATTTCTTTATTTTGGTGTTGAAAAAGCAACATGTTTCAAATGGTGGTTTTCAACCTTTTTTTTTATTTTGGTGTTGAAAAAGCAATATGTTTCAAATGGTGGTTTCCAACTTTATTGATTTTGGTGTTGAAAAAGCAACATGTTTCAAATGGTGGTTTCCAGCTTTCTTTATTTTGGTGTTGAAAAAGCAACATGTTTCAAATGGTGGTTTCCATTTCTTTATTTTGGTGTTGAAAAAGCAACATGTTTCAAATGGTGGTTTCCAACTTTTTATTTTGGTGTTGAAAAAGCAACATGTTTCAAATGGTGGTTTCCAACTTTCTTTATTTTTGTGTTGAAAAAGCAACATGTTTCAAATGGTGGTTTCCAACTTTCTTTATTTTGGTGTTGAAAAAGCAACATGTTTCAAATGGTGGTTTCCAACTTTCTTTATTTGGGTGTTGAAAAAGCAACATGTTTCAAATGGTGGCTTCCATTTCTTTACTTTGGTGTTGAAAAAGCAACATGTTTCAAATGGTGGTTTTCAACTTTTTTATTTTGGTGTTGAAAAAGCAACATGTTTCAAATGGTGGCTTCCATTTCTTTACTTTGGTGTTGAAAAAGCAACATGTTTCAAATGGTGGTTTCCATTTCTTTTTTTTGGTGTTGAAGAAGCAACATGTTTCAAATGGTGGTTTCCACTTCTTTATTTTGGTGTTGAAAAAGCAACATGTTTCAAATGGTGGTTTTCAACTTTTTTTTATTTTGGTGTTGAAAAAGAAAAATGTTTCAAATGGTGGTTTCCATTTCTTTATTTTGGTGTTGAAAAAGCAACATGTTTCAAATGGTGGTTTCCAACTTTCTTTATTTTGGTGTTGAAAAAGCAACATGTTTCAAATGGTGGTTTCCATTTCTTTACTTTGGTGTTGAAAAAGCAACATGTTTCAATTGGTGGCTTCCATTTCTGGATTTTGGTGTTGAAAAAGCAACATGTTTCAAATGGTGGTTTCCATTTCTTGATTTTGGTGTTGAAAAAGCAACATGATTCAAATGGTGGTTTCCATTTCTTTATTTTGGTGTTGAAAAAGCAACATGTTTCAAATGGTGGTTTCCAACTTTTTGTATTTTGGTGTTGAAAAAGCAACATGTTTCAACTGGTGGTTTCCATTTCTGTATTTTGGTGTTGAAAAAGCAACATGTTTCAAATGGTGGTGTCCATTTCTTGATTTTGGTTTTGAAAAAGCAACATGTTTCAAATGGTGGTTTTCAACTTTTTGTATTTTGGTGTTGAAAACGCAACATGTTTCAAATGGTGGTTTCCATTTCTTTATTTTTGTGTTGAAAAAGCAACATGTTTCAAATGGTGGTTTCCATTTCTTTATTTTGGTGTTGAAAAAGCAACATGATTCAAATGGTGGTTTCCATTTCTTTATTTTGGTGTTGAAAAAGCAACATGTTTCAAATGGTGGTTTCCATTTCTTGACTTTGGTGTTGAAAACGCAACATGTTTCAAATGGTGGTTTCCATTTCTTTATTCTGGTGTTGAAAAAGCAACATGTTTCAAATGGTGGTTTCCATTTCTTTATTTTGGTGTTGAAAAAGCAACATGTTTCAAATAGTGGTTTCCAACTTTCTTTATTTTGGTGTTGAAAAAGCAACATGTTTCAAATGGTGGCTTCCATTTCTTTATTTTGGTGTTGAAAAAGCAACATGTTTCAAATGGTGGTTTCCATTTCTTTACTTTGGTGTTGAAAAAGCAACATGTTTCAAATGGTGGTTTCCATTTCTTTATTTTGGTGTTGAAAAAGCAACATGTTTCAAATGGTGGTTTCCATTTCTTTATTTTTTTGTTGAAAAAGCAACATGTTTCAAATGGTGGTTTCCATTTCTTTATTTTGGTGTTGAAAAAGCAACATGTTTCAAATGGTGGTTTCCATTTCTTTATCTTGGTGTTGAACAAGGAACATGTTTCAAATGGTGGTTTCCATTTCTTGATTTTGGTGTTGAAAAAGCAACATGTTTCAAATGGTGGTTTCCATTTCTTTATTTTGGTGTTGAAAACGCAACATGTTTCAAATGGTGGCTTCCATTTCTTGATTTTGGTGTTGAAAAAGCAACATGTTTCAAATGGTGGTTTCCATTTCTTTATTTTGGTGTTGAAAAAGCAACATGTTTCAAATGGGCTGGCAACATGGAGATCCTTTAAGGAGCCCGGTCAAAGTGGCTGCCGCTTTAAGGGGCAACAAAAAGAACAAAAATCCCGAGCCGCTTTGAACAACAAAAACTTCCTGTGCGAGGTTGCTATTTTTGTTTTGTCAAAACACGCTCCGAATTTTCTATCTAGCTCCCACCAAAGGGTCCAAACCCCCCAACAGTACCTGGAGTCTCCATGACCCTTTGAAAAAGGGTCAATGACCCCCTGATTTTGGAGTTCATGACCAACCATTTTTCGAGGGTCAGAAGGCGACTCCAGGCTTTTCACGCTCCGTCCCAAAACGTGCCACTCCACACCGAATCCTCAGAAACTTCTCTCCGTGCCCCGTCCCCGACTCTACGAGCTGCACTCGCGCGATATCGCGCGCCTGGGCCACCTCGGGCAGCTGCATGTGGTGCGGCAGGCGCCGGTTGCAAAGCAGAAAGGCCAACTTCGACTCCAAGGGCAGGGGCACCGTGTGGCCTCGCCCAGGCGCGATAGGTCACATGGGCTATGGGGCACTTTGCTGAGAAGTGCCCCCGTAACCTCCAAATACCCTTTTTTTTCAGGGCAGCGTGTCCACCCTCTACTGAAAAGGGATCGGTATTTACCCCGCGGAGTGGGTCATCCCTGACCCCAGAGACCCCAGAGGCCCCAGAGGCCCCGGCGCTTCTCCTCCATGGTGCGGCGCAGGCGCGCGCAAATGGCCTACTCGCTCGGCAGCGAGTTCTCGGCTGAGGAGACAGCTCCCCTGGGGACTTATGTGCAGGGGACTCTTCATTCCAGGGTTTTTTGTAAGGTGCGAAATGGATTTCGTCCAGCCACCGTATGGTAGGCATATCCACCGTATAGCCTCTTAAACCTCGCGTCAGAAGGGGAGCAAAAAAGAATAGCAGTTCAGTCACTGGATTTCACCCATGAACCACGATAAGCAAAAATGTAGAATTTTCCCAACAACAGCCATGATTCATCCCCGCCTTGTCGTTTAGGGTAGGTCTGTTTTTTTAGCAATTCCAAAGATGCCCTGAAACAAGGGGTATTTGGAGTAACTAGGGGGTGTCTTGGAGTTTTCTGGGAAATAGAAGTGGGCCCAACCCAGTCAAGAAATCGGCGTGGGCAGCCCAAATCTGGAACAGGAAGCCCCTAATAAGCAGGTGTTTTTCCTCTACCAGTTTATTTTGTGAAAGCGGTTCATCCTTCAAGGGAAGCTTGAAGGTCCAGACAGGTTTGTGATTGCTTATCTTACTTCCGATCGAGCGGGTTGGCCAGGAACCAAACTTTTTGCCACTATGGCTGCAAAACCCCCCTCGGTTTTCAACTGGTGGTTTCCTTTTAGAAGTCCAACCAAAAAGGTGGGTACAACGGTTTTCAACTATTAGCTTCCTTTTACAAACAAACAAAAAGCTGACCTGAAGGGTGCTTTCCTTGTGGCTTCCTACCCACAAAGCTCGGCACCCCTCCATTTGCTTAAGTCCTCTGGACAAAAATACACATATTCCAGTGGCGAAAAGGGAACACAACAAATATTCACTTAAGCAAATGGAAGTACCAGAACGACGGCTCGCACCCCCAGAAACGACGAGACCTCGTGTCCCGTGCCATGCAAAGGAACCCGTGGGCCTGGTGCAGCGGGTTGCCCCGGAGGTCCAGCGTGGCCAAGGTGCCTGGGCGAGTCCGAGTTCGCTCGACCGAGCGAACTAAGTCAAAGGGTCAAAATTCCCGCTTTTTTTCGGGGTACTTTTGGGAAAACCTGGTTTTCCATGGTAAATACAGGGGAAATTCTACAGGGAAACAGCTGAGTTGGGGTGTTTGGGGGCCATGTCCTGCAGATGTTCCTGTAACCCAGCCCTTTAACTCCGCCCTTCTCACGGTTCCATCGGGGTGAACGTGGGACTCAGCCTGTTCGGCTATAATCCAAGTTGCTGTTCACGTGAACGCGGGATGTTCTGCCATTTTTGGGCCGTCCGATTCCCCAGTTTCCCCTCGGCACATGTATGTATGTATGTATGTATGTATGTATGTATGTATGTATGTATGTATGTATGTATGTATGTATGTATGTATATGTATGTATGTATATGTATGTATGTATGTATCTATGTATGTACGCATTCGTATGTGTGTATATGTACGTATATAGGTACAATCTACATATATATATATATATATCTATATATATATACGTATTCATGAGTATGTGCTGCAAAGGTGAGGTATCCAAACAAGGGCTCTGCCAAAAGTTCTAGGTATCCAGCGGACAGCTCAGGCTTCGGGCTCCCGAGCCACCAATAATCCACCAAGGATTCCCTGCTTTTCTTGCTGGTGCCATAGGTAGGGAAGGAGGGTATGAGACACACGGAAACTACCAGTTGGATGGGATTTTGTTTTGGTCTTGAGTTGCTCATGCCACTTCTCATTCCCTGCATCTCAAGAGCACCAGAGAGTCAACCAGAATGACCTGGACCCTCAAACTACTCTCAAACATGTGGCCATGGGTCAAAACCCCGTACCCCCAGCGAACATCCCAATCCCCACTAAAATAGACTAAAATGGGTGGTGCACCTACCCCAAAATGGGATCCCATTGGTTTTGACCCACAGCCATGTGAAGTCACACCATGACAAGAAGGACTCCCTGCGAGGCTCCAATTCGTTTCATTTTGGGGCCTTCAAACCTGGTTTTGACACCGGGTCCTAACCGCAGTTCCCAGGGTGTCCGTCTTCCATAAGCCGAGGCCGATCGGAGCCCATGGAAACTGGAGCTACTGAGCAACTTCGATCGACGTATTTCCAAGTCCTCGACCCAAAGCCTCGATTTCCATGGGATCCGGATGCATGAGAAGCACCGATCGAACATTGCAACTTGCAAATGGAGGTGTCCATGTCTTTTTGAACTTTCGGTGTTGAAAACGCCAAATGTGTCAAAAATGGATGCAACATGGAGATCTTTCAAGGAGCCCTGCCCATGAAAGTGGGAAATCCGAGTCCTCGAGGCCCCGGCTGTTGACCTCCATGGCCTTCGCGAAATCCAGCATCTCCTCGGCCGAAGGCGTCTTCGGTGGATGCGACCGGATCTCAGGAAAGAAAAAAGGGACCGACGAGCACCCCCAATTAGCCCCTCCCCCCCCCGAACCACTGCTTTTCGGACAGTTTTTTTTTAAAGGCGTGGTTGAGAAAGCAGCGATTGGGGGGCTCTGGGGATCTCTTACCGTAACTTACCATGGTTTTGTGGTGTATGGTTGACTCTTGTCTGGCCCCGTCTGGAAGCGGTCTTACTTTTTGGGGGGAGCGGGCAAGTCCGTCCATGAATCACTGAAAGCCCATGCGTCCAAGCGTCTGCCACGTACGCGGAGGGCATCTGGATTTCCTGGAGCGGCAGCTCAACTTTTCGAGTGTGAGCCCGGCCGTGGATGCTCAAAATGGAGGCCCACCCTGGACCTCCAAAGCACGCTTTTTTCTGCCTTTGTACCCCTTTTTTTGGGTCAAAGGCAGAAAAGAGGGGTCCTTTGCGGTTGGCCGGCTTTCAAAAGGAAAGTTTAAAGGAAACGAATCGCTTGAAGGTCCACCAGTTTGAGAAACACCTGAACATAGAGGGGGTCTGAAGTTTTAAAAAGGAGGCCCTTCACTGTTTCGGGGAAGCACACCTCCATTGAAACCCCTAGGCTGGGTCCGGCGACAACATCTCAGGCTTGGGGCTCTTAGGATGAACCGGACGTTTCCGGGTGGTTTGGACCATTTTCCTTTTGAAGGTTTCAGGTATTTCCTGTTTTGGGTGTGAACGTGAATTCCTTCCCTTTGGTGGATATCAAAATAAAATTCATTCATGGCTACCACTTTTGCAGGGTTCACGATTGAATCTCATAGCCTTTTGTTCTCCTTCAAAGGGACACAGTCTCTACACCCAAGCTTGACATGCAGGAAAAAACAAGTCTCCCGTCAGCTGCCCTGCCCCCCGACAAAAGTCCCATGCTGTTCCTTTTGGCTTGCGCTTAAACCAACTTGAAAAGGGTACTCTCCCTCAAAGACACATCATGAACCTCCAAGAAGGGAGGCTGGGGCCTATCCCTGGATAAGCCCAGTGCAAGCCCCTAGGGCCGTTTCACGGTTGAATCTGACATAGCCATCCCCCCCTTCCCCCTTATTTCTTTAATCTTTGAATGAACACAAAAACATCGCTATCTCTAAATCGCTTTTGCCCCTCCCCATGCTTTTTTACTCTCCCCAAATCTCCAAATCCCCGGTCCAAGCCGTTTTGTTTTACTTGTTGAAATCGCTCCCTGGAAAAAATGCGAAAATCCCTTTAAACCCAGCTTGAGGCTTCAGCAATCTCCCAATCTTTCCCCCCTCCCCCAACTCCCCCTCCCAAGTTGACCCCACCCCTCCCCAAATCTCCCCCCCCAACCTCCCCCAAACCGCCATTGCCCGAGCCGATGGCTTCTCTTCCCGTCCTGGGCTCGCAGAGTCTTCAGCTTCTTGTCTTGGCGCAGGAAGTGGCTGAGCTGCTCCACCCCCGCCTCCCACGCCCCCCCAGGTCCACCCGGGAGCGGAAAAAACCCAGGGGGTCTGCACCCCCAAAAAAATATGGGTCACCAAACTCTTGGTGTGCGACTGAAATGGCCACCAAACCAAAAAAAGTGGAGCAAACACAAAAGGTCCGAAACCGAACTCATCAAGTGAGAGAGAAAGAGATATTATATATACAGTATATACAGCTCGATTTGCTTTTTCACCCCCTGGAACAAATAAGAAACTATGTCCAAAAGTGAATTAATCGAGTCCCCTTAAAACAGAAAAAGTATTCATTTCAGCAAATGGAAGTATATGCATACATATACATGGGTTGTAAGTCGAAGTGAGGTTTTTCACCAGGCTTACTAACCACTTCCTGACGCCCCTTTCAGCAACCTGACAAACATATGCGGGCCTTTGACCCAAGACTTCAAACTGTATCGGGTCTTGGCTGGGTTGGACATGCAGCCAGCTTCATCTGAACTTTTGGTCTGAATTAAAAGAAGATCCGGAGACAAAAATACAAGCCAACCTGCTCTACTACCAACCTGCTCTACTGACAGGCGTCCGCCTTCTGCAGCTCGATTTGCGAGTCGGACATTTGGTCCAACGCACGTAGACGCCATTTATGTTTATCTTCGATCCGCTCATGTCGATATTACGAGTATGAGGCTTGATTGACCCAACATCGAAATGTCTTGGATGTCCCGAACGGTCCAGATTGAGCCCCTGAATAATCCAGAACGCTGAATGCCGGGAACTTACACGCAAATCGTGACTGGACACTTCGAATTGGACCTAAGACGACGCCTCCCCACAAAACAACAACGATTGATGACCATCTCTCAGGTTGCGGTCGCCAAGTTTTTCGGCATCAAGTCGGCACGCCGGGCCCCGCCTTTTTCAGCGGCTGGCGAGAGATGTCCAGCATCACCACCTCGGTGTGGCCGGTGCCCGGTGGCCGGTGGCTGGGTTGTTGTGTTCTGTGGGTTCTTGGTTTCCCTGACAAAAACGGGGTAAAGGGCACTACTGGGGGCCCTAGACAGCAAGGGGCATGCAACCTCAAAAAAAGAAACACACACACACACACACAAAAAAAATGGATACCAAGTCCAAAGAAAACGGAGCCGGACTGATGGTTGCGAAATCCAGAAGCCGCACCACTTGGAAACCCTTGGGACGATTCCCCAACATCAATACCCCCTACACCCAATACCCACTGTAGTTTTCAGGGTATGATGCCGGCCCTCTACTAAAAAAGGAGGCATTTACCATGGAAAACCAGGTTTTGCCAAAAAATACCCAGAAAAAACGGCTATTTGGAGTAGGGGGTACCAATAAACAATGGCTTCAACCATGGTTTCAAATGCTGCGAAATGGACTTCGCCCATGCACGGTAGGGCAGCAACCAATTAAACAGTTTTTGCCAGCCCTTTCAAAATAAGCAGAACCAAACGCCCAAAAACCATGCCGCTGGGCGTGGTTGCGGACCCAAAAGGCTAATGTTATGGGCAAACCTAGGCAAACACTGCAAACATCAGCTCAACTAAAAGTCCAAGAAAAGTGACACCAGGAGATACAAACCCCTTAAAACTCCAAGGATTGGGGAAGTTAATCTTTTACAGACATATAGCCCATGTTACCCCAAACAAGTTGAAAAGTTGTGTTTTTAAGAGGTAAGGATACAAACTAAAAAAAAAACAGAGAGAAACCTCCCGGGCGAAAAACGACGAATGGGAGTTTGTGCCGCTTTCGAATCCACCTCGAGGGAAGCGATACCGAAACAAAAGTTGGCCAAGCCTGGACTCTCCCCTAGCTTCTGGGTGGGGAGGAAACGCACTCAGTGGCTTTTTCGCTTTGTTCCATGGACTGTACCCCAAAAAACAGCAACAGTGAATGAACAAAACAGCAACTTGGCTATCTAGGTAGCCAAGACCTGATACAGTTTGAAGTCTTAAAGTCAACTTCGGATTACTCCGGAGAGCCCTAGTCAGGACAACCCTGAAAACAGATTCCATTTGCTGAAACAAACATGTTCTATTTTCTCGGGTTGTTTTTAATGAGAATCGGTTTCACGAATGAAAATATGTTCATGTTTTCAAGACTTAAACAATGGAGGATTCCTGACCCGAGAAATCCTTTCCCAAATGATGGTTGGCGATCCCTTGGTTTAAGGGCAGAAGGAGGGTCATTTGCCCGGACTCCTCTCTTGGAGGGGGAACCGGGAACCCCCTAAACCTAAAACAAGCGCCGATTCTTCTCGGAGGGCATTGGTTTCCATGCAAAGACAAAGGACACCCAGAAAGCTTCAGGGCCAAGGGGGGTGTCGTTCTTTGGGAAACCCGGCAGTGGTGGTTGCTTTTGGTTTCCTGTTTAAACCACCCAACAGCGGGGAACTCTTTAAAAGGGACTCACACCATTTGTTTGATTTGTTCACGTTTGAAAGTTTACTGGGACTAGGCCCCCCAGCTAGGTGCGCGTTTACCAACTTTGTTGGGAGAGGGTTCCCCTCAATAGACTACAGAAAAAAGTTCGAACTCGCAGGTCTTCCGAGACCCGACCCCGAAGCATTAGACACCCCGGGAATGGCTGAAGGTCTCAAAACCAGGTTGTTTGAAGGCCCTAGATCAACTCAGTTGTTCAGTGGCCATGGAAAAAAAGGGAACCTTTTTTGGGAAGACCATTTAAGTGGGGCAGCCACCAAAAAAAAAAGGAACAAGGGAGCCACTGAACAACTGAGTCAATCGATTTGGAGCCTCTGGGCAAGGAACACTTTGGAGCTGCAGCAGCGAAGAGAGCACCGCCTTGACTCACGAATGCGCCGAGTCCAGTGGTTCCCGGTGCAAAGTTCACCGGGGCTGCCCGAGCCCTCAGAAACTCTTGGTGGCTGTTGACCCCCCTGCAAAAAGCTTAACTTTTGGGGGGTTTAGTGGAAAACACCTTTATTTCAATTAAAGTCTAAAGATCCGACCCAATAACGGTCAAGAACTATTCAGAAAAATGGAGCCATTGCAACCTAAACTTATGGTTGGTGATTTGTTTACTTTTTATGGGTAGTTTGGGGGTCCAGGTGGTCAAAAGTACGGTGCCCTCCAAGTAACATTGAGGGCACCCTCCATCAGATTTCAGGTAAACCTTCTCGCTCGCTTACTTGCCCCTTGAGGGGTCAGAAATACAAGGTTGCCCTCTCAGAATTAAGATGGAAGCTGTTCGGGAAGGTCCTGGTTCGCACAAGGTTCCTTTTACAGGGACCGGGTCCCGAACGTCAGGTTCCGGAACCCTGCTAACTGGAAAGGACTCACACCCGTCTGATGAGTGTAATTTGGAGCCATACCAGCATGATCGGGCAGCTAGGATCCAGGATCCCAGCAACATCTTGGTGGACCAATTCCGCGCATGAACGTTCGTGAGGGTCCAGGCTGGCTTTTAGGCCTCGTGTCAAAAAAAGATGCTAGGTCCTCCAGTAGAGAGCTTGGAATCAGGGTACCCTTGTTTTTGTAGTCCATGTTAGTAGGAAAGCCCTCCCCCAAAAAAGGGGAGAGAAGGGCACTACTGGGGGACCTAGAATGGCTTCCGCGCCTGAAGGGCGCGGGCGTCCAATCCGCAGCTCTGCAGGGTCAAAGAGCTCAGCGGCGTGCGGGTCAAACAGGTGGCGGCGAGGACCTGAAGGATCGGCTCAAAAAAAACACGCGTGACTGGGGTTGGGATTAAAAGATAACTGGAGTGTTTCCTTTTGACTTTTAATAAAGGGTTGGTTAAAACAAAAACACGTTTTGTTTTCAGGGCTGTTCAAAATCAATATTCTATTATCTCTATGGTTGTAAGCCACTACAAAGGGGACATGGTTGCATAACTCAAGGTAAGGATTAAGAATTGCCTGGAGTCTCCTTCTGACCCTTAAAAAATGGTTGGTCATTACCCAAAATAAGGGGGTCATTGACCAATTTTTAAAGGGTTATGGAGACTCCAGGACGTGTGAAGGGGGAGGCGATATATCCAAAACCTGAAATAAGGAATTCCCAAGTAAAGGATCTTTGCCATGGTGAGCTCAGCTTACACCCAGGTGAGCTCGAAATAATTATGCAGATTTGTTTAAGCCCCCTGGCAAAAAATGAGAAAATATGCCCGGTGATAGATTCCCATTATATAATGCCAATGAGGAAAAAACATACTCTTAGGCAAAGGGAGTACACAAGATGAATGATTAACATATAACACAGTGGGTATTGCCTGTCCGTATCTTCATTATGTCAATTAATTTATTGTTCAGGCAAATTACGATGTTTTGTTTGCAAATGCTTTTTCCAGGAGACATAAATAATATGAATATATAAGATCAACACAATAAAAAAAACAAAACATACTAAATAGCAAAATCTTAAATCAACAGAGCACACTTTGCCATTTAAAGGATGCTTGGGGGGGGGGCAGCGACAACTACCATTTAAGTAAGCCATAAACAAATAAGTCGGTTCGCTTAATAGGGGGTGGTACCCCTCCAAAAGTGGTATGATTCCCCACTAAACGGGGACGCCCACCATTAATCAACAAGGGGTTTATCCATCTGTTCCCAGTACGTGGATGTTCAGCCAAGTTAGCAAGTGGTTAGCCAGTCGGGTTTTTGCTCACCCCCTTGCAAGGTGAGTCCCAGGCCCACTGTACAGGGTACCAATATTGACTTAGCCGAACATTCAAGTGAGATGTTAACTCTTCTTGTTTAACACAAAGATCTGCTTGGACCCTCAAGCTATCCGTCAAAAATGTGTGATTGCCCCAACATTAAGAGTGTTCTTGTCAAAGCCATGGCTCTTAAAGGAGAGAGGCAGCTGAAAAACCGCTTAAACACAATAATACGCCTAGACCCCACCTTGCGGGGCCATAACCCAACATGGGCTACCATGGGAAACCAAGCGGTCAGCTTTGGACAACTGAGAAATGGGCGATTGCCCTGCTGTAGCACACGTTTTTGGAATACATTTCCCGCCGAGAATCTTGGGACCTCAAGCCAGGCCGATGAGTAGTTAGAGCGAAGCTTCAGGGCATGATAGGATATTCTGTCATCTCTTGACAAAACACATTGTTGCATTTTGCCTCGAAACCAGGTGCCCAAAGAATACACTTAAAAAGAAGGTAATTGAGTAGGTTCTTTTCTTTGAGGCGAAATACATGGAGTGTGTCGCGCTCGCGCCCCCCTTGGAAACCACACCTTGGTTTCCGAAGGGGTATGCCACGGACAAATGCAACCGGTTGATTTATAGGGGTCCAATTGAAAAATTAGATCAAGGAGTACCAAATACATATTCAAGCCCATGAAGACTTAAGACTTGCTTGTGTCCTTTTGCTGCAAGGCATTTTTGTCGTATGCAAAATGGGGGGAACCTTCGCAGTTTTGGGGAGCCGAAATCCATCCGCGCGGCATGCCGAGAGGCCCGCTTGACCCTGAAGAAAAAAATGGGGTCTGACATCCGGAAAAGTTGAACAGCTTGCCCTCTTCCCATCAAGTGGATTGGCCGAACAAGTGCCCAAACTGTTCGCTTGCGGCGGAAAGCGTCCAAGCCCAAAAGGTGAGCAAAGTCCCGGAACTCAAAAGTTACGTAGTCATGCTGAACCAGCCGAGCATCACAAATCCCGTGGGGCATCACGGGCTGGTCTTGACAATGAAACCTTAGGCGCGGCCGCGAGGTGGAAGTTTTCATCCCCGGGAAATCCCCGTGCGGCGTGGTTGAGTTGTGAGTTGTGAATGGGTTGAGTTGGAGTTTGGGTGGATTAAAGTGGAGACCTACATGTGGGTATTTTTTTCTGAGGGGAATCGCTTTTGGTTGCTTCCACTCTAAGCCCCTGGAAGAAATGAGAACATATTTCCAGTAGTGATAAGATTTCCAAGACGCTGTGTTTAAGCAGCACATGTGGGTGTGCGTCTTTTGCTTGGGACCCTGTTTGGTTGCTCTCTCATTTTGAGACGAGCCCATGTCAATGTGCCCTGACAGCCGAGCCCGCACAGTGTGATGGAAGACCCCCAAAAACGTACGACATGGCTGCGAGGTGCCAAGTTGACTTGTTGGCGCATGAGGAGCTGGACCCTAAACTACCCTAGTGTTCAGAAATCGACCCGAGAAGCGACCCGAGAGTAATCTTAGTTAGCATCCGAGACAATTGTTTGGGTCCTCGGAAAACCTCGTGGGACGAACTCAAAGCCCAAACGTGGCAGGGAGAAACCTGATACCCAGACCCTCAAACTACCCTGAAACATAGGCTATGGCAACCCAAACTTATGCTTGCTGAATTCCCTGTTGAAGGGGAAGTTTGAGGCTCTACCTGGAGTCTTCATGACCCTGAAAAAATGGGGTCATTACCCATTTTTTAAGGGTCACGGAGACTCCAGGCAGATATAACTAAGCAGAAATCGGCCGGAATCCTTAGTCGAAATCTCAAGGCTCAGCACCACGAGCCCTTCCTCCTTGGGCTGACTGTGCTTTCTGGGCGGGGCGAAATACACTTTTTCCACAAGCCTTATTGGAAACTGAAGCCGGTGTAGCTCAAGACCCAAACTTGTAAAAGGCGCCTCAAGGAACAGCACAGTGAAGCAAGTGCTACAAGCACCGCCCATCGCTGTCTGAAGTTTGGTTCTCAAGTGAATCGGCGCTGTCCCTCTTGTGTCGCCCCTCTAAAATAACCAGACAGGCGCTCCCCCCCAAACAAGACATCCCGTGTGACCTTGCTCGGACCCTTAAAATATATTTCAGGCAAAAACCGCCGGTGGAGATGCTGCTCCCCCGGTTTCTACGCACACTTACGGCTGGCCGTTCCAAGCCGAAGGTACGGACTTGCAACCAAAAAACTGGCGGTTTGTGCAGCCCCAAACCTAAACATTTTCAGAGCCAAAAGATTCAACACCCAAAAACACATGCCAGCGATAGTGAAGAAGAGCCACATCTGGGATCTCCTTGCATCCTGCCCTCAAAAGAGTAGAAATAGCACATGTCTTAGGGTGCCGTGATGGTACCGTGTTAAAGTCTGACCAGCAAGCAGGTGATTAGCAAGGTTTCACCCAGGTTAAAACTTGTGGCGGTTATTGTCCAATACAAATGAGCTTTCGACGCGCTCTCGAGCATGGTCTGGGCCCCCAAGGGCCAATAATTGCCCAGCGCTTCCCGGCAAGTGGAGTGATTTTTGTTTGTGTTGGTTTTTTCTGAGGCCACCGTGGAGATTTAAGGTAAGAGATTCTTGCCCTAACCTCCAAACACGCGAGAAAGCAGGGGGGGCGTTCAGGCGCCGACACCTTCTGTTTCGCCGGCATGTCTCGGAAAAAAACCGATCGGTCTTCCAGTGTAAATACTGTGGATGGACGAAATCCTGCACCACCTACCCTGGAATGATGAATCCCCTGTAAATACCAATAAACACTGGTTTCCCATGGTTTCCAAGTGGTGCGAAATGGATTTCGTCCATCCACAGTACCAATCCCTTTTTTCCGAGGGCCGACATGCCCAAGTTTGGGGCAGCTGTTTAACCCTGGCTTCCCTTGGCTCCCGAAAAGTGAGCCAAAAAAACCAAGCCCACACGACGTGTTGGTGCGGGCGAAAAATCCAGTTCGCACCACTAAGCCATGGTGGAAAACCTCTCGCTTTCTTGGTAGTAACGTTGGGGGATCATCACAGGGAATCGTTGGGGCAGGGTATCGTCCAGCCAAAGTATGTCTCAAAAGTGCCTTTCTTTGGCGGTTGCTTTGTTTTTTTTAGGGAACCCCCCGGTACATTAAAAAACATAACAATAATAATAATAATACACCGCCCAGTTGGTATCCCCGCAACAAATCCAGAACTTCCCGGAACCCGATGTCTGGGCAGAGACTTTAGTGTCCAGATCCCATGAATTTGGAGCAATGACGAATCTTGGCTGGAAAAAGGGACCCCAGCAAACATATATAGATATAAATATTTCTTTTTTGCCTGGTAAGTGGAAAACAAAAGGGACCCAACAAAAAGCAAAGCATCCAAAAGGGGAGCTAACTCCGGGGAAGGTATTTAGTTGTGGTTCGTCAAACATGGCCGCCAAAACGGGGGGGGGGAAAAAAAAAACGACCTCCAGCCAGCGGAAGCTGCCGAGCCGGCCGGAGCCAGAAAACCCGAGTGGCTCTGCGTGCGGAGCGCTGAGGTTCAGCCGGTTGTACTGCACCAAGCCGCCTGAAGCACGGCGGCTTGGCAGGCGGAACCGCCAGTGCTCAGGATTTTTGTTTTGCGGGCTCTCGAATTCTTTTCCAACACGGGTGCGTGCCGTGGCGCAAATATGGCTGTCGGTCAAAAATGGGGTAACCCCCAAATGGGTTACCCTGGTACATGAAAATGACGAAAATCTGCGGTCTGTGGTTTAACTTAGACCCATACCCATGTGTAGTCGTTTCCCCCTGTTGATGACAGCCCCCTATCAAAACGCGGGAGGGTGCAAGAAGTTTGCTCAGAAGTGGATAAAGTTCACTTAAACACACATTCAAACACCAAACCCAACTGGAAATGCTGGCCCCTGGTTGCGCATGACTTGCCCACCAGGAGAAACCACGGGATTTGCAAGGATTTTGTCACCCACTTCACAGATTGGCTTTCCACCCCTTACATGCCTTCAATGGCTGCCCACATTGAGGAATTTGGCATCAAGCACAGCGCATGCCCTGCACGTTCAGTGAGGCAAGGAATACAATATCAACCATGCCCTCCATTTGCTTCAGTCCCCTGCATGCGTGTTTCTGCTTGTTATGCAAGAAGCAAAACAGTCAGCCAGAATGAGTGTCCTTTAACACCAACAGGGAGCAATAAAACATATTCTCCACCACAAAGCCACCTGACAAGCGTCAGGGCTTTTCAGGGCTAGGGTTGAGCAAGAGTTGCTCCGCATTTCCGGAGCTGTCCAACCATACCGTGCATGGATAAAATCCATTTCGCACCTAAGAAACCCTGACAAACTGATTATGCCTGTAAATACGAACAAACAATGGATTCCCATGGTTTCCAAGTGGTGAAGGATTTTGTCCATCCACAGTAGGCGTGCTTTGGAACAACGAATGGGTTTCCCTGCTAAACGGCGGGCAGAACAATTCATCTAAACCAGTGGAACCCATTTATTTTTCAACCAAACGAACCTTACAAGGACACCGATGTTTCCAGCCGCGAAATTGTCACTCGAGTTTTTTATCCAAGCTCCGCTGGCCGAAAACAGCCCTCTCGCTCTAAAAGGCCAGCTCTCCGAGCGTGGCACGGGCGTTAATCAAGGACCCGTAGGGATGTCAAAGGGGCGGTCCAGGGGGAGGACAGGTGTTTCCTGGAAAAAGAATCCAGTGATAGATTCCCTCTAAAACCAACAGGGGGAAGTAAAAGCATATTCTTAAGCAAATGGGCCTCTTTAATGGGACAAGCTACCTTGACAATTGCTTGGAACACCACGGGCAAAGGATGATATGTCCCATTTTGGAAAACCAAGTAGATAGGATGCGATATGTACCACTAAGTGGGAAAAGCTCCGCATGGTCGTTGCGGACCAGGAAAATTGATGACCCCCCCCCCATCCGCGGCGGATGTTTGATCAGCCAGGCTCGAACCCGAACTGAAACACAACCCAGGGGCATTCGAGAGTCGCCAAATCTTTCAAAAGTCGCTCGCTACATGTCGATTACGTTGAAAACCGCAAAGGAAATGTACTTGAAGGGGCAGGGTATTTAGTGAGTGGTTAGTAAGCCTGGTTATAACCCGGACTTCTATGGTAGGTGGTCATAACCATGGTTATCAGCATTTTTATCCGCTTAGTAAGTACCCTGCCCTTCAAGTAGGGAATTTGGAGGCCCTCCTTCAACCTGCTCCCCGGTTCAATGGTTCAGTTGTCCGGTCGGCGCCGGCTTCATGCGGCCAAGGGCATTTTTTTCTCAACTTAGAAAGATGCCACGAAGGCAGCCGGAATGCGTGTGATAGCCTTCCATTCGCTTCTTCGGCCCCTAAAACATAATACTTCCAGTAGTGATCGATTCCCTTTTAACACCAACTGAAGGGGAAATGACACATACCCGCTACTCCTAATACGCGCTTTTTGAGGGGTATCATGTCAACCCTCTACTACAAAAGGAGGTATTAAACATCCTGGAAAGCCGGGTTTTGAGAAACAATACCCTTCAGAAAGCAGATATTTGGAGGTTGCGGGGGCATTTTGCTTCAGCAAATGGCAGTCCATGAACGTCGGAGCGCACACTACAAACCAAGCAGTCGGGCGTCGGAGGCTGCGAGCAAAACGGCCGCGACTAGAAATAAATTTTCGCGGGCTTGGGAACCAAGCACGGGTTTCCAAGATCACCTTACTCAAAGGCGCGATCGATTTGGTAGGTCAGGTAAGTGGTTCATAAGCGATCGATTATAACCCACTGAACGGAAACGAAAAAAACCATGGCTGGTGTGGGTTGTCTCATGGGTATTGCCGGCTTGCCTGACGTACCCAATCGCCTGACTTGGCACTTCCTGCCGCCCAAGTCTACAAGGGAAAGAGCTGGAAAGGCCCAAGGAGCCTTCAAGCATCCCCAACTTGCTGGTGCGATAGGTAAAGAAGGACCTTCCGGCTTTTGGAATGAATTGAAGGAAACCACAGAAGATGGTTCACAGGTGATTCCAATTCTCATTGCCTGCCTATCCAGTCAGCAAGTTCTGACCTCTCCTGGAGTTCTGCCCCTTAGCAGCGCACACTCAGTGGGTGCTGCTCTTCAGATAAAACGAATCTCCTCCAAGAGGCCTTCAAGTTGAAATTCCTCCCCGAGTCATGGGTCTTCATAAGCACCCGGGTTACCCCATCAGGCCTTTGAATCCTTAAAGCAACACATGTTGAAGGGACATGTCTCGCCTCGGTGGGCACTCTTTGTGGGCTAAGTGGCAACCAAAACATCTTTACTCTTGGTATGGTAGCAAAACAAAATATGTTTTTTGCAGACCCCCAGAAAAAATGAAAAGAACCAACAAATTTACAAAAAAAGACATGCCAAGAACAGTGAAGAAAAGCAACATCTTTGGGGTTCCCCGGGTTTAAGACAATAACCCATGTCCGCATGGACCCCAAGGATTTCCGATGCGACGCGAAAAAATCCCAAGGCTCTCTCGGGCAGCGGAACGCGATATCAGTGCATATGGCTAGAGCCGCCTGGATGATGTTGACACCGGATTGATATACATACACTAGGTCCTCCAGTAGAGAGGTTAGAATAAGGGTACCCGTTGTTTCATTTTTACTTTTGTCTATTTTAGCAGGGGAACCCTCCCCCAAAAAATGGCAAAAGGGCACTACTGGGGGGCGTTCGCTCCAACCCTGATGAACCCCCCCGCACTAACAGGACAGGGGACCCCAAGGGGAACGAGTCGTGACACGAGTGATTACACAAAAACAAATCGGCGCCCCTCAGATGCGGACCCCTCTCCCTGTACATTGGGGGGTGGGACTGGTGCGATAGCTCGATCACCCATACTGTGGATGGATGAAATCCATTTCGCACGACCTACCCTGGAATCATTCGCTTCCACGGTAAATGCGAACTCAGAGGGTCCAAGTACCTCCTGAGGATGGCTTTTGGGGGGCAAACAGGGGTCTAAGTACCTGCTTAGAAGCTACTTGGACCCTCTGGGGAATGAACAATAGTTTCCCATGGTTTCCAAATGGTGCCGGATTTTGTCCATCAACAGCATCGATTTAGGCACTGATCGTGTTCCACAGGTCGCAAAATGCAAAAAAAAATCTCCAAGTGGAAGGTCCAGCGGCAGGACTCACTTCGCATGGAGTGGATTGGCCAGAAAAGGCACATGGCCATGGGTCAAGAGCCAAATAGTAGTTTGAGTGAACATCCGATTCAATCCAACCACTAAAACAGGCCTAAAATTAAATGGGTGGTGAATTCACCTAGCAACCAAAATGGCAACATTGGTTTTGACCCACAGCCACATCTTGGGGAAAGACGACGGGCACCAGATTTTCTCTCTCTGGTGAATGGCTATGCCAGCTACGAGTGAAGCAGGAAATGTGGCAGCTCGCAGAGACCAACGATCTTAACGCCTGAAACCAGCTAGTCCTAAACCAGCTATAACTTTGTCTTATCTCAGCATGATTTGGAGGTGCTTCGTTTTCAATTTACCCCCAAACTGTCAAATGGTCAGAATCACCAAAGGGAGGGACGGTCACTTGAGTAATTGATAGCCGTTGGCGGGTCCTGGTTAGAAGCTTCCTCAACAGGCGCTGTTCGGCTCTGCAAGCGGAGTCGCGATAAGGGATCCCCAAGTCAAGGGTTGTGTGATTGTGACTCAGGTGAGCGACCAAGAAGGAGAGGAATTTCAGAAGTCGTTATTCGCGTCAACCGTGTCGATGGCACATCCTGCGAGCATGCACATCCCTCCTCAGAGCGATCTCCGTGACGGGGAGCCTGAGCGCTAACTCACGAATCTGGCCGCTTGTGAAGGCAACTCAACCGAGATCCCCGCACCACACCCCGAGCTGCTTTAGTATTTAGGGGGTCAAAAGGACATAGTGTGAGGCCTCAAATTCCGTCCCGACCCTTGGCGGGAAGAACTTATCCACCCCTCGACGCTTCAGGAATCCCCCAAGGTGGGTAGGTAACAAGGCGGGTGTCCAGGTCCTAGGGGCTCTTTAGGCTTCTTCCGTGAGCGAGCCCTACTTGGATCCTCACCTACTTTTCTTCTTGTAAAAAAATACGCTGCTGAACAACAATACCATCTGCACCACCGTTGAAGACACAAACCAATGTTGAAAATGGCAGATTCTAATCAGGATTTCTATCAAACAATCACTTATGCCATGCGCCCAGAGGCAAGCTCATGAACCTCCGCATCTTGGCCACGTGGTGGTCATGGGTTGCCGCCACCGGAGGGAGGATCGTGTCCAACTTGGAGAGTTTGTGTGCCATGGAGTCGAAGGAGCGTGCTGGCTCCTTCAGAACACGCACCTTTCTTAGGGTGGCTAAGTGAACCACTGACGAAAAGCGGAGGCAGGTTCCATTCAAAAAAACATCCCTGAAAGATAAGCTCGCGCTTGAAGCTTCCGGGGATTGGGATTTCTGAGTTCTTTGTCTACGACATTTAGCTGTCCAACCCTTGGGGCGGCAGCAACTTTTGTCGGCCACCCAACACACATGAACAGAACCAAGCAACAAAACACGAAACAAAAAGCCGACAGTGAACTCAAGGGCCAAACAATGAACGATGGCGCCAAACGCAGTCCCACGGGTTATTTTTTCTCCACTGGGAAGGGTCCTCAATCGACAAGTTTACCCAGAGCCCCCGTCAATGTCCATGTGACAAAAAAATGCCACCCAAATCTGGGCAGTGTGTTTGAGGGCAATTACTTTGTCTTCTTGGGAAAACGTGAAAACAATGAAAACCAAGCACACCCTCCTCCAGTCATCCTTTGAAAAAAACGCTCACATGACAATGACACACACACACACACACATTCACATGCGTCGCTTGTGGCTTCTGCCACTTCAGTTCCTTGAAGTAGATGGCGGCTTCGCAAACCTCGGTTGCTTTCTGCTCCTCTGCGAACAAGTTTTCAACTTTTAGTGCTTTAATACGGAAAACCAAATAACGTTGGCACAAAGGCAAAGAAAGTCCCAACAAGCATCCCTTGGGCGAAATGCACCAACACCTTTCCTCATGCTCACATTTAGTCCTCCCTCTCCGCGGTATTGAAACCGCGCTCTTGTGGCCGAAAGGGGCTGACATGCGACCCAGAAACTCTCTGCCCATCTTCCTCTCGGATCAGCAGATGCGCCGCCGAAGCTTCCAGCTGCTCCGGCTCCAGCGGAGGCTCCGGAGCCGGGCTCACAGAGGCGCCACAGCCCATGGCGACGAAAACTCCTGGCCCCTGACTTGGCCAAGACCTCTTTGGTCTTTTTGTGGTCTTTTGGGGGTCACAGGTCTTCAGAGTTATTCTTATTTGAGGCGAGCGGATTTCGCGGCCGTCCACGGTATGCCGAAGCCGTCCGTGCCAGAGTGGCTGCGGGTACGGAGTTCCACGCACACAGCTAAAACCTGAAGGATTGACATTCATTTTCTGAGCTCATCATTTGATTCAGGGGGAAATGATGTAAGATGGTCCCAAACCTTGGCCCAGGTACTGCGAGGTGGGTAAAACACGCGACCAAATTTGGCTAAGAACGAGCCCTTTTCTAATGATTGGGGCCTTTGCATCGCTGGCAAACAGAAAAGTCTTACCAAGCGAGCAAACCAGCTCTCTCCTTGCCTCGTTCCAGGGCCAGCACCGCATCCACCACGTGCTCCGTCTCCGAGCCGAAGTCGTTGTTGGAGAAATCTAATGACTTCAAGCCACCTCGCGGGTCTGCCAAACAAAATGCCGGCTCCGGGCTTTGGCTTTCAATGGAAGACCCGACCCCTCCATTAGACACCCCGGGAATTGGTGGTTGGGGGCCTCAAAACCAGGTTGTTTGAAAACCCCAAATCAATCGGGAGCCTCTGGGTGGTTTCCCGGGTTTGCACCCATTTTTTCCCAAACACACACCCAACCCGCAACAGCGGGCTGAACAAAAACACCCTTCCGCAAGTGACACTTGTTCTTCGCTTTTCCCCCTCGAAACCGTCCATTTGTTTTCGGTACCCTCGCTCCCGCTAACATGGCACCCGACGCAGACACCGGTCCCAAGAGGAAACTGATCTTACAACTGACCCTCCCACAACTGACCCTCCCACCCAAATACCTTGAAAAAGCGGGTATTTTGAGTAGGGGGTATGTTAAGGGTCTCCCCCTCGTTTGCCTACGTCACCTTGACGTCTTCGATTCCGCACCCAACCGAGCTGCGGCTGCGCTCCAGGGCGAACACGAACCTGAGGAAGACGGGCACCTTTTCTAGGTCCTCCAGTAGAGAGCTTACAATAAGGGTACCCTTTTTTTTCTGTAGTCCATTCTGGTAGCAAAACCCTCCCCCAAAAAAGGGTAAAAGGGCACTACTGGGGGACCTAGTTTTACTTGAAGTACCCGCCTCTTTTAGGGAGACCCCTGACAAAATGACGAAGCAAAGGACTACCCTGAAATACCCGGTTTGTAAGGGTGTCAACCCTTGACTGAAGAAAGATGAAGATTTACCTCAGTTGCCCAAAGGACCCAGAAATAAAAGGTTAACCTTTTAGGACCTTTACTAAACACGGACCAAACATGGGAAACCAAAAGGTCAAATTTGGGCAAGTGAGTTTACCATGGGAAAACGGGGGCTCAAACAAAACCCAGACATGATCGCCTGTGGCGGCTTTCGCGGCCGGGTTGGGTGTGTTTGTGTTTGGTTTGTCTGACCCGATATGGCCATCATATTCCCGTTTGGCCGCAGGAGCCGCAACCAGCGAGCTAACTTGCCCCCAGATCCCAGGCATGCCACTTTGTATATATATATATATATATATATAAAATATGATACAATGAACCACCTGCAAGTTTATTAGACAGTTGGTCATCAACAAGTATATTGGCAATGATGCAAAATCTGTATTTTCTTAACCCTTCGATGCGTATTCATCCTTCATATGTTGTCCAAAGGTCAGGTGGCAATATTTTGGTACCTGGGGGAACGGAAGAACTGGGTCCACACCACACGTGCAACACGTACACAGTGTTTTGTGGTGTGGTATGGTTGGTTTACTTGCAAGATGGCTTGCGGCTTGCGGCTTGCGCCAACCAATTCCAAGCTCACATTCCTGGCCGGCCCCAGTTTACGGAGGTGATTTTACAGCAGGGCTCCTCTTGCTTGACGTTGCAAGGGAGCAACAATTCAAATTTTAGCAGTTAAGTGGGGATTTCCCACTAAGCCACAATAAGCAAAAATGTAAAATAAAATGATTCCCAACAAGAATTCGGCTTTCAATGGAAGACCCAACCCCTCCATGAGACACCCCGGGAATTGGTTGGGGGTCTCAAAATCAGGTTGATTGAAGGCCCTAAATCAATCGAGAGCCTCTGGGCAGACCAGGGTTCACAAGGATTGGAATTTGCCGTCCTGCGCTCTACCATGGCTTTGCCGGTTTCACCAATCTTGCACTGACAGTTGCGCAACAAAAGACGCTGTAGACACCCTACCCTCCCAAAACCAAACATAGGACCTGCACATGGGTTCCTGGAGGACCATTTTCCTTTTAAGGGGACCCCTGTACAGTAGAGTGTGACAAATGCAGGTTTGCTAGGGTTGGCATCCGTGACTTCCCCATTCGCGGCTTGGGTGCGTGGATTTTGAGGTGCACATGGTTTGGTCGGTTTCAAGGGAAACCAAAAGGAAAGCCACCATTTCAGGCAATTTTGGCTTTTGCTCAGCCCAATGGAAAAAATAAACATTTCGGGAACCTATGTTGGTGGTGGTTTGGTGGTGAAAATGGAGGGGGTTTCCCATGTATCCTCTACGCCAGGGCTTCCAATCCCGATCCAAGCCAATCGAAGGCGAACGAAGTGCCTGAACATACCCCCTACTCAAAATACCCGCCTTGTTCAGGGTATTTTTGGAAAAACCTGGTTTTCCATGGTAAATACCAAACCTTTTTTAGTAGGGGGTCGACATGATACCCTGAAAAAAGCGGAGTAGGGGGTACCCGAATGCCTAGCATAAACACTGCTTAGAGTTGATGGTTCTGTTGAATTTATTAATACTAACTCACTTGCTATAATTCTGTTTGAGCCGTCCAGTGATAATGTTGAAAGCATAATTATTACAAAGTAGGTTGTATAATAATCATATTTTATCCTTTCTTTCCTCTTGAACCAAATATACCTTTAGTTAATGCATTATACTTTTCTTGCTTCTGTCTCATATATTCATTTTGCAATAATTGGTAAAACAAAAACGCGTTTAAAATCACACCCCCAGCTCAGCGCCGATGCCAAAACAGCAGCAATCCAAACAAAAAACCATCCAAACCACCAACTAAGGCTCCTGAACTACCACCAAGAAATGCCAGAAGTCTTCCCAAAAGTTTAAAGTCCAGGAACTCAGGGAGTGAGGAATGTCAAAAAACAGCGGAATCCCCAAACCACCGAAATCTAGCTAAGTTTTACCCCAATGCCAAGAACTGACTTCCCGAGTCGGTGGCCGGGACAAAAAAACACATAACTTTTAGTTTACCACCAAGATGGATCAAACCCAAAAAGTGACTAAAGGTCCATGAACTCAGGAAGTGAGAACATGAATGCACAACAAATAACACGAATGTACACCAAATGTCCAGTAGTGATAGATGCCCTTTAGAACCAACAACGGACACTCAGAAAAAAAACTGTGCTTCAACAAGTGGAAGTACGCACACAAAAAAGAAGAAAAACGAAAAAATGAACTCAGGAAGTGAGAGCATGAACGCGCACCAAATACCAAACAATGCGACAAGAAGGAATCGCCGCGGCGCGCGGGGGCGAAGGCGCTCCGCTGCGTCCAGGAGCTGCAGCCACAGTCCAACGCCTGGATCTCCCCGGCCTGCGCCGGAGGCGAGGCCGGATGCGGCGGGAGGCGAGGGGAATTCCCCGCGTTTGTTCCCGGCCATATGGCTGTGGGTCAAAGCCACCGAGATCCCATTTTGGGGTAGGTGCACCACCCATTTTAGGACCTATTTTAGTGGGGCTTGGGATGTTCGCTGGGGGCACGGGATTTTGACCCATGGCCATATATGGATGAAGGTTCTGGTCTGAACCCCGAATGCGTTTGAAAGGAAATAGCCGATTCCCTGTTCTTCCATTTGGTTGAGACCCCTGGAAAAAATACATACTTCCAGTAGTGATGAATTCATTTTGAAGCCAACAAGGGAAATCTACTAAACAATCTTCAGCCAAATATAATTTGAAGCGTTGGCTCCTGTTGTGGGATTCTAGCATTTTTCAGCCAACCTGCAGCTTGGAGCCTAGAAATCTCCATGCCCCCCACTTGCGAGGCCATGTTTGGTGGGCCCGCTGTGCTGTCCTCTGGGCATCCCACTCTGCCGTTCAAAGGCGTGAGGAACTGGACACGCACAGTTGTTCGCGAATTGAAAGGAGACCAGCCCCCCGAAAAGGCTTCACTCGTGGCTAGCTGGCAAAGGCTATTCGCCAGAGAGAGAAACATCGCCTTTCCCCCAGTTGGATATGCCCCCTACTCCAAATACCCTTTGCCGCTGTTTTTAGTTGGTATCATTTGTCGACCCTCTACTAAACAAGATTTGGTATTTACTTTGGAAAACCGATCGGTTTTCAACCGAAAATACCAACTGACAAAAGGCGTTGGTATTTTGAGTAGGGGGTATAGCTTGGAAGGGAGCAAGGCATGTTTAATAGCTCGTTTCGGGGTCCATCTTCTGCCTATTGAAGCACAAAGAGAAAGCCAACCGAAAGCCCGTCCACCAAGAAATGCGAATGCCAGGAGTCTCTTCCTTCAGCAGCCCCCATCCAAACAGCACACTTGCTCCCCACCGCCCCCTAGACCACATCCCTTCGCCCAAATCTGGGGTGCATGAAAAGAATTGCACTTTCAGATCTAATACAGTATGCGAACGCATCACAAATGGGGCCTGATTCGCAACATAAAGTGGTCAGGTTCGCTACATTAACCCACAAATCAGGGGTTCATACGAGAAATTCAATGGATGCCCCCTATTCTTGAAGGGTACCACGTCCACCCCTGACCAAAAAGGGAGATTAGTTCCCCCGCAAGACAAGGCCTTGCCAAAAAATACCGTGAAAAAGATGGCCTTCGGGTTGAGGGTAATATACTATATACATTCCTTGGTTGACGTTGGAAGGGGAGCAAGAAGTTACTTTTTAGCAGTTCAGTGGGGATTTCCCACTAAACCACAATAAGCAAAATGTAAAATGCTTCCCAACAACAACCATGATTCAACCGTAAGACCTACCTTGGCTAGGTCCTCCAGTAGAGAGGTTAGAAGAAGGGTACCAACTTTTTTCTGTAGTCTATTTTAGTAGGGGAGCCCTCCCCCCAAAAAAGGGTGAGAAAGGGCACCCAGCTGGGGGACCTAGTTGGAGACCCCCAAAAGTCTTTCGGTCTGTTTCGCCCGCCTCCAGCTGCCGCAAGAGCAGCGGCACCCCTGGGAGGTGCAAGAGGTCCAAGCTGCTGCCCTCGCGGCTGCGCAGACCTCCGATCGGCGCCGGGATTTTGTTTTGCCCGATCGGCTGAATCAAGAATATTTTTTAAGCGCCCGCAAGAATGGGTCAATTCCGTTCCAGGCTTCGCCCCAGCCAAGGTGGGTTTAAAACCGACCGAAACGACAAAATTCCAAGGGTCTGGTAGGTTCCATGCTTGGCGAGAGGATCAATCTCCAAATTCCACACAAGTAACCCCCAATTATTGGTTTGGATTGGTGGTTTGGGGATTTGAACCCCAGGGTAAATGAGAAACCATCCCTAACCACCAAACCACAGGGCTCCAAAGCGCCAACCAGAGGGAAGCCGATCCACTCTCTACTCTCCTCAAGCGACTCCAAGCCGCTGTGCACCAAGTGCCTCACGGTGTCCAACTTCAACTGAACCTGCGCACAAAAGGCAAAATGTGATCCGACGGATCCGATGTTTCCGATGTCCGGTGCTTAAAGGGGCAGGGTACACTAGGAAAGTTGGCAATACTCATGGTGAGTTTAACGCACAAAGGCCATGGTTGAAAGTCTCCATTCAGTGGGTTACTAATCACTTACTAAGTACCCTGCCTCTTGAAGTACGCTCCCACCAACAAACATGACTCATTTGGGGGACTGTAACCTGTAGTGAGACACCACAGGAAACACGCTGCGATTTGGCAAAAATAAATTCTGACTCTTCCTCAGGAAGTGACCCAAGAAAGGTCAAAACGTTTCTCACCGCGGTCTGCTGATCTGTGGACGATCCGGCCAGAATGGCGGCTGTCTCAAAATAGGGGAACCCCCCCAAAAAAAAACTGGAGATTTCCGTTTGGGTTACCTCTAAACCAGCCCCCTGTTTTTACCTTCGAAAAAGACGCATGACACACCCAACAGCTGAACCAAGTGTCGGACCTTGGGGCTGAACCAACCTTTCAGCAGGGTAGGAACAGCTTTTCCGCTTCCGCGCCAGTGCTCTATAGCCCGAAAGGTGGCGCCTGGAAAATCAAAGCTCAGCTTCCATTTTCATCTGCTGCCACTCAACAAGAACATGCGTCATGCGTTTGATCACCATGTATACCAGTCATTCCCATCTCCCTTTCTAAGTTGTTGGCAACCTGGGATATAAACTCCTGCTACTGATGGATTATAACCTGGTGGCTGACCACACACCAGCTTGGCAGAGCATCCAAGTAGGTAATTATGGGTTTTGGAGGTAAGGAGGTGCTCGTTACCAATTAATAACAGGTGCTTAGGCCCCTTTTTACCCCCAAAAGCCATCCTCTGAAAGTTGCGAAGCATCTTCAACAAATCCAATCTCTTTCAATCATTCAATCACGTGCCCGTCACGTCCTCCCTGGCATGCCCCAGGCTCCGTTCATTCAAGGGCAAGTTCAAATCTGGTATTAGGCATAAAAGCTTTCCACCCGCAGTCTATCCCACTTGGGTTTGTCCTGGTTTCTGACTGCCCTTCACCCAAGTTGCTTCTCTTGATTTAAGAGACCCTCCGAAATGGATCCTGAACCCTCAGAAACAACACCTAAAACAACATCCCTTGATTCACCTGCATTTTTTCAAGATGTCCAAACCCCGAAATAAGAATTGGATCCCCGAGTAAAGGACATCTTTCCCATGGTTTTCCCTCGTTTTAGCCCCAAATCGGGGCTAGGCTCGCCCGAGTTTTTTGGACGCATTCGCCTTGTTGAGGTTCAGACTCCTGAGATTCCGATTCCTCCGGATGGCCATGCACAGCAACTGGACCTCCACCGCCAGGAAGTTCTCTGCTGCCTCTCGCGAGTCGGCTAAACGCGCGCATACCTGAAGGGACCTGCCCCATGATCCTTGCAGGCTCCCGAGATCTTTGGGGTTGGCGGTCACAGGCCCTCATCTTCGTATAGTTCGGGTGGGCTCCTAGGGCTCCAGAAGCTCCACTTCGGTAGCTCCCAAAGGCTCCCTCGTTAAAGCCTAAATTTGGATACCCCGAGCTCAACCAGCCAGCCAGTTGTTCTTTGGACCAAAACAAAAACTTTAAAAAGCAGGGGCTCCAATCTAGGCGCTGCTAGCTCGGCTGTCCTCCGATCCCCTGCTAAAAGCTGAAGTGTTCGTTGCCAACCAAACCGGCCACGAAACCCAACCAACCCCCCCCAAAAAAAAAACTAAAGCCCAAGGAAACCCAACCAACCCCAAGCCCAAGGAAACCCAAAATGGACACCCAACCAACGAAAACAACAACCCAAGGAACCAGAGGCCTCTGGCCATCCGGCTGGCAACAAACAAAGGAAGCAGTGTGCAGGTCAAAAGATGCCCGGAAAAAAAAGCTCAGGTGACATCCCCAACAGTGCGGTGCCACCCCGCAGCCCTCGCAGAACCTCGTGGAACCCTCGTGGAACCTTATCTCAAAGCCGCCCCGGACCTCCCCGGATCCCATCTGGGCTGAGACCCCAAAGCTTTCAGCTGCTGGGGAAAAAAGATTATAGAGACATGGCAGCCCTGAAAGATCAAGCGATACGAAAGGTGAAGACATGGCTTGGAGTCCCTTTTGATCCGCTAGATGATCTCGGGGTATGCACAAGTCTTTACAAGCCTGCACCCCCTGTGCATCGAAGGCCCAACTGGCCTGAGGGGCATCTAACCCCTAAAAGAACAAGGCCTTGTGACCTTTGTTGTCACTGGCCTCGAATCCCATTCGGGTCAAATGGCCTCTCATGACGCCACCCGACAGGACCTTCGTCACCACGTCCGCATCGTTCACCGCTCCAGGCGTCTTCTCCACCCTGAGCGCCTTCTCCGCCACCCGGTCCTGCAGCCACAAGTACCGGGCCTGCACATGCCGCGTCTTCCCGACGCCTCTCCGCTCCGTCATGGCTTTCGCCGCGGAGCTGTCCACCAGCATCTTCACCACCGGCACCTTCTCACCCATGTAGAAGGCCATCACGTTCCTCACGAACTCGGCCAAAGTGGCCGTCCGACACATTCCATAGTACTCGCTCTCGCAGCTGCTCAGCGCCACGATCTTCTGGGTCACACCGCGCACCATGAGGGTGTGGCCACCGTTCTTGATCACCGCCCCCGTCACCGACTTCCGTGTCAACGGATCGCCAGCCCAATCACTGTCCGACCAAGCTCGGACCTCCATTTCTCTCATGGGCTGCTGCTTGAAGATCTTCTTGAGGTAGGGGACCTTCACCAAGTACCTCGCCACGCGCTTCAGCCGCTGCATGTCACCTTGCTTCGGCGATCTCATTGCCGAACTCAACACCTTTACCGCATGCCCCAAATCAGGGCGGTCCTGGCTCAGATAAGCCAGGCGCATCACCATGCTCCTATAGTCCACCGCCTGCTCGGCATCCAGCTCTGGCAGGCGCTCCTCAGCAACTCTCTCGGCGTCCCGCATCTTCTCCTCCGGGATGTCCACGCCCTTGGTCTTCTCATTGAACCCGAAGTAGCGCATCACTATCTCCGCGTGCCTTGCATCCGCCTCCAACTCCACTTTCCACCTCGCCGCATCATCCAGCTTGAAGCGGATCTTCCTGTTCAGGAAGAACATCTCCTTGTCATCTTCCGCGCCCCGGCCAAGCATGGCCTCCAGCCTTGCCGTGTAGCGCGTGTTCAGCACGCCGTCCAACCACTGCAAGTTGGCCCCGTTGCCCTTCACCATGAAGTCGTCCCCGTGGACCAGGCCAATCAGCCTTCTCTCCGCTATCTTGAAGATTGCGGGGCATAGTGCACAAAACTCTGCACCATGCTCCTTCAACCAGCCGATGTAATCGCCCTGGAACACCTTGCTGGCATCTTGCGTCCCATACATGGACCTGCGAAGTAGTCCCACCATAGGCTCCGGACTTTCTTCACCATCATCTCCGCACTGGTCCTCCTCCGGCAACTCCACGTACAGCTCTCTTTCCGCACGCCCCATGAAGTGTGCTCGGCTGATGTCCCAGCAAGCCACCTTTGCATCCGGCTCCTCTGGGTTCTCCGTCATGAACAGGCTCAGGAGCAGGTTCACCGCCTCCAGCGGCGGGGTCGCCGCGAACGTTTCCTCCGCCCGAAGTCGATCTTCAGGCCTTTTTGCCTTTCGCACTTCTTTCGCCACCAATCTGCTCCTGACCTTCACCTGGGTCGCGTCTCCCTTGTTGATGTCCAGCCACTTCAACTGCAAGGGCTTCATGCCCTTCCCTTCACAGATCCTCCTTGGGACCTTCACGTAGACGCCCTCCTTGTGGAGCCAGCCCAGCTCCTCCTTTCGCGCCGCCTTCACCAAGTGCGCCGGCAACTCCGTACCGGTCACATCATCCACAAACTGGCCGAACTCCTCCTTGTAGAGCTCTTCCTGCTCGACGTACTCATCCGGTGTCGGGCCTGACAACTGCTCCTCCACCGCACTGATCTCTCCCCTCTCCCGTAGCTCTTTCCTCAGGCCACGGAGAATTGCCTCCACCAGCTCCTTGGGGTAGACCTGCGCAGCCTTAGCTCGTCCACCTCCCACCAGATGAACATGCCGATGCACTTCTCGACCTTGTAGGACATTCTCACACACGCCCTCCAGCTCTTCTGCGATCCTCCTCGAGTTCGTCAGCCACAAAGTCTCCTTTCTCACATGCAGGATTTCCCCTTCTCGGTCTTCCATCTTCATGCCCCAACGGCACATCGGACTCTGAACCAAGTACGTGTCGACTCGGTTCACCTCCTCTTCCACCTCCGGCATCTTCCATGACGTGGACGGTTTCGGGTGCTCATGGAGATAAAAGGCACCCTGCTCCCGCTGCTGTTTGCAGCACTTCATCGCGGTTCTCATCCTCGCCTTTCCAAGCTCCTCCTCCTCTTGCACCACGCCCGGGTCCCTCTTGCCATTGGACACGTTCCTCAGTGGGCTAAACGTAGTGCACGGCGGTGAGCTCGTCAGGAGCCACGGCTCCTCCACCTGAATCATCTCCAGCACCTCCTTCTGATCTTCTGGCCTGTCGAGGTTCCACCTCTCTGACCCATCTGGCTTCATCTCCTCTAGGTCCACCGCCGCTCCGTCACGCATGCCAAACCGCTTCAGCTCCTTTGTCACACGCTGAGGTGAAAACACCTCCAGC
Source organism: Effrenium voratum (assembly GCA_963377175.1). Classification (NCBI taxonomy): domain Eukaryota; class Dinophyceae; order Suessiales; family Symbiodiniaceae; genus Effrenium; species Effrenium voratum. The sequence goes on from CAUJNA010000779.1 coordinate 1,251,051, forward strand.
ACATCCAACGCTCCTAGGCTAGCCACTATGCTCGCAGCCTCCTTGCTCCCGGCCTCTGCCAGGATCTCCTCTGCCTCCATCCTTCTCGAGCCTGCCTGGCCGCTGGCATCCTCTTCCATATCTCGCAAGACATCTTCGATGTCCCTCGCTCCTTGCTCTCCTCCTTTCCGCTTTGGCGATGCTTCCCCGGCATCGGGGCCCCGGCTTGAACTTGACGGCTCAGCCTCAGCCCTTGCCTCATCGTTCGCTTCTTCTTCCGCTACTCTCTTCTTCGCCCTTCTCGCACTTTCTCTCTCGTCCTCATCTTTCTGCTTCTTCATCTTCTCCTCATCCTTCTTTACATCCTCTGCAATTCTCCTCTTCATCCTCGCTCTGCACTCCTCTGAGTGGCTCGCCTGAACCAGCGCTCCACCCGTGTTGATTGTGTGACACCCTTGGCATCCTGGAGTGCTCCCATACTTCTGCATCATCGTTCTCCTCACCGGCCACGCCCGGCCCTTTGCCGAGTGACCTTCTTCCTCTGGGGCTTCTCCCCCCTGATGCTCCTCTGGGCGCTCAACCAGGACCTCTCCTCCAGGTCCGGGAGCTGGGGCCACGAGGACCACCGGGGGCAGCCTCTGATCCTCACCTTCTTTCTGCTGTTGCTGCTGCCGCTCTTCCGGCTGCGGGTTGACATACTTCTTGATGTCCCAGGGCACACCACGCAATCCGGGCTCCAGCCTTGACCACCTCTGATCCTCAGGCACCGTGTGGAAGCCCGTGCCAACCACCACTCCGGCATCCGTCATGGCCAAGATCGACCCAAACCTGTTGTGGGTGCCCAGGTACCTCCCGCTCACCATTCTTGCCCAATCTCCTCTCTTTCCACCTCCAGCAGGTTTGACCATGATCTTTTCACCGAACTCCGGCATGGCCTTCACCCATCTTTTGCCTGTCCTTCTCTCCTCTGGCGTCCTCCCATCTGCTCCGACCTTGAACCTGCCATGCTGCTCTGCAGAGTACCTCGGGGCCCAATAGGTAATAGGATGCCCTTCAGGAACTCCACCTTCCAACTTCTTGTCCAAGGCCAAGAGATTGGCTTTGCACCTCCATTTGATCTCCTTGACAGCCGCCTCCGCTTCTCCATTCGACCGTGAATCTCCAGCCGGCGACTCCTCTGGCACCGCCTTCTTCAATCCTCTCGCCTTCTTCGCTGCCTCCATCTTCATCTTCACCAAGCTCCTTTCACCATCGCTTTTGAGGACCACCTCCTTGTAGCCCAAGCTTTCCAGGAACCTGGTCAACATCTTCTGGGCTGTCGCATCCACGAGCCCTTTTCTTTCCATGGAGGTTGCCGTCATCAGCCCGGTCTTCCGGTCCCGAGCTACAATGTTCGGCTTCGCACCTTCGGCCTCGCCCATGTAGAAGTAGTCGAGGCTCACCGTGGACATGTCGGGATTCTCACCACCATGGTCCACCTTCACGTGCTTCTGGACAAGGCCTGCTGCTTTAACGCACATCTCGCACCAGCTCCTGTAGACCGCATGGCCGCTCGCCTCGTGCTCCTTTCTCTCACGCTCGCTTGGCTGCGGCGGTACCCAGCCCGGGTGAGCAGGTCTGGCCTCCACCAACTCCTCAGGACCTTCTTGCTGAACTCCGATCTCATCCTCCAGAGCCCACACCGTGTTGCGCTCCTCGTCGATTCTCGCTGCCTTGGCTTTGGGCTTGCTCTTCATCAGTCTGCTCGCCGAGGCCTGTGTCTCCAGTTCCGCCACCTGCTCATCCGCGCTCTCTGGGTCGGGCATCTCCAGGTAGAAGTTGTAGATGCCGTTCTCTTCCACCACCGGGATCATGCCCTTGTCACCGTACAGCTCCAGCGCCTTCTCGTAAGCCTCTTCCAGCGTCTTATAGACAGGATGCTCCACCGGCATGATAGTTCCTCCGCCTTTCCACAGCCAAGTGCTGTGCCCTTTTCCATGCAACCTGCCCGCGCTGATCAGGACCTTGTGCACGTCCGTCGCATTCCCATTCACCATGCGCTTCACGCCGTTCATGTCATAGCCGCCAATCTTCACCGGGCCGTAGTTGTTGATCAGCTCGCCCGAGGCGGTCTTGAACGTTCCTTTTCCACCTCCAGTTCCTTCGCGCTTGTACCTCTTCGGGATAGCTGTCACCGAAGCGCCAGTGTCGAAGTTGCACTTCAGCAAGTTGATCTCGCCACCAAGCTCCCGTCGTTTGATAGCCACCCTTTTCGCAAACGAGGTCGTTGTAGACACCCTCGCCGTTGACGACAGCGCGCAAAGGTCCAGCCCGTTCGCTTCTCCTTCCGGCTCATCCCCCGGCTGCTCCAGCGATGCCGCCTCCCGCTTGCCGCCTTTGCCACCTTTCGGACTTGTAGGCGCCGACGATGATGAAGCTCCACCGCCCTTCGCCCAGCAATCCTTCTTCATGTGGCCCTTCTTCCCGCAGTTGTTGCAGATGCCATCAAACTTGCCCTTGCCGGCGCTCTGGCTGTTGCTTCGGGACTTCGCGCCTCCTCCTTTTGATCCCTGCTGCGGCTTCGACCAACAATCCTTCTTCTTATGGCCTTTCTTGCCGCAGTTGTCGCAGTTGCCCTCGAACTTGGCCTTGCCTCCTTTTCCACCTCCTTTCTTGCCCTTCACGAGTGAGGCCAAATTGCCATTGACCGCCCGGACCAGGGAGTCCACATCCATGGGAGCCACGTCACCTGCCGAGGACTTGCTGAAGTCCTTCGAGATCGTCAGCTTGCTCCCCGTCTTCGCCTCCATGTAGGTCACCACCTCCTGCTCCATCTCCTCAAAGGTCCGGAACCTCGTGTAGTTCAGCATGAGGTGCTGCTCCATCTCCTTCGGAACTAATTTCTCCAAAGCGTTCATCGCCAGGCTGTCTTGCAACACCTCACGCTTCCCGAACTGATCCTTCTTGCGGTCGTATCTGTTTCTCAATGCCTTCCAACGTTCTAAGGCATTGCCGAGGTTCTCGTATGAGGATCTTTCTGGGCTCGTCAATGCTTGAAGCATTATGCGCTTGCGTCCTCCGGTGCTCGGGTCGAACTTCCTGTGCAGGGCCCTCCAAGCTTCCAATCCAGCACCCTTCGGCGCGTTCTCCACCAAGTCGAAGACCGCCCCCTCCGTGGTCGCCCTGAGGATGGTGTAGACCTGTTGGTTCATCTCATCAACCTCATCCCATTGATCCAGAAGATCTGCTCCGGCCCCGAACTGGTTATCGATGTCCATCTGCGCGATGGGGTTCTCCTGCTCAGCAGCCCATTCCAGCACCTCACGGGATTTGCCGCCGATCACGCCTGCCACGTAGTCCTCCAGCTTCAAGGCCCAGACCCGGAATCGATCTTCGGCTCCTTCTCCGAGCACCTGAGGCTTTCCGAGGCCCTTCTGATCTATCAGGCCTCCTCCTCCTCTCTTGCTCATCTTCTCCAGGACTTCCGGCAACCGGCTCAATGCTTGCAGCACCTCCGCCGAGCCCCCTGATCCGCCACCGGCTCCAGCCGTCTGCTGCTCCGCCGCTTGCACCCGATCACGGAGTCCCGCGTTCTCCTGAGCCAACTGCGCCATCTGCTGCTGCATCTGCTGCACCACCGCCGTGAGCTCCTGTATCGTCGCCATCGCCCTCTTCAAGGATCAAGCCGACCAACACAAAGAAGCCCCCCTCGTAGGTGAAGATGCCCACCAGCAAGGCTAGGACCCACCTCCAGTGGTTCCACCGCCAAACGGGCTCGCCTCGCTGCTGCAGCTCCTCAAACCTCTGCAGCTGCCGAGCGTCCTCCGACCTCGACTCGGCCGCTCCCCTCCGTGGCCCAGCTGGCCGCTCTCGGGGAACCCCGATCCTCCTCCTGTAGAGCTTGTCCTTGGCCGCGGACTTGCCCCTGATCGTGCCCGAGAGCTCCGCTACCATGAAGACATGGCTTGGAGTCCCTTTTGATCCGCTAGATGATCTCGGGGTATGCACAAGTCTTTACAAGCCTGCAAAAGGAGACCCGCAGACCCGCCAACGCAAAATTCTACTTGAGGTTTCGTCAGATTTTTATCTGGCCAGGCAGAGGGCTTAAGGATGTTTTGGGGGGCCCTCTTAGTGCCTTTTGCCGGCCAAAGCAGGCCTCTTTAAGAGACTCCCTTAGGCCTCAAAAAAAGGCAGGCGTCATTGCCGTAGCTCAACTTTTGCCTTGGCCCTGGTTCCCCGTACAGCCAGCACCCGCTTTTTGATGGGATGTCGACGCTTACAAAGAGTTTATCATGGAAACCTAGGTGTTATTTAGAAAAAAGAAACACAGAACAAACAAAGCGGAAAGCAAGTACAAAGGGGGCTTTGTTTGCTTTCAAGCCAACTTGGTTGACGTTGGAAGGGGAGCAAACATTTGAACTTTAGCAGGTAAGTGGTTGGATTTCAACCACTAAACCACAATAAGCAAAATTGTAAAGTGTGTCCCAACAGCAACCATACCAAGGTAAGGATCTTGCGGATTCTTCCCCCTGCACCCAATACCCACTTTTTTCAGGGTATGATGTCGGCCCACTACTAAAAAAGGAGGTATTTACCATGGAAATCCGCTCGGCTTTCCCAAAAAAAACCTGAATAAAGCGGGTATTTGGAGCTTACGGGGGTTGTCTTTGAACAGCCCAAAGCACGGATCTTGAGTTCCCGAAAGCTTTGGGGCTTTACCTTTGCCTGGTTCAAAGGGGGCCTGGGGACATAAGATCCTGAGGACTTTTGTTCAGCCCCTTGAACCTCCAAAAAAAAAGATGGCCGTGGTGGTCAAAGATAAACCCAAAATGGCCTAGGCCCCGGTAAATGGAAACATGGACCAAAATCTGCGGTCCGATTCCCGGCGGCTGAAAATGTTGACCCATGCCCATATGAATACCCCCCAAAGACAGCATCATAGATTCCCTTTGAAATCAGGGGAGCAGAAAGCAGAAAGCAGAAACCAGGGGACTTCTCTGAACAACCCAAAGCACGGAGCTTGAGCAACCGGGAATTTGGATCGAGCCCACTTGAGTAACTGGGATTTGGATCCTGAAAATCATCCTGTTAATTTTAGGGGATTATTTTCAGGATCTAAATCCCAGTTACTCAAGTGGGCTCGATCCAAATTTATTCAAGGAAACCACCCGGTGGATGGTTGGTAGGGATCATTCCATGTCTCATTCTCTGCATTTCGCTCTCGCACCAAGCTTAGGTCCTCCAGTAGGGAGGTTAGACTAAGGGAACCAACTTTCTTTTCCGTAGTCTATTTCAGCAGGGGGGTTCCCCTCCCAACAAAGAAGCGGTGAGCAAGTTGGCACCGAGCTGGGGGACCTAGTTATCGTTTGGGGTCTCGGGATTAAACCCTCATGGGTCCAAGGGCTCCTGATACCATTTTGGAGGTCCAACTCCTCATTTTGACGTATATACTCACATGCTGGCTAGTGTTGGTTGGCAATATCCCCTTAAGTGGCTTGAAAGGTACATTCCAACAAACAGTTCTGCACAGCTGGCTCATCTCCCCCCACCTCGAGGTGTTCCTCGCTGAGAAAGCTCCGGAAGTCCAGCGCTCGCTCGCCCAAGGCGATGCTCTGCAGCGCCTCGGTTCGAACCAACCCCCCGTGCGACCGGCGCGGGCGCGGGCGCGAGGACGGCGGGCAGAAAAAAACGGCTTGGGGGTAGATCGAATCTGTGGATCCACCCGAATAACAAAACAACAACACCCAAACCACCCTAAAAAACTAAAAAACACCCAAGCATCACTAAAAAGCATCAACGAAAAAGGACAAACAGGGGGCGAGACCGGGTGAAATCCACCAAGAAGCGGATCCAAAGTGTGTTTCTAGACCAAAGGACAAACCCCCCCAACAAAAAACAACAACAACAACCAGTAGCTTCAGACTACCCTCAGCCAGGGAACACCCCCAATCCAAGGTGGTTCCTGAAGTGAACTTTGGGAATTGAGGGAGGTAGGGGGAACTTGACAACCCTTGAGATATTGTAGTCTCCATGACCGGGTCATGGCAACTCTTGTCTGAAGGGTCCTGGAGACTCCTTTCTTTCAGTTGGCAGTTTGAGGGTCTAGGTGTCGGGCCTGTGTCCATAACTGGACCTGGGCAGGGCTTGTTTGAAGAATACATCTCCAATTACTCTAGGGGTTGATTCCAACCATTCTTTTCAACCATCGTTCTTTTCAAACACCGATCGCTGTTTCCCCTGGAGCTCTGATATCATTTTCTGTAAAGATTGGATCCCTGGAAGGAATGGAAATGGAAATGTCCCCTAGAATTACCTGATTTCCAACCCCACAACTCGCCCAAGAACAGAGGCCAACTCTGCACTCGAATCCTCACCCCCCCCCCACTGGTGGTTTGGTTTGGACCTTTGGGGATACTTCCCCATGTGATTTCTCCAATTGGCTTCGACCCCCCCCAAAACGCCAATCCAAACCAATAGTATTACCTGATTCAAAAGAGTACGTAGAAAGTTGGCCGGAAAAGGAAAACACCAAAACCATTGCGCGCCGCGCACCAAAGCACAACCAAAAAGCGACATCCATGTGGCTTGGATTGGGCGGTGTGCGGTGGCTTCCCATTTTATACCCTCAAGAGCCGGGGCTTCCTTGCTCCCCAACCAATCCAAACCAACTAGGGCGAAGCTCAAAAATGGAAGTCGTCGAACAACCAAAAAAAAGCCGAGTCTGGCATGCTTCAACTCGAGGCGAATGCAAGGGCTGCATGATCATAAGCGAAGATCACGTCATCCCATGTGTCGGAGGTTTGGGCGCAGGACTTCGACTTCCAACGCGCCACAAGTCGATTCGCCAAGCCGCGGTCATCTCCACCACCCCCTGCAGCAAGTGAGGAAAGCCCTGTCCTGGCGGAGGGCTGAAATACCCCCAAAAGCTCCAAATACCCTCTTTTTTGAGGGTGTCATGTCGACCCTCTACCAAGAAAGGTTTGCTGTTTAAACAGGTCTTCCCCAAAAAAGGACCTGAACAAAAGCGGGTATTTTGAGTAGGGGGTAGCATGAACCTCCCTTTTGCGAATTCCCCGCAAGGGGGTCCTAGCCGTGAAATGGCTGCACAACAAAAAAAAGGACACTCGCATTCGTGGGTTTCACGACGAATTCTCTTCGTTGCGACCATTGGACATGAAAAACACATCGCCTACCAACTTGGGCGCCGAGATAGCTTGTCACTTTCAAGGGCATTCCTGCATCGACAGCGGCAACCCAAAACCCAACCGACAATCATGCGTTTGGAGCAAGCACACCCGTTTGCTTGGTGATTGGCGAAACACAGGCGCCTGCTTTCCTGTGCCCTGGCTCCAAGAAAAGAATATATATATAATATAAACAAACAACAACAACTGGGCCCATGCCCGGTGCTTCCATGTGCCACTGCCGGCAACCACGGGAATCATCTGACTTCCTGAATGGAGTCTCAAAAAAAGAAGAAGTAAAAACGGGTCCCCAACAGTATCAAGTCTAGGAACTCAGGAAGTGAGTCATGTAAAACCATTTGAGGTGGAAACATCTGGTTACGTATGTTTCATGGCTTGTTTCGGTTGCATTGGCACCATGCAGCCGCCTTGGAAGTAGTTCTTGCTCAAGTCCAGCTCTGTGATGCTCCGGTGCGCGCTCAGGGCCTTCCCCAACACCTCGTAGCCTTCCTCGGCCGAACGCTTATGGCCGAAAGCTGCCATGCGGTGGGCAACAAGGTGTACCGCCTTAGACGTTCTCTAGGTACTGTAAACCAACCATCACCTGTTTTTAAACGCACAACGGTGGGTTCCCTTGAACGTAAGCTGGACATGTAGGGAACCTACGATGGATGACCCTGCCATTTTCCAAATGAATGAGGGTCCAGTGGCTAGGAGCAATGACCATGCTTCGTCTCCACTTGGGGTAGATACACAAAAAGTTGACACAAGGACCCGGCCCCTTTTGGCCCCGAGGTTGCACAAATGCTTTTCGTTCTGGGCCAATGGGCTCTGTACGCATCCAGCCGGCACAATCGCTGCAATCTGCGAATGCTTAGCGCCTGATCGCCACGTTGGGATCTGCAACAATGCCGGGCCCGAAGGGAGAAACCAACGGAATTGTCCAAAAACCTTCTTTTTTGTTGAGTTCAAGGGAAGCCAACAGGAAAACTGAGTCCAGTTGTTGGGTTCCCTAAAAAGAGACACAGACACACAAATGTCTACCCTTGAGACGTGGTCATTGCTTTAGGGCCCTGGCAAACGACTCCAAATCTCCCCCCAAACAAATTGGTTGTTCTGTCTCAAAATGAAGGACCCCTGCAGGCCTTCGGGTGGTTCATTTCATTTTGTTTTTGTAAATCGGTGCGAACAGGAGCTCGCAATTTAGAGATGTCCGACCCCCTCCAAAAGAAAGAAGGTCTGTTTGAACCCAGGCCAATTCCGGGCGATTCACTCACCAACCCTCTAAACAAGAGTTCAGCCACCAGACAGGTCCGAGCTTCCACTGATTCTCATGACTCGGTTGCTCAAAAAAACCAGCAACCATCTGGCCACTGGAAGGCCAGGCATGCTTTTTTTTTGGGGAACTTTTCTGGGCCCAATGGAAGGAGCCTCAAGATGGGAATGAAATCTCCAACTAGTCGCCATCGCCTTTTTTTGGCGCGAAGCGAAGCGCCAGAGCCATCCGAAGCCGTTTGGGCTTGCTGGCCAAAAACATGTGCCCTTGCCCTGCGGATCCTTTAGGTTGGATCTTCCGGGATATGACCCTGTGAATGCTGGGGCTCAAGCAAAGACGTGCCAAACTTGGCTGTGTCCAGAGAAACCGCAACAATTATGCATGTGCTAATTAACGCCCACTCGTGTGGCATCCTTCTGAGAAAGTGAAAACAAGTAAGGCTGGCCAGACTTGAACCCCTTCAAAGGTTAAATGTGTTGCTCCTTTCATGCTATATCTTGCTGGTTGAAAGCAAACAGGTTGAAACCCAAGAAGGCAGAACTTAAAACACAGGCTACGTTTCGCAACGCAAGTAGCACGAAGGCGAAACCAACAGACCCAGCCCCTCCACTCCAAGCAGTGCGAGAGGCGATATCCAAGTGGGAGCGAACCGGGCCCATGCGCCCGCCTGACGGCTAGCATTCATGCTGGAGAGCTGTCCAAACCTATGGTGGCAACAAACTTGGCTTTGTTGCAGAGAGAACCAACCAGCACCCCCCAACAACTGACTTTCCCATGCCAAAAGCAGTGGTTGCTGGGAGAAAACAAAGCACCTAAAGCATGCCAGTGGGAGGCGCTCGCAAACAAGCTTCAAGCAGTACCCCCCACTCAAAAATACCCGAGCCTTTTTCAGGGTATCATGTCGATCCTCTACTAAAAAAAAGTATTTACCCTGGAAAACCGATCGGTTTTCCCAAGAATGCCCTGAAAAAAGTTGGTATTTGGAGTGAGGGGGGTAGGTTCAGGTCCCTTAGCCTTGAACCCCACTGCTAAACCCGCAAAGAAATCCAAGCGATTTCCTTTTTTTTAGAGTTCGGAAGGCGAGTGCCCCTTGTGACTTCTGACGCCTGGTTGCCAACTGGCCTAGACAATCTCAAAAATGAACAGAACCAAGAAAACAACAACTAACACTACCCTCCCACCAAATAACATGGAACCTGCCAGGTATGGCTGACATGGTTTAAAATCGAACATATTCATGTCAAGAAATCAGAAGCTATGTAGGCGTCGACCGATCGAGCCTTGGAAGCAGACGTCCGCCAGCTTCAAGGACATGAGGTGCGGCAGCCGCTCTAAAGACTCCGCCAGCGCGATCCTCAGGCCGCGATTTTCGGACAGCCCGGAGAAGCTTCCCCAAAATCGGCTCCTCCCAAAAAGGGTGGTTTGGAGCTCGGTGCCTTGGAGGGTGCACTATTCATTTGGGGGGTTGGTTGAAGGGCAACCACACGACAAATCGTAATTTTTTGGGGTGTTCCCTAAACAAAGTCAGACCCATTTGTTCTATGATGATAAGTCTTGGGGCATCCGGATCCATTAACCATCTCTTTATTCAACAATTCGTTCATGCGTCAACTTTGACAGAGACCCCATTTTGGGCTTCCGCACCCCGTCCGATTTTCGTTTTTCCTGATTGTTTTTGTGTTTTGTTTTTTTTTCCTTTTGTTTTTGCTTCAAGGTGCATGGGGCACTCCGACATGCAGCAGGTGGAGCAGAAGTCGAGGTCGCACTCCGCGCAGTGGGTGTAGGCGTTGGTGCCCTGTCTAGAGGCTGTCTTTTTCAGGGGATCCGGGACCCGCCCCCCTAAAAGGAAACATAAGGGAGGTAGTTATCCAGTTTACCTTTTGGACATCATTTTTTGAGTTTCGGCCCCCCGGCCCCATCCACTCCCCCCCAAAAAAAAGAAATGAAACAAAAAGAGAGGTAGTTCAAATACGTCCAGTTGTGGAGGATTCCCTTCAAAACAAGACGAACTAGAACACATTCATTTCAGCAAAATTGGAGATAACCAACACCTTTTTTGGGGTTAACTCGCGACATCCGCCAGAAAGTGACCTGAACCCGAAGAAGCTATATCCCACCAAAATGGAGCACACTTAAAACAAGAGGGAGGTTGCAACCCAAAAGCGGGTGAATTCCATACTTTTCTATAGGTGTGAGGGTCCAGGTATCCAGGCGGCTTTTGTGGAAGCCGAAAACAAAAACCCGAGTTCCAAAATTATCCCCATTGCACCATGGGAAGGTCAGGAACTCAAAAGTCCATGTCTTGCAGTCCTCCCAAGCCCAAGCGAACCCTTCGCGACAAAAAGGGTGTTTTCGTGGCAAAAGGAGGCAACCCACTGAAGGGAACTTTGTACCTCCATCCAAGCAGGGAACCAAACTAATGGTGCCAACTGATTAGTAACCCCCCCCCCCTTCAAGGTCGACAAGGTTTGGGAGGGGCAACATTTTGGGGCTCTTTAAGGGACTCCCCCTAATAATTTCTTGAGGGGCTGAGGTACCTGATCTGCAGCAGTGAGGCTCATTTGAGGCATTTGAGGCTGTGAGGATCTAAAGTTTGGCCATGCTGCTTGGCTTTGTCAGTGCTGTGGGAAGCATGAGATGAGCTTTGCTGAGAAGAAGAGGCTTCAGCAAGAAATTCGGCCTGAGGCAGGACAGACTAAAGGAGGTCTGGTCCACGAAGGACTCATTGAAAGAAGCTGTGGCTGCAAATGTGGAGGCTGGAAAGAAGAAGAGTTCAAAGAGAAAGAGGAGAGAAGGAGGGGGTGCAAAGCTGAACTTTCCAGACCAGGTTAAGCAGCTGAGGATGTGGCTGGAACAGGAGCGGTCCCACGGGCATACTGTCTTGAAGCGCCACTTGCTTTGGAAATACTTAGGCCTGCTCAAGAATGTTGAGGAGGAGTTGATGAAGGAGGCTGAAGGGGAGGAGGACCAGACCAAAAGGAGGCAGCTTCTGCAGAAGGCAGAGGAGGCCAAGAAGCAGGTGAGGAACTCTTCCGGAGGAAAGGCAGCAGAACGAAAAGCAGCATGGCTGGCCAGCAAGGTTGGTGCTAAGAACTTGAGGCCCAACTTGAAAACTACTTTGAGCAGAGTAGAGCAAGAGGCGAGGGCACTTCTAACCTGGCAGCAGCATGATGAGGACTTGAGGCTTCTGGCTTATGGCAGCACTGAGGAGCTGGCAGAATACTTTGCCAAGCCTAAGGAGGTGGAGGAGAGAAGGCGAAAGATCTTCATTGGTGCTTCAGACCAAGTACCTGTGTGGGTAAAAAGTGAGGCGAAGCGCCAGCTGTTTGCTGACTTTGAGCACGCTGCGAAGAGCCAGGCCCAAGTGAGGGAAGGCACGAGGAAAGCTCTGCGGCACAAAGCTCTTCAGATTGTTCCAGCAAAGGCACCAGAAGCTGGTGAGGAGCCAAGCAAAGGTAGCTTGACAGAGGTTGGTAGGACCTCTGAGAAGGGTCTTGAGGAGGAGGCAAGGGCCACTTGACCAGCAAGGCAGCTGAGGGCACAGACAAATTTCGCATCACCTATGAGGCAAGACAAGGGGTGCTGAACTACTTTGACCAGGGCAAGGATCCCACAGGAGTGGTCTTGCCTGGATTGCTGGTCGTTCCTGGCGTGCATGCTGAGCTGGCAAACATCGATGAGGCAGGCTGCTGGAAGGAAACCAGGACCTTTGTCTATGGAGGCAAGTCCATTGAGCAAAGGAAGGGAGCCTCAGCAGGCAGAACGCTGTGGGGATGGAGGCAGCTTAGGGAAAGGCGACCAGAGTTGGTGAAGCAGGTGGAGATTATGAGCCAACCTGCAAGCAATGTAGACAGTATCAAAATGTGCTGGTCCATTATGAGGCAGAGTGAGGCCTATCCTGCAAGTTATTGGGTGAGGGACTGTCTAGGAAGCTCCTTCACTGAGTCCACTCTGAGGTGCTTGAGGCTGAGCCATCAAAAGCAGGGGCCCATAGCAGGGAAAATGACAAGTGCCCTCCAACTCACCGATACAGATTTTGCAAAGGCATTTAAGGACCTGGTGAGGCAGAAGATGGACCAGCTCCGGTTTGAGGGACAGCAGAGACTTGCGCAGGAGGGGGTGAAGGATGTGTGGCAGCCAGGCCTAGAAGCAATGCTTGAGGCAGTGGTGGCTGGCCAGGAGGAGATGAGGAAGAGGAACTCTGAGAACCGGTGGGTTCTGGCAGGCATGCGAAGAAACGTGTTCCTAGTTCTGAGGCCGAAGGCTGAGGGCTTTGCCTTGGCAGAAGAGGAGGAGTGGGCTGAGAACATGCCTGTAGGCAGTTCCAGGTTGAGCGGGCAATGGCTTGAGCAGAGGCTTGACCATTGGAAAGGTGGCAAGGAGGTTGAGAGCCCAACTGGAAGAAGGTAGCAGGAGCTGCTGAGGTGGCTGACCTGCAAGAGTTTGAAGCCTTTGGAGACTTCGACAAGCAGGAAGATGTCCTTTTGAGCTTGGAGGCTGGTGAGCTGCAAAACCCAGAATGGGCTGCAGCAGCCGGGTTCCAACTGAGTTTGGACTTGAGGAAAGCAGATTGGATGAGGAGAGCCCAGGAAGGCCCTGAGGCTGCAGAGAAGAGAACAAAGGACAGACAAAAGAAAAAACAGAAGGCAGAGATGAGAGGAAAAAGGAAGCAACTTGCAGAGGAGGATAGAGAAGCCATCAAGGATGAGCTGAGGAGTAAAAGCAGGAAAGAAGTTCTGAGGAAGATAACACCCGAGGCAAAGACAAAGAAAAGCAAGAAGACCGCAGGAACAATTAAAAAAGCAAACCAAAACGCAAAGAAGTGGGGCAAGAAAAGCAGTGTGAAGCAGAAGTTGAACAAGCTTGCAGCCAAGAAGAGACAGGAAAAGGCTGCTAAGGAAAGCTTGCAAGAAGAAGTTTTAGCAGAGGTAGAGGAAGGGCCGCCACTGCCGCCCCCCAGTGAGGCACCTCCAGTTGAGGGGCCACCAGCTGAGCCTTTGAAGCTGTGGCTGCCAGGCGGTACAGCTTGCGGGGGTGCGTTGAAGCCATCGGCAAGATCCCTCAGGGCCTCCATGTTTACTTGTTCTTCGGCCCCCGCTGGGCCTGCCAGGCTTCCACGGCGTCCAGCCTGGCCTGGAAGCCCTTGCACACCCCCCAGAGCACGCTGGTGAGGTGCGAGTAGTCGAGCGTGACCATCTCGGTGCCGTCGCTCCACCGGGCGTTCCCGTCAGGATCGTGAGGAACACGGCAGCAGTGTCTTTGGCAAGCAAGGAGATCAAAAGAATGCTTCTGAGGACAAAGTGCAGGTCTTGTGGTATGAGGGCAGTAAGAACAAAATCAAATCTGCCTGGGTGAGGAGAGGTGGATTGGTGAAGCTTTCCAAAGAGGAACAGGCCAAACACTTTAAGAGGAAACAGCTCTCTTTGAGCAGGGCTTGGAAACAGGAGCTGCTTCAGGTGATGGGGGCACTGAAGGTTGATCCCTCAGGTGATGAGGCTGAATCTGTGGAGCAGGTGCCTGCTGACAAGATGCCTCCAGGAGGGCTGAGGGATCAGCACTTGAGGATGGCCTGGGAGCTTGTCAAGTGGCAGGTTCAGGTACTTGAGGGCTGCCACTACCTTGACCCTCTCCTTGTGCACTTCTACTTGCTGCACGTTGAGCACGAGCAGGACCCTGAGGCAGAGAAGGTGCTGAAAGCATTGCAAAGGGAGGTAGGAGGGAAAAAGCGGCTGCTAGTGCCCATTGGCAACGAGGTGCATTGGACACTTCTTGTGATTGAGCAGGATGAGGGTGGCATCAGGGTGAGGTACTACGACAGTTTGGAACCCCTGTCTCAGACCTGCAAGAGCAGAGCAGAACTCCTTTTGAGGTGTGTCTGGCCAGACTGGGAAGGAGAAGGCTTGGTGAGGAAAAATGAAAGGTCCAGGCAAGAAGCCTCAGGCAACAAGTGTGGCCTCTTTGTGGCTGCCTGGATGGAGGCTGAGGCTGCGCAGTTTGCTGGGTTCGGTGAAGCAGCCACTGGGTGGCCTGCTGAGGCAGCAGTTGTGTGGCATGAGAGGTTGCACAAGGCTGCTGGGCAGCTCAAGAAAGAGAAGGAGAAGAGGGAGAAGGAGCTGAGGGACCACGAAGCCAAGATGAAGGCTGATGGAGACCTGAGGAGGCTGGAAAGAGAGAAACTTGCAGAAAAAGGAAGGAAGAAGCAGGAGTCTGAGGAGGAGCTGAACGAGCTAGAAAAGGAGGCTTTAGCCTTGCTGGGCAAAGGAAAAGGCTTTGGCCCTGAGGACCTTTCTGAGGAGTCCAAGAAGAAGCTACAGAGGATTGAGGAAGAGGGAAACATAGGTGTGTGCAGTAGATGCAGGTGGAGGTCAGGATGCCTCGACTGCCACACAGAGAAAGCTTTGAGGTACCTCCTGAAGAAGGAAGCCTTGAGGGCAGGAAGGAAGGTGGCTGAGGAATACGTATGAGGAGAAGAAGCGAGGAAAGCAGAAAAGAAACAGAAGCTGAGGTGTGGATGGGTAATTAATTAAGGTTGGCTTGGGCTGGGAAATGCTGAAGTAAGGTAGTTGATGCCCGCCTTGCTTGCCAGGCTCACAAGAAGAAGGAAAGAAAATGAGGAGCAAAGATGTGAGGGGGCTTTTGTAATTGCTTCTAGAACGATCTGCAAAGAGAAAAATAGTTGCTGCTTTGTTTGCTCGCTTTTTTTGGGCAAGGTGTGGGGCGGGGGGACCTTTAATCGGGGGGGGTTTTGGGGAGGGCTCAAAAATTATTGGGTGGGGTTTTTTGGGGAAATCTTGCTGGCCCTTTACTTTAGTGTTGGTTGGAACCTGGGGGGGAAAAGGGGAAACCTTTAATCGGGGGGGGTTTACTAATCGTCTGCTGACATTACCCATAAACAAAGGGAATGCACTCCATCATCTTGGGGCAACTGCTAATCTTTCTCAACAAAACAAGTTACGCCCAAGGGGACACCCAACTCCCATTTGGTTGAGACACCTGGACAAAAATAGAAATATGTCCAGTACCTAGATCCCCAGTTGCGTTTGTGTTCCAGCTACTTTGCCAAATTTGGGGCTACTAGTGGGTAAAGTGACTGAAACAAGTAGCTACTTGGGGTGCCAGGTAGTGATAAATTCCTTTTAACATCAACAAGGAAAAGAAACTGGAAGCCAAAGGCCGGCTCATTCCATCCCATCCTGAAAGTGGCGGCAGTCGCAGCCGCCGTTGCAGCCGATCCCGCCGTAGCCCCCGACCACCGGAGTCAAGGGGTGCACGTGACTCTTGCTGGTGAGATTGCCTCAGCCCAGAGGCTCTCGGTTGATTGGGGGTCGACATGATACCCTGCAAAAAGAATCCAAGGTAGGTTTTAAGGCTGAATGTACATACCCAAAGGCTCGAATTCGATGGATTTAGGGCCTTAGAACCTGGTTTTGAGACCAACCACCAATTCCCGGGGTGTTTAATGGAGGGGGTTGCTTCCTTTTTATTGAAAGCGCCAGGAGCCTCTGGGAGGTGAGCGATTCTTGCTGGTGAGATTGCCTCAGAAGCGAAAGGGATGGACCAAATGCCTCTTAAAACCAGGTATTCAAATGGCGAGCCTGGGAAAAACTCAAAAAACCTCAGTCAGTTAGGGAGTCTATTTCACCCCAAGTAGGGACAAGACGGGGACGGATGGACCAAGTCTACTTGTAGGTCCTCCAGATTTGAGAGGTTAGAATAAGTTGGTACCCGATTTGTTTTCGGTTCAGTCTACTTTAGTAGGGGAAGCATAGCAAGTAACAAAAACTACCCAACCCGGGTACAGCCCCGTACTCCAAATACTCGAAAACTATGGTTTTCCACAGCAAATACGTTCTTTTTTGGTCAGGGTTGATATCATCCGACAGCATACCGTAGAACAAGTTGGTAGAGTATGTAACAAATCCTGATTGGGGTCCCAGGTTCGGCCACCAACCCGGCCGCAGAGGACCATGAGTGACTTTGAAATCTTCCTTTTCCCAACATCATCCATCCTCAATTTCTCAATTTGCCTAAGTCCCCTGCAAAAAATCACACATTGCCAGCAGTGCTCGACTCCCTTTAAAACCAGCAGGGGAAAATACAAAACGCATTGAGCAAATGGAAGCTTCGGCTTCCTCAAGTTTCTTTCTTGGCAATCACGCAAGTGTCCTACAAGGACACTGCCGTATTTCTGCCCATTTTCCCAAAAAGCGGAAGGAGCTGCACCGCTTTGCCTGTTGACAGTCTTGAGAGAAAGCGAAAATAAGGGCCGCGCCCCGTGGGCTGTTAAACACTTGGGCCTCTGAATTAAGCCTTAATTGTCAGGTGTCCAACGGGCAGGTGTCCTCCAACGGGGCAAAGGTGCATGACAACGGAAATTCACCCTGGTTGATTTGGGCTTGCGTCTCAAGGGGAGATGCCCACCCATTTTGATCCGGGAGTTGCAGACTTTGGGAAAACCTCCCAAGCATTCGTGAATGTCCTCATCCTTGGCGAACCTTATAACACTCAGCCCTAAGCCTGGGATCTGTCCACCTTTGACTACCCTCAAACAAAAACATACTGCCACCTGCGCCTTTTTTTTGCCGGACAACGATAGGTGGGTGGATGAGTTTGGCAAGTTTGGCTTTCAGGACTTTCGGCCATAGAACAGGTTGTGAAAAGAATCAGGCAGAAAAACGGCAAAGGTTTCAGGATGAAAAAAGGGAACCCTTTTTTGGGCAGCCACCAAAAAATGCAAAAAGGGACCCACTGAACTGAGGAAAAGCGGCAAAGATGACTCTGGGTCGATTCCAAGGACCTGGGGGCCCCGGCTGCCTGAGAGGTTCAGCGACCGAAGCTTCGGCGTCAAGACCTGAAGCGCGACGCTTGAGGCGGGGGAGCTGGGAGCTGGGGGCTGGGAGCTGGATCTCGGCACGATGGTTGAGCCTCCCTGGAACTGAGACCAGGTAGAATAAGTTGGTACCAACTGTTTTCCTCTGTTGTCTATTTTAGTAGGGGAACCCTCCCCCAAAAAATCGGCAAAAAATGGGGAAAAGGGCACTACTGAGGTCATGTTTGTGATGGTTTCTGGAGGTTAAAAGTCAGAACGTGGAATGGGTCGTTCCCCTTTAACCAATTGCTTGGGAGGGTGACTTTGATCATGGTAAAATAATGAGGCCAGTAAAACAATGGTTGGGTTCATTTAACAACTATTGTCCATATAAGGATTGTCATCCAAATCGGGTCCAACCTTTCTCGATTCGACCCTGGGGTTCTTGCAAAAATCAAGTCGTTGGCCACTTGAATTATTAACCACTCCCTAGGGCTAACCCCACTTGAGGGGATGTATATAAGTGGGTAGCCTAGTTACCAAGAACTCGCTAACTTGGTCGAATTCAACAAGTAGACAATAAGTGGCTAAATAGGAACTGCCGTTAAACCAAACCACCTCACACATGAAGTATGGAGGATGTTGGGCGACTTAGCGCCCAAAGTCACCGCTTACAAAATGCGTTGTGAATGGGACAGTGGTTAGCGGCCATGGCTGTATCCCCACTAAGATCGAGGGCCCTTCTGCTGAGTTGCCTTTGCCAAGCCTTGGCTTTTTCCAGGCAATATTTGACCGCCAGGAAGGGGACAAGGCGACGGGGACGGGACGGGGTGGGGGGGGGGGGGTATGGTGGACACTGAAGGGGTCTATTTTGCGACCTCCTTCTTTTGGGTGACTGCAAAGTGAGAAAACGTCCCAAGAACTGCTCCTTCAAACCAAACCGTTGCTTCCCAAACCAAACGGTTTGGAAGCAACAGACTGCAACCGAGCCAAGAATATGCACCCTCAAACTGCTCCTAGAAACCATACTTTTTTGGGCAACGACCCCTATTTAATAGGTAGTTTGAGGGTCCAGGAAACTAACAACTTGCTTCCCGCCAAAAGCACGTGCTATCACGCGGTCCCACACGCATTTTCCTTCCCCCCCCCCCCCAGCCGCCTTTGGGCGGCGGATCGATCCGGATGTTTTCCCCGGGGATTCCGATCGAGGCGCGGTGCGCGCGATGATGGCGGCCACGGAGCCCGTGGAGTTCTGAGGGTCCTGGGAGAAGTCCAAGGTCTCAGCGTCCTCCTGGCACTCCGCGCGGTGACTTGTTCGTTTGTTGAGACTCGGAAACTGTTTGAGACTGGGGGACTTCCGAAGTCCCACCATGGCGCTCGGGTACCTGGAAGGGGCTGGGCTGACTTAGGTCTTGGAGGACAAATACCCTGGCTACACACTGACTTGTTTGTTTGCTTTTCTTGGAAGGCCAGTTTATCAGTTTTTGGAAGCAAACATTGGCAAACATTGGCTACACTGACTTGTTCGTTTTTTTTGAAAGACCTGGTCTTCCAAGGAAAAAAATGCCCTCCCTCCCACGAACGTGGCACTTGTCGGGGACCTCGAAGAGAATTGTCCTCTTGCCACTTGCTGCCCCCTGTCTGGTGCCATGGCAACGTGGAAGGGCATATTCCTTTATAGTAGCTTTTTTTGGAAGGCCGGGTCTTTCAAGTGAAAAGGCCGGGGAATATCTACTTTTAGTCAGGGGTTGGAACGATACCCTTGAAACTACTTGGCATGTGGGGTTGGAGGGGCATGCCCATCTTTGAGCCCCTGGCATGAACACCCAGGTTGTGTGTCAAGGAGCCGGTCCAACATGACCATTGGTTCATATATGGCCCCATATAATCAGCCTTTGATGCGTATGTCTCCCGTGGTGAAAGTGTTTCTCTATGGAGAACTGAGCTTGTCATAACATATGGCCGCGGGTCAAAATCCCTTACCCCCAATAAACATCCCAATCCCCACCAAAATGGACTAAAATGAGCGGTGCACCTACCCCAAAATGATCCCATTGGTTTTGACCCGCAGCCATATATTGCCAACTGGGTCTGTCATGTTTTAAGGACCCCCTGCCCAAAACAAAAGGTGGTTGTCCTGTCGGCTTCCGTTTAAAACCCAACCAACTGGGGGTCCCTCGCAAAAACAAATCGATTGGAGTTTCAGGGTTTGGTTGACTGGTTTCACAAGGGGGGGGCCTAATGGAAAAAGCCATCCGCAAAGACCACCCCTTATTTGAGGTCTTTGGGGATCAAAGGCCTTGATCTTTATGGTCTTGGGAATCTAGGGATGGAAAACCAGGTTCACCGGGGAAAAACAAATCTATACCAACCAGCACCCGGGTCCCAACCACTGCCTTGGTTGCTTATACCAAAAGGGTTTTAGACAGAGACCAAGCAGAGTCCTGGGCCCCGGGTACTGGAGAGCGACCCGAAGAAACTATCCGTAAAAACGGGGAGGAAAATTCACCAACCATAAGTAAAACCCGGAAAACTCACTAACTTCATCAATTTTGGTTGGCAATCATCCCCCCAACTTTGTCTTTCGGGTGTTTTCCGGGTCGGCCCTTGTATAGGTCCTCCGGTAGAGAGCTTAGAATAAGGGTACCAACTTCTTTCCTGCAGTCCATTTTAGGCGGGGGAACCCCTCCCAACCAAAAAAGGGGAGAGAAGGGCACCGATCGCTGGGGGACCTACTGTGGATGAACGAAATCCTGCACCACCTCAGAAACCCTGGAATGATGATACCCCTGTAAATGCCAACAAACGTTATGATTTCCCATGGTTTCCAAGTGGTGCATGATTCCGTCCATCCACAGTATTTGTTGCACGCAAACAAAGTCGGTTTCCTGGCGATGGCTCGCTCGAGCTTGCGAAATCAATCCGAGGCCTGGAAGTCAGAGAGGTCCACACCTCACGGAAAACAAGCCATGAGTCCATTCCAGATGCACCTGGACCCAACTGGCAGCCCCCAACTGGGCCCACACCCCCTACGTAAAATACCAACGCTTTTTGTTCACGGTATTACAAAAAAGACTGGTTTCCATGGTAAATACGTCCTTTTTTGGTAGAGGGTCGACATGATACCCTGCAAAAAAGAGAGTACTTGGAGCAGGGGGTCGAAGTAGGCCCATAAACAAAAGAGAAACAACAAATAACCAGAATTGTGGACTGAGCTCCCTGTATTCATGGGTAGTTCACAAAACAAGCTGCGCAGTGACCTATGTGCAAACAAAACAAAAAGGAGTGGGAGGCAGAATTCGCCAGCCCCAAACACAGGGGCCAGCTTCCCCATCCTTTCGAACTCCAGGCCCGAAAAGCAGAGGTGGGAGGGTAAGACATAGGTTCCCTTTACAACCAGCAAGGGAGAATACGAAAAATGTGCACTTCGACCAACGGAGGAATCTAAAAATCATTAAAAACACAGTTTCCACATACCACAGTGCCATCTTGGTGACAGAGGCACAGCCTATAAAACGCCATGCCAAGAACCGACAAACTTCGTTCTAGGGGTTGATTCCAACCATTTTTTTCAACCACCGTTCTTCTCAAAAACCGGTAGCTGTTTCCCCAGGGTGTTTGGTGGCTTTTTAGAAAGATTCGGATCCCTGGAAAGAATGGACATGGAAGTGTCCCCTAGAATTACCGGATTTCCAACCCCACAACTCGCCCAAGAACAAAAGCCAACTCTACACTCCAATCCTCACGGTTTTCTGGTGGTTTGGTTTGGACCTTCGGGTTTCTTCCCCATGTGATTTCTCCAATTGGCTTCAACCCCCCCCCAAAACGCCAATCCAAGCCAACTCCCTCCCTCCAACAATCATAGAAGCTGACAGAAGGGTTTGGGAAGACTAGTTTCCTTTTGGGGAAGCCCCCTGTCCACTTCCATGATTGTTGGAAAGAGGCTGATTCAAAAAGGTAGAAGTTGGCCCTAGAAAGTTCTACACTCCAATCCTCACGGTGTACTGGTACTTTGGTTTGGACATGGAAGGTAGCTCTAGGTCCTCCAGTAGAGAGGTCAAAAAGTAGAGGGTTCCCAACCCTCCCAACCAAAAAAGTTGGGTGAGAAAGGGCACTTAGCTGGGGGACCTAGACAACTATTGTCCATCCATTGGTGGCAGAACTGGGGGACCTAGACAACCATTGTCCATCCATTCGTGGCAGAACTGGGGGACCTAGACAATCATTGTCCATCCATTCGTGGCAGAACTGGGGGACCTAGACAACCATTGTCCATCCATTCGTGGCAGAACTGGCTGACCTAGACAACCATTGTCCATCCATTGGTGGCAGAACAGGGGGACCTAGACAACCATTGTCCATCCATTGGTGGCAGAACTGGGGGACCTAGACAACCATTGCCCATTTGTTGGAAAAAAAAGGCAACCCTAGAATTTGTGGAAGGTAGCCCTAGATAGAAAACGTCTCCCAGCGCCGATTTTCGCCGAGGGGCCGTCGATCTTCACCACTGCCTCACACTGAGAGAGCACCTGCCCAGTGGCGCAGGCGCGAATGCGCCCGCTCGAAGCAACGAGGGGGAGAAGTGGAGGCGTTTGTTCCCATGGGGAGAAAGAAAAAGCCATGAAAAGTGTACCATAAAAAGTGTGCCTTAATAAAAAAAAAAAAAAAAAAAAAAAAAAAAAAGCCATTGTTCCTGTGTCCCACTAAAAAGTGCAGCTACTTAAAGGAGCGATCGGGTACTTAAGTGGAGGATATTTATTATCCAGGGTGAGATAAACCACAAAAAGCCGAGCTATAAGTCTAAGTGAGTCATAACCAGGCTTACTCTCACCATTTACCTGACGTACCGATTCGCGCACCCCTGATAAAGACCCTCAAAGTCCCAGCAAGGAGAGGTGACCCCTACACGTTTGATGCAGCATCAGATGGTTCAGGGTAGTTTGAAGGTCCAGGCAGGCTTTTGGTAGTTGAATTCCAAGATGAACACCTTTTTCGTGGGCCTTCTGAATAGACGAACTCATCGTCAAGGCACAAAAAGGGGGGAATTCATCCCATAATTTTCGGGGCAGAGGCCATGTATTCATGGACAGTTGCTTCAGGTCCATATGGCCAACCCAACACCCTGGTAAAACACCTTTCCAACCCTTGGCATGGTAGTCAAGCACTTTGTTGCTTGCAGCCACTAAAAACCAGCAAGTTCCGAGAAAGAAAAAAACAACACCTAAAAATCCTAAGAACCTGCCTGCCAACAGTGAAGACACGGCAAATCCGCTGGGACTTCCTAAGTCCCATCCGCTAAAACTCCCGGGCCTTGTAGCCGTGCGCGCCCAGTCCGGCGCCCTTCAGGTCCAGGACAACCCCCTTCCTGAGAGCTGTGGACCCGGAAGCAGCCTTCACCTTTTGCAGCCTTCACCTTCCATGTGCTTTTTCGCCTGGGGAAAACATGCATGCCCAGTAGTGAAATCGGTTCCTTTAAAACCAAGGAATTTGCAGTTGTATAACTGCTGTGGATGGCCGCGAAATCCAGAAGCCGCACCACTCGGAAAACATGGTTGAAACCATGGTATCGATGGTATTTACTGGGGGAATCATCGTACGTTGGAAAGGGAGCAAAATTTAAATGTTAGCAGTTAAGTGGGGATTTCCCACTAAACCACAATAAGCAAAAATGTAGAATGCTTCCCAACAACGACCATGTAAAGGGAAATCAAAAGGGGGCCGAAGGCATTGCGGCGGGACTAAAAAAACACACACGCCCTACAAAAGTCAAGGCCCCACACCCTGAAATAAAAGATTGATTCGCTTTGGCAAGTCACTGGCCTCATTATTTTACCATCAGAGTCACCCCCTAAGTCTTTCTTTGCGACTCGATCAGTGCAACTAAATGCGCGGCGTTTTCTTGTTAGAGGGGGTCAGGCCCCAAAAGCAGCAACAGCAGTGGGTCCCTAAGTGGTGGGTTGAGAATTCGAAACAACCGATTGCATTTACTGACTTTGATAACCCCCAGAAACCATCCGAATAATCACCTGCAAGTGAGCTTCGGCAAACATTGGCTGACGATGCCCGCGCCGCAGTCGCGCATCCTGTCCGACCGGGCTGCGAAGGGATCAGGCGTGGTCGGCGCAGTGGGAACTTGGCTCTAAACATGTTGGGTACTATCAAAATAACCGCCACTCCCTCGGAAATGGATGGTTCACTGTTTCTCTTCAGCACAGTCCCAAAGAGACTATCATCTTCCATTTGCTTAAGCTACCTGGACAAAAATAAGCAAACAAAGATCCAGTAGTGATGGAATAGTGATAGATCCCCTGTAAACACAACAAGGGGAAAGAACACAACATATTAATGTAATATCAATAAGTAACAAACACTTTAAACAGCACAATAACAAAAATGACAAGCACGCGAAATAAACAAAACACATAAAACCACAACACAATAATAAAATAAAAAAAATAATCATAATAATAATAATAATAATAATAATAATAATAATAATAATAATAATAAAAACAAACAAAACAAAAACACCACAATAACAACTAAAACTAAAGTAACAAAATAACTCAATAACACAACTAAAGCTAAACTAACCAAATACAAACACAAACAGCCAAATAGCAAGACTAACAAAACAGAACATCGCCAACTAACAAAACTAAAAAAAACTAACAACACAGAAAATCGCCAAATCGCAAAACACATTTAAAACAAATGGAAGTCATGGACCCTTTCTTTGTCACGGCCTCGAGGATCCCAGCTGCAAGGTGCTGCCTTCTTCGCCTGACGTCGTCGCCCGGTTCGGTACTCCCAGGTGACCCTTCGCCATTCTCCTTTTGGGCTTTAGAGGGCTGGCAACAGCTAGGCCCTCCAGACTTTTTGGAGCCTTACTTGGGCTTTTGATTTTGGATTTGAACTCCTAGGATGGGAAGGAAACCTAGGTCCTCCAGATTTGAGAGGTAAGAAGTTGGTACCAACGATTTTTTCAGTTGCGTCTATTTTAGTAGGGGAACCGAATCTCCCCGAAAAAAGAATCGGTAAAAGGGCACTACTGGGGACCTAGATAAGTTTTACCAGGGAACCGGCAAAAAGTCGTTGGACCTGAATGCCCATCTTGATGCCAAAACCAAAGGGTCCCTAATCAACATTACATGCCCATTGGAGCTGGAACAAAACACCCGTATTAAAACTCTTATCCCAAGTTGTTTTCATTGCAAATCCAAGCGGCGGTCTTCACAAGCATGAGGTGCCCCTTTAAGTGTATGAGGTCTCATGTGTAGACACCGCTGCAAATTGTCTGCTAACAAACTCACTCGGCAAAACTGCTGGGATCTGCAGAAAGAAGAAAATGCAAAATGCAGAAATGGGCCACTCCTGCTCCAAGCAGTTTGGGGGTATCTGCGGGCTGCGCCCGACTTGTGCGGGACTTGCGCGAAACTTGCTGATCTTTGGGTCATCATGACGATGACGATGACGATGACGATGATGATGATGATGAATCACTCTGTCACTTGCGCTTCACTTGCGCTGTACTTGCGCAGCCCCATGTTTGACTTGCGCGGCCGCTCCTGCAACACACTCCTGCCCTTCAAATTACAAGCGGCGGTGCAGCTAAATTGATAGGTTCAAAACAACTGGGATCATGCCTTACATTGGCACATGCAACAGGTTTTCTTTTTCGACTCATTTACTCTCACAAGAACCGGGGATATGGAGCTATAACAGCAGCTAAGATTCCCCCTCAGAAGGGTACCCTCAACACACACACACACACACATTCTGGTGCAACCTAGATCTGAAAACAGTGATGTGCTGTGGTGATGTGCTGTGCTTTTTGTGAAGTGTGCAGCGAGAAAAGTGTGACGTGTGCCTTGTGGAGGTCATAAGGAATCATGTTTCCCGAAATGTGTTTTCATGTTTTTCATTTCCATGTAGAGCTTTTCATGCGTTTCATGCTTCCAGAACGTAGAGGTCATACCTTCTCCTTGTGTTGTTATATGGCCATGGGTCAAAATCCAAATCGTACACCCAGTGAACATCCCAATCCCCACAAAATTCCGACTAAAATGGGTGGTGCACCTGCCCCTGTAAAAGGGTTTGACCCACCGCCATTTGTGTGTTGCTTTTGGTAGTCTGGATGTTCTTGTACTGCCTCCGTTCTCAGTAAACCTTGCCCAGGGGCCACGGGGAGCAAAGGGGTGAATTCCTCTGGACTAGGACGCGGCTCTCGTGGTTTTTTTTGCCCCTCCCCCTCCTCCCCCCCAGCCCCCATGACACTAGAAAGCTTTGCTTACCAGGCAAGCATTAGTTGGTGGGTTCAGTTGGTGATTTTGGATTTGGATTTAAACCACCCAACCTTCCAGTTGCTGATGTTCCTGTAAAAATACCAATGGATATCCAGTAGTGATTGGATCCCTTTAAAACCACAAAGGGAAAAATACTCTTCAGCAATTGGAAGCAAACCAACCAAGCTCCAAACCTCCAAACCGATTCGGCTTCAATCAAGAGCGAAGCTCAGCTTTGCAAATCTTGCAGGGCAGCCGTGGAGCTGAACTCACAGTTTCCGGCTTCGGAAAGCAAACAGATACCACACACCTCAGTCCCTTGCCATCGATACGTTTGGCAAAAAGAACAGCAATAGATTCCCTTTTGAATCCAGCAGAGCAGAAAGCAGAAAGCCGAAGCAGAAGCATATTCTGCGAAAAGCACAAGGCCTAAAATCCCAAGGCCTGAATCTTGTTGGGGCTCAATTTGGGGGATCTATGGCCTTGGGCTCCTAGGGATATGTGAAACTCATTCGTCCAAGGCAAGGAGTTCTGTAGCGCCCGCTTCCCATTCAAAGCTTGCTGGTGCGATAGGTAGGGAATGAGGGAATAAACCCAATAAACACAGGGGTCCCCTTAAAGGAAACCACAAGAAATGGTTTATAGGCTATAGGGGATGATTTTCACAAAAAAAAACACGGCCCACGTCGGAAAAACCCGTGGCTTTCCCGCGTCGGAAAAACTCGTGGCTTTCCCCCGCCTTGCCGGAGCTTCGTCATGTCCAGCACCCCGGTGCCCACTGAGAGCCTTGCCCGCAGGAGCGGGGGAATGGTCTGGTTCGTTGAAGCCTTCGTTTCGGGTTGCTGGGAAGAATGCACATCTTCCGGAAAAGTTTTTTCGTTGTCTTGCTGGTGCGAAAAATTCCTTGTGGTTTCCTTTAAGGGAATCCCCAGGTTCATTCCCTCATTCCCTATCGCACCAGCAAGTGTTGGTTGCTTGTGCTGGTGAACGGAAAATGTGTGCTTATGTGTCTGCCTTTTGCTGGGGTTCGGAGCAGCTCTCAAGGAGGGTTGCGGATAGCAGGTTTTTCCGGCTGTTGGGGATACGACCTGGGCGATTCAATCGGCAAGCCGCTGGTTGATGGAAAAATGCAACTCCACTGGGCCAGCATTCAACCAGCTCCACTCGGCTTGCTGGTGCCCAGTAGGGAATGTTCAAGGAAACCGCAAGGGATGGTTTATAAGGGTCATTCCCTCATTCCCTGCTGAGCGCCAGCAAGTTGGTCAATTTTAGCCATTACTTCATTTAATACAAGCCTTGGTGGCTATGACCCTCTGCCCAAGAAGCTTAATGCTTTTGCGGCTTAGCAAACACATAAAGCAACATGAAGACCCACAGAGGTCAAGGTCAAAGATCCAAGGCACCAGCCGTTCGCAAACGTCGACCCTGTGCGAACCTGAAGGATAATTGCGTGTTAAACAGGTGTCTTGCAAAATTAGGAGAAACAACCTGCGCACAAAATACGCACCTTCTTTATTTAGGGTATGCTTTGAGCGAACTTTTGCCAGGGTAGATAGATACCTCCTGTTTTAGAACAAGATTGACAACATAGCCTGAACGAGTGGGGCACCTGGACCCTCCAACTAGACATCACCCCATCATTTTGGGCAAGAGCCAACATGTTTATGGGCAGTTTGAGGGTTGAGGTACTCATCCCTGGTTTCCCCTATTTGGAAACTGAAGCAAACCACGGTTGCCAAGGACGCATTTGCTGTTGACACCCCAAAGTCAGTCATGATCGGTCTTTTTTGAAACTCGGTGCGTCCTTTTCAAACCAAATCCACGAAGCACCCAAAAAGCTTTGAGTTTTCTCACGGGATAAGATGTCCAAAAGGCATCCCCACTTGGTTTTCAGCCACTTACTAACTTGGCAAATTGTCCCAGCCACTCACTAATCGGGGCTGCCCTCAACTTTTAGTGGATTGAATGGAAACTACCACTAAACACTAAAAAACTAAAAGGCTAAGGAACCGGATGGCTGGGAGCCACCAAGTAATGTCGACCCCTGATGCATAAACCCCGCGTTTAAAAATCAGGGCCTGCTTGATGGGATTCCTATCCGCTAAAACAAGCAACGGAGCGGCTCAGATTATTGAGGGGTCAACATAGATTCAAACTGTGGATGGACGAAATCCAGAAATCGCACCACCTGAAAAACATGCATAAGGTTTGTTTGTATGTGCAGGGGCATCATCATTCCAGTGTTTCTGAACGGTGGTGCAGGATTTTGTCCATCCACAGAATTAACAAGTAGGGCCTGCACCCCAAAACCATTGGCAGTAGAAAATCCTATGATACCTCGTGGACCATCCTCTGACTACTTTGTCCCTTTAAACGAGGCTCCTTTGGCATCGAAGTCTAAGCTTCTTTACCGACACAATGGTCCAAACCCAAAGCAACTATGTCTAGGTCCTTCAGTAGAGAGGTTAGAATAAGGGTAACTTTTTTTTCTGTAGTCTATTTTAGTAGGGGAACCCTCCCCAAAAAACGGGCAGAGAAGGGCACTTCTGCGAAACCGAGATTCAAGCGGCAAATTTGGCTACCCCTACGTAGCTGCGGAACGCCCTACCAACCACCGCCTGAAAAAGAGCGCCTGTGGATATATTCTTGACGGGGGATTTGGACCTCCAGGGTTGGTGTCCTTCTGGCTTCCCAAATCTAGGAGACCCCCAAATATGAAGGCCTATTCCCCTTACCCCTTAAAACTCCCAACTTCCTGGGGAAGTTTTCATCTTTCACAGACATATAGACCCCATGCTACCCCCCAAAAAAGTTGAGAAAAGCTTTGTGTTTCTAAGAGGAAAGCTTCCCCCAAAGACCTCCAAGGTCTTGGGGCCCTGGGCTCGGGGCCCTTGAGTCGTGCCAAGCTCGGCCAAGAAGCTTCTTCACCGGAGACTCCTTCAAGCGCCGGCCCAGCGCAATGCCCGCCTCCGCGCCCGAGTCCTCAGCGAAAAGCGAAGAGAAAAGACCTCCGCGTTGTGCCGCAGCCGTCCGGCTTGGTGGTTGAGGGGGGATGGCTTCTACAGGAACCAGAGCTTCAAAGCCTCAAGCCGCCTATCTGGACAAAAAGAACCTGGATCCTCAAACTGCAGGCAAAACATGGAATTCACCCTATGGCAATAACCCATTTCTTTAAAGGGCTCTTTGAGGGTCCAGGCACTTTGTACTTGGATGTTCGGAGTCAAAAACGCCACTTGGGTTATAACCCAGTAATACCAGAATGAACCCCACAATCACGGGGACTTAGAAGTGAATTATCTCGCCTGTACCAACAACTTACTCGCCAAACACTCAAGCAGGGAGCCCAGCCGGCTCCAATGCTTGGATTGGTGGGTGTGATGGTGAAACCTCTGCGCCAGCCAGGGTCTCAAATTCCCAAACCATTCAAAGCTGGATCCCCCCCTCCAACAATATATATATATATGGAAAAAATGGGGAGGGAGGGTTGGTTGCAAAAACTGTTTTGCGGTGGTTTCACCCACCAACCGCCCTTCTGGTGTTCCTTAGGCCGCGGTTGAAAACCAAAGTGCCATTGACGGAGCCTTCTTTGGGCTCGTCAGGTTGGCTTTGGCAAAGACCCACGCAACACCCGAAATGAGTAACCAAAACCCGGTATTAAAACTCACTTGCTGAGTGGATGGCCCAAAAGAAGTCCAAACTTTAGATTTACCACCAGAATGGTCTTCCCAAAAAGTTTATAGTCCACCAACTCAGGAAGTGAGAAAATGGTCTACCCAGAACCATGTGAAGAATTAAGAAGGCGGCCGAAACTCTTTCTGGCGACTGCCCCTGACTAACCTTCATCTACCCGGGTTTTCATTGTGGCTAAAATGTTCAAATAGATCAAAAGAATCCCAAAAACCATAGGGAGGTCCACCTCACCCAGTTAGAGTGAGGGGCAATGCACAATCTTTTAAGAGCAGGGTACTTTGTAAGTGGGTCTTACCCATAGTCCTAAGCCACAAAAGCCATGTTATGAGTCTCCGTTCTGATATAGCTAGGCCTGACCACTCACAACTAGGTCCTCCAGCAGAGAGGTTAGAATAGGGGTGCCCTTTTGTCTGTACTCTATTTCAGCTGGGCCACCGAATCTCCCAACCAAAAACGGGTGAACAAAAAAAGGGCACCGATCGCTGGGGGGCCTAGAAGCAACCACCCTTTTTGCCACTAAAATGATCCAAACCCCTAAAAAGTGACAAAAGTTCCTCTCAGAAAGGGCTGACAAAAAAAAAGCCTCCGCCCCTTTCAGCAAAGGCCGTGGGCGCGCTGAAACGAAACCCGCGGCGCCCAGAAGCCGCTCAGGTCCAGAGTTTCCAGGGGGCTGCCCGCCAGCGCAAGGCCCAACTGGTCGTAAAGCCTCGCAGGAGCGGAAGAGCGTCTTACTTGGAATTCGGACCCCAGCAAAAATATATATATATATGTATTTTTTGGCCTGGTTAGTGGAAAAAGGGAACCCCAGAAAAGCAAGAAACTAAAAAGGGGAAGTAATTCTGGGAAGGTTTGGTTGGGATGGTGTCCACCATTCCTTTTTGGAGGGGACCTCCAAAATGGAGGTCTTCCTCCAGGGTGGTCAACCGCATTGGGCGTTTTTTGGCTCCGAGCTATTGAAGGCCCAGGTCTCAAGCCTCCAAGTTGCAAGTCAGCCACCCTTTGCGTGTCATCGAACGGCCTCGTTCCATACCTTTTCCATGGAATCTAAGATGGTGCTCATTTAGTGGAACCCGGCAAAGGTTTGGCTGGGATGCTGAGAAAACGGGTGGCCTTCCAACCTAAAACTGGTAGCCTGGCTGCCACAAACGTTGTGGACCATGAGGCGTTGAACTACTATCTGGAGGAACTCAAACATTTTGTTGTAGGAAGGGAACACGACCATACCCGCGAACAGATGTTGATGAGGGACCAGATCCCAAGTGAGGTCCTTCATGTCCTTATTCCCTTGGCAATACCAAATGTTGGTAGTTTGAAAAGCCAGGCACCCGTGATTCAGTGATGCCAGTGAGGGTGTTCGTCACCAGGCAACTCAAGCATCAAGAGTTGTAAGTTGCCCAAACCCCTGGAAGCTGGTATGTGTGGCCATCCATGTCTGCTTTTGGTCCCCTGAGGAAAGAAACAAACGAGCACTGTCGATGTCCTTTTAAAGCCAGGCCTGAAACAACCATCTTAAAATTGGGTTGCCCCTGTTTTTGCGTAGTTTCCGGCCCATACACATGGAATTGGTTACTGAGCAAAATACGCAAGCTTCCATATGATCTTCATATCTGGAGGAAAAGCCACCTAGGGCTGGGAAAGAAGAATGACCCCCTGGAAATTATAACTTTGTTTCCAGTAGTGATAGCTTCCCTTTAAAACCAACAAGGAAACATACAAAGTATTCTGCAAATGCAAAACAAAGGCCAACTATGGCCAACTCACAATATGACTCACTTGCCAGGACCTTTTGAAGCCTTGGACCACAAAGAGAACACACACACACACATGCATTAAAATGTCGGTTTTGAACTGCTGAGATGATGTCAAGTCGTTTCCAATCCCCAGAGACCATCGCGAAGATCACTGATATATATATATATATATATATATGTGTGTGTATGTAGCCAAGCCAGCGAATTCACCACCAAACGCACTTTCTCCCCCATCTGGACCTCAAAGCACCCATCAAAAGAGAACCATCATATTGTGGCGCCGGCAAGATCAGCCTAGCTCCTTTCGTGTCCGGGCCATCGCAAACCGTTTCATAAACTGCCCCCCATGGACCTGAAAGCATGGAACGCCCCAAACCAATCCAAGCAGTTTTTCAACGCTAAGCGTCACGAATTCAAGCCATCCAATCCACGACCCCTTCTCTAGTTCCAATATCACCACGTGCCAAAGGCCAACCTTCTTCACAAGGGAAAACCTGTCCCATGGTTGATGAGCTCCTCTCTAATTGTTGACGGGTTTGGGGTTGTTTGGAGGTTTCCAACTAAGGGGTACCTGAGTTGACGAACGGCGGCTGGGAAGCATCCCAAGTGCAAGAAACAAACACACGAGCTTTCCATCATGCGGTCCCTTTTTGTGAGGGAACCCCTGTTGGGGTTATTTCAAGGGAATCGAAACCACCGCTTTGCCGGATTCCGACCGAATGGTTCTGAGAACAATTCTGCTGGTGGGTTGGCGTATTGATTTGCCCCTTGCCCCGGCAACTCCGATTCATGCAGCCTAATGGGAATCCTAAGTCAATGAGCCCATCCTACCTTTTTCCAGGGACCACCCAGAAAACTAAACGCGTGAAAAAGCAGAGCAACCCCCCCACTATTTCCGCTTTAATCCGAAGTTGACATTGCGGAGCTAGCTGGTGGAAACCAACATGTAAGAACAACCCCTCTTTTGGTGCAGCCCATGAGGAATAAAACATTTGCGGATCTGTCCCCTGGGAAAAAGCAAATTTCCGGTGGCTTCAAAACAGGGGACAATAACAAGCTATATTCTGATGCAACTGTGGAAGAAATTCGCTTCGCACCATTGGGGATGGATGCACCTGCTCACTTCCTGTGGATGAGCCAAACAAGTCTGAACTTCTGATGTTCCACTAAAATAGTCCAAACCCAAAAAGTGTTTAAAACGTCCGAAACGGAACTCAGGGAGTGAGCCTACTGTGGATGGACAAAATTCTACTATTTACGTTGGGCGCAGGCTGAGCCCAAGAAAACAACCTCAGAGTAGAGAGGGCCCAAAAACAATCGGGAGCCTTAGGGAGGGTCAAACTATGGTTAACTACCAACTCGTGCCTCCTCCTTTTCATTTGGTTCAGACCCCTGGAACAATATTTCCTGTAGTGAAGAAGTTCCTGTTAATACCAACAATGGAAAATACAAAGTATTCTTCAGCAAATGTTAAACGAAGGCCAACTATGCAACATAACTCGCTTGCCAGGACTTAACCTTTTGAAGCCTTGGACCTCATAAGCAAATGGAAGCTCTTGTTCCCCACTTCCCATCGCTTGCTTGCGCGCTTGCGCGCAACAGCGGGCCGAGGCGCTCCACTACCCCGGCGGTGTCCGATGCCAAGGCCTGCCGCATGGGATGTGGCCAAGACAAGTCGGGGTTGGCATTGGAAGGGGGGCACAATGTTAAGTTTAGCAGTTCAGTGGGGATTCATGATGTCAGGGTTGGGGGGGGGGAGGTTTCCAACATAAAAGCTCTCTGTCACGCGGATTGTGAAATTCGCGACAGTTTTCATGATACACCAGCCTGCCGCCTGTGTAGGTGAAGTACCCTAGGTGTACTAAACGGAATCGAATCTGTGATGCAACAAAAAGGGCCTAACCCACAAAGATCCCTCCCCGTTGTTTTTCAAACAGGGATCCCCGAAGATATCGCAGTGGGGGAAAAGCCCCGAGTTGCCCACAACCCTGCGTGTCAGTGCTAGGCCAGCCACTACTTAAAGGAACGATCGGTACTTGTCGTCCGTAAGCGTCCGTAAGCCTGGTTATGAGTGGTTATAAGTTTCTCAAGTAGGTTATGACCAGGCTTACTAACTACCCACTTGCTAAGATTAAATAAAAGGTGATCAACTTTTGGGGGCGACTAAACATGGACCCATGGGGAAACCACAAGGTCAAAGGGTGGGATCTGGACAAGTGAGTAGCCCCCTTGAAACCAACTGCTGAGTTTGATTGAAAAAGCAGTTTCCCAAGAATACGTTCGCCTGGCCTTAGTTTCTCGTCCGAACCCCTTGGAAGCGGGGTAGATATGGAAAGGCGCCTGCCATGGTCCGACATCGCCTAGCATTAGCATATCTTGGCCGGTCGCTCATTTCGTGGGCCATCCTGCACCACGTTTTGCACGGGCGGGCGTCAAAAGACCCCGCCTGATTGGCCAAGCGGAGCTTCTTTAGCTGCTTGGGGCGGTGCTTAAGCAGCAACTGGACCACAAAGTAGGCCTCAAACAAACGCAGCCCAGCTTTGGCTCATGAGCATGTGGGTTGGGGGGTGCCAAGCCCCACCCAAAAAAAAAACCAGCCGAATACCGGCGTGCCAGCAGGTAAAGGCACCGCGCGCCATGCGCGTGGGCATTGGAAGCGAAAAGTCACGCGCCGGGGACTTTCAAAAACTTGGTGCTGACAAGCTGGGGCTCAAAGGCATGCCCGACGCAAACTCAAGAATTTGCGTGTCGTCCTGCGCAAAGAAAAGATTGGACCGGCGGAACAGGGCTTTGTTGGCTGGGGGCCTGCGAAGCCAATCTTACTGGGAAGCTGCGTTGTGCTCGAGGTGAGCAAGCGCGCGCGCATCGTGCCAGTTGCCAAATAGGGGCAGGAAAGCCCGATCCCCCTGTCCTTTGCGGAACGCAGGCTGCTTACCACCCAGGCATGTTTTTGCAAAAATGTCATTGAACTGAGGAGATTGGGCGACCACGAGGGCAACAACGGAGGATTATGAGGTTCTCGCTCAAGAGTTTCGGGTTACCCGGGTGTGGACGCAACACCAGGCTCATCGCAAACACTTTGGTCAAACGAGGCAATAGGCTAACCGGAGGCAACGTGCTAGTAGCTAGTAGCTGGAAGATATGATGTGGAGACATCAGGCGCTCCTGCGCGGCAATTTGCAAGCACGAAAAAGGGGAAGAAGATTCTGGTCAGTTGAGGAACCCTGTTCGGAGGAAAAGTCGCAGCCCAGCTCTGACCAATTCGGCCGAGCAATGCCATAAGCGCGATTTGAGGCATGTGGGTGTGTCTGTTAAAAACGGGCACCCGCAAATGAGTTCTCCTTTAAACCGCCCAAAAGCTGGGTGCCCCCCCTCCAAAAAAAGGGGATCCTGGATCGCCAGTGGCTGCTTTTTGTCCATGAACTTTACCCCAAAAACCGATCGCAACAGTGACTGAAAAAAAAGAAGGCAATCGCACTTTGGCTATCTAGGCTTGGCCTGTGCAAACCTTAAGCTTCTTTGCGCCGGGAAACGTGCACCTGCGAATCTTAGCTCAACCAGCCGATGGTCCGGAAACCTTGGCCCTCTTGGCCAAGGGGTAGGGGAGACCATGGGTTTGTCAGTTGGTCTCATGTCGACCCTCTACTAAAACTTACCCCTTAAAACTCCAAGCCCTGGGGAAGTTAATCTTTTACAGACATATAGCCCATGTTACCCCCCACAAAGTTGAAAAGTTGTGTTTGTTTAAGAGGTAAGACAAGGTTTTGGTATTTACCATGGAAAACCGATCGGTTTTCCCAAAACTACCCTGCAAAAAGCGGGAACTTTGAGTAGGGGGTAGCTCGAAGCGATTCGATTTAGTTCGTCAGGTGAGTGGTTAGCAAGCCTGGTTAGAACCCACTGAACGGAGACATAAAAATATGGTCTAACTGGATGTTAACCGTGGGTATTACTCGTCTAAGGGGTTTTGTATTACACCCTGGGAGTACACCCCCCCGGGTATTGACCCCATTTAGGCACATTTCCGGATAAAACCGTGGCAACTTTACCCACATACCTGACGTACCCGATCGCCCCTTTAAAGGGAGAACCCAAAGAATGGGCAGTTTCCTTTAAAGGGAGAACCCAAAGGGGTATCCTCGAAAGAAGGCGAGCCACCCACATCAAACCTAGGGATAATGCTCGACTTCAAAGGGAGCTTGTTTCCTTCCGCTCAACCCATCAATTTCTTCCATGACATGGTTGAGGCTTGGCATTACCTCACATGCAATCGAGTGGATTGGTCAGCAACAAATCCGGAAACCTGTTGAAGACCACTATAATTTTGGTCCAAACCCCCAAACAAATAAGCAGAGGCAGCGGGCTACCGTCCTGAGGCCAGGTGCTACAAACAAACTGCAAAGAAATCACCTGATCGGATTGTTCGGGCGCGAAGGACTTCGCGCAAGACCCGAGTGTTCGTTTCAAAACCCAGCTCCAGCTGTGTCTGGGGGCCGGTTGGGGAACGAAAGGTACCCTTGCGGGTGGTTTTAATACTCACTGGCTGAGTGGATGGCCTAACAAAAAGTCCAAACTTTAGATTCACCGCCAAAAAAAAAATCCAACCCCAGAAAGCTTCAAGTCCACCAACTCAGGAAGCGAGCCTTAAGGAACGCCCACCCTCGAAAGTCCCAACTCCTAAGCATCTTTGGGGGGCGGCCTTTGGCGGTGAAAGGCCTTCTTCGGCTCCTCTAGGGCCAAGTTGAAAACCCCACCGTGTTGAAAGGTCCCCCGGTTTTTCTTTCCCGACACGAAGTCCTACTTTGGTTAGATCCGGTGGATTTGCTTTGGGCCCATGGAGCCTGAGAAAAGCGGGTCTTTGGAGGCTTACCCCTTAAAACTCCCAACTTCCTGGGGAAGTGAAAATATGTTACAGACATATAGCCCATGTTACCCCCAACAAGTTGAGAGAAGTTGTGGTTTTAAGAGCTTTGGCACCAGGAACAGTGCAGCAAGGCGCCAGTGCGAATCTTACTCAGCTCACCATAGGAAGGTTGAGCAGCACAAAGGATGGCGGCGCTTGGCAACTGCCCTGTGGCTTTTATGTGTTGTTGCGGAGCGCCTGTTTCTGTGGCGGCAGGGTCTACTGAAAGAGTTGGCTCTTGGGCTGTGTTGTGATTTCCTGCGTGGTTTGCCCAACGAACTTGTGGCTCTGAATCAACATGCACTGGCTGCCCTGGCAAAACTCCGCCCTTAATTCTAGGGCTACCTTCCATGTCCATTCCTTCCAGGGATCCGGATCTTTTCTGAAAGCCATCAAAAAAGAACAGAAGGAAACAGCGATCGGTTTTTGAAAAGAACGATGGTTGAAAACAATGGAAGAGGAATCAAGCCCTAGATGAATGAAACCGGTACCTGAGATGGTCCATGGGCATCTGCAAAGCCAAGAGGCTCCGCCCGTGGACAAGAAAGGCTCGTCTCGGCGGGCGTGGTACTCCTGGCTCAAAAAATCCGATCCGTTACCCAATAGCAAAGTACTGCGCCCTGCCCTGAAAATCCAGGACTTACCCCTTAAAACTCCCAACTTCCTGGGGAAGTTGATCTTTTACAGACATATAGCCCATGTTACCCCCAAAAAGTTGAAAAGTTGTGTTTTTAAGAGGTAAGAGGAAGCTGAAAACCCTGCCCTTTGCCCCTCCAAGGTCTAAGGGAAGATCCGTTACCCCAATCGCAAGGTCCAAGTGCGGCGCTCCGAATCCTGCACTCGACTCACTCGCTCCGAGTTGAAGAAGTTCTCGTGGTTGCTGATGTCCAGCTCTCTCATCCCCATGCCTCGGATCGCCTCCAAGTCCACCTCGAGGCGGCAAAAAAAAGGGGTGGGTTGAGCCAGCCACGTGGTTTCAACCTACTGACTTGCTTGACGTTGGAAGGGGAGCGAAAACTATGTTTTTTAGCAGATAAGTCGGGGTTTCCCACTAAACCAGGGTGGCCGAAACAAGGGTGGAGGCCAGCCACGTGGGTTTTTTCCCTACATGGAGATACCTTAAGCAAGGCAACCACGGAACCACCCCAAATACTAATGAGCAATGGGAATTCAAGTGGTGCGTTGTTTGAACCTGTGGATGGGTGCGAAATCCAGAAATCGCACCACTTGGAAACGATGGTGGAAACCAATTTTCATGAGCATTTACAGGGAATCATCTCCCAGCATGGTGCGGGATTTCGTCGATCCACAGTACCTCCCTCAAACTGCCCATGAAAAAGGACTTTCACCAACCAACACCTCTTTCAAGGGTGGTTTGAGGGTCCAGGTATGTTCAACCACAAATGTCTCACTCCCTGAGTGGGGGCCCAAACAAGACTAAACTATTTATTTTTGCCACTCCGATAGTCCACCCTGAAGTAAGTTGTTGAAACAACCTTCTTCGGTTGCCTCCACCTCCATGCCAATCAGCAACATGTGAGTGAGCCAAGTGTTCTGTTGGCAAAAACGCGTGTATGCAGAAAGGAGTGCATAGATAGATAGGTA
The DNA here is from genome assembly GCA_963377175.1 of Effrenium voratum. NCBI lineage: Eukaryota > Dinophyceae > Suessiales > Symbiodiniaceae > Effrenium > Effrenium voratum. The sequence goes on from CAUJNA010000779.1 coordinate 1,288,512, forward strand.
CCATCAACCATTTTGCGAGTCCCCTAAAAGATCGGGGGGGGGGCAGCTACCTAAAAGTCGACAGGAACTTAGGCACAACCCCTGCTTTAGTGATTCTTGCCTATTTTCCTGTAGGATTTATTGCGGCCCACGGGGCAAGCACCAGTGAGAAAGCAGTCGTTATGGGCTTGACCATGTTTCACAAAAGAACTTAAGCGGTGATTGGAAGGGCGCCACTGCACTAGTGGGAGCTAATGTTAACCCCGGATTAATAACCCCTGGTTGATTAGTAGGGGGGTGTCTTCTTTTAGTGGGGATTCATCACTTTTGGAGGGAACACCCCCTATAATGGGACGGGTTCATTAATCTTGGGTCAACATTAGTTTCTAAGGGCCCCCATTCTCCAAATACTTGCTGTTGCTTTGTGATACTTTTTCTTGAGAACCTGGTAGGGAGTGTGCCTCCTTTTTTACTGAAGGGTTGACATCATACCCAAGCGAGTGTGGTGTGTGTAGCGCCCGTATGGCTTGAAAAGAGCTTGGTAAGGGAAACCACCCACACGCCCCCCCCCCACCCCCTCCAACTCACCAGATTCACTGTGGACCCAAAGAACCAAAGAACACAACGCAGCAAAAACTGATGGAAAAACCAAAACAAATACTCATCCCCGAGTCAGTATTGGGCTTCCTAGAACTAGAATGTATTTCTTTTAGCAGCAGTTGAGCTGCTCAGATTCAGCATAGGAAAAGATTCGGGTGTGCCGCCGCTGTTTTGCTGTGCTGGCCGCTCACGTTTCCACACTTGTCTGCCAGGGTTCCATAGAACTCCCCAAATGGCTGAAAGCCACGAGGGTTCTTCTAAAGAGGTGCATGGGGTTTGTCCAGGGAAATCGGCTTGTTCGGCGCTGAGACAGGGTGTTCGGGTGGTCAGAGTGCTGGTCAGGGTGCTGGTGTTGACCGGAGGTGGGGTGCGGTTTTTGGATGCTGATCTTTTGGGTGGTCAAGTCTTCCATATCTGGTGTCCATGATGGTGCAACTTGCTTGATGTGATCTTGGTTGCTGTTGACCCCCCTGAAAAAAGTTTATTTTTTGGGGGGGTTGAGTTGAAAACCTCTTGATTTCCCAAAAAGTTAAAGTCTAAAGATCCAACCCAATAGCAGTCAAGTGATATGGTAAGTTGTTTGCTGGTTTCGGCGCTCAGCTCATGCTTGGCTGGCGCGTTTTTTTTGCTCACCAATCCTGCGTGCCCAAACAGGGTGCCCCTTTGGAACGAGATTTCAAGGCGCCATCTTCTGGTACCGTTCAAGTGGACCTTCCTTAAAACTACCGTCACGAACCGGTGGTTCAAAGGGATCACGTGAAGACTCGGGGTTCAGATGTAGGGAGCCCCTTTCCCGGACACTGGCTGTCACATAGGAGGGCCTGGAAAGAAAGTAAATCAAAAAACACACACTTTGCCTATTGGTTCCCTGGTGGGAAAATCAACAACTGTGGGCCATCCAAACACCCAGTACCCTTTTAAGATTCCCACGCGAAAAGAGAAAAACAAGGCGACCTTTCTTGGTGGTTGGCTCTCTAAGCAAACCCCTTCAAAAAACAAGCAGCTTTCCATGTACCCTCCAGAACCAGGGCCTGAAATCCAAATCAAGCAGGATGGCTTCCACTGCCCCATGGCATTGATGGTATATACAGCTAGTGGCTAGTGGAAACCAGCTTAGAAGCTTGTCTAATTACCCCAACAACAGCCCACGGAGCGCGAAGGTAGATGGCAGGATTCCTTTCATGTGAAGGGGGGTACAAGTGAAGGACCTCACCAGCTTTCACCCAACTGCATCAGGAACGTCGAATGAGTCTAATGACACATTCTCCCCAGCCCTGCCCCCAAGAAAAAATGAGAATGACACATTCTGCCCGAACCTGCCCCCGGAAAACCTGATGGCAGGATTCCTTTCATGTGACGGGTGTGGGAGAGAGGGCGTAGCTCCCCATTCCCCAGAAACCTGGAGATCCGCTCCAAGTGGCGCCACAGACCTGGCTGAGCTTTGGGTTGGCAAAGACCAGGTCCGCCAACATCCGCCCAGCCTCTCGGATGGGGCGGCTTTTTCAATGGAAGGGGTTCACAAAACTGCAAGTCACCGGACCCGAAGAAACTACCCTTAAAGATTGGGAAAATCTGGGCAGGAAACCCGTGTGTAAGAGGAGTTCGAGGAATCAGGTTGTGCTTGTGTAGGCTCCGTATTTAAGGGGGGTACCATGTGCATATATATATATATATTTCATCTACACATGATAATGTACATAAATGTTTCTAGATGCATGAAAGCCACTAGCTTGGAAAGCAATTTCTTGACTAACCAGCAAACTTGTGCAATGAGTCAACTAATTAAATCAACAACACGTGTGTTTTTCAATTCATAAACTGTTGTTTTTGACACATCATACAAAGCAATTTTCTGTTTGCGTCTGACATGGTTCGTATTCATGACATTCCCCCCCCCCCAAGCGGTGCACCCTTGTAGCCCACAGGCAAGGCTGCCCAGTTTGCGCAGACAAGTTACGTAGTGTTCGGACACCGAAGAAAAGTGACGAGAGTGGGCTTGCGGCCTTTCTGCCAACCCTATCCAGTGGGGAAAGCCAAGCTGAAGCCAAAGTCAGTTGGGAGCGACCCTCAGCGGGCTATGTGAAATTAGCCAAACCTTGCATCGTGGCCTGCAAGCATCTGATCAAGATTGTCTGATATGGGTTGACATACAACAGTGTCTCCTTGTAGAATGAAGAATGACAATATATATATATATATACACATCTCTAAACATTATATAAATACATAAATCATGTGATGCTCGGGGGCATGTTGCTTCTGGACAAGCGCGTGAATCCAGCCCTCTACGTTTCCGTTGAGATCTCAAGGTCTGGGCCCGTTTGGCACGCGGGCCCCCTACGTTGCGCTCCGTTGCGCGCCTCGAGGGGCAAGAAGTTGCCGCGCACATCCAGGATCCCTGCAGCCGGACCCGGGGACCGGAACCCAACCGCTTCCCCGGAAGGAGGGTATATATATATATATATATATAAAAATAAACGGCCAGTACCTCAGCGATACAGTTCTTGTTTACGTTTGATGCGCATTGCGCCGGCGTTCTTGAGCAGCAGTGGGTATTCCCATGCATCTAGATTCAACCAGCCGGAAACCAGTTCGGAAACCTATGACACACACCTCGATCAGAACGGGAAGCAAAACACGACCCCGCGTCCAGTCGAATCCCAGTTCGGTGTTCCCGCAAATGGCCTTCATTCCAGTTGAGAATATATATATATATATTTAGTACTAAGACATTTTAAGACAATATTGTTTTTCCCTTAAACTTGGTTTTTCCCTGAAACTTTTCTTGCTAATATCTGTCTATATCTGGATGAACATCCTGCAGAAGCTTGGTGGTTTGTCCTGGTTGTCTTGCTTCGTCCGTCCCTGGTGCCATCGGTCGGAACAACAAGTGTGGGCTGCCCTAGCAAACACGTTGCTTGGTTTCTTGGGCACGCCATGTTTGCCCCTCAGTTGCCCCATGTCATCAATTAGGGATGCAATAGACGTACATCACCTCTCGGGAACACCAAACACTTGGTTGCTGTTGACCCGAGGGTTCCCTACTAAATAGACTACAGAAAAAAATCGGGTACCCTTATTCTAACCCCCTCTACTGGAGGACCTAGCCCATAATAGGGTCTTGGGTTCATAAAACAGCCACACCACGGAATTTTGCTTCGGGCTTAGGCCCGCCTGTGTTAAAGGAGGATCGCTCTTCGCTTGGGCCCTTGGAGCAGAGGTGTTGGGGCAGGAGTCCGTTTGGTCTAAAGCGACTTCCCTTTTTGGTATTTTTTTCTTGACTGCTATTGGGTTGGATCTTTAGACTTCAAGCTCTTGGGAAATCATGGTGTTTTCCAACGCCCAAAGCTCCCAAACAGTTAAACTTGTTGACCCCAAAAAGGGTACAAGAAGACCTAGTTATTGTTTGGGGGTTTGGGGGTCCTTAGGGTCCAAGGGCTCTGCCATTTTGGAGGTCCGATTCCCCATGTTGACGTACACTTGCAAACTACCGTGGCTACCAGCGCAGAACGAAGGATAGCAATCTGGGCTTCTCCGTTCAGCTTGGCGAAACCAAAACGAAACCGAGCGTTTGCGGGGTATCAAATTTGACAGGCACCAAGAAGGGTCTAAGTATGTCTAAGTATTTTGGAAAATGCGAGAACATCCTCTAAATGGGCTGGCATGGTGTTGAGCTGCATCATTTGAGGGTGGTCAAAGCTAACCTCGAGTGACCCACACAGACCCCCTCACCAAGTCGGACTCCGTCTGAAGCAGTCAAGCGTCGCATGGTGCTGTGGTCCCTGATCGTGTCCAACAACTCCTTTAAGCCCTGCAAGTCCTGGCAACAAGTGCACGGCTTGTCTCAAACTGGGCGAAATGGTGGGCTCGGGGGGGTCCTATGCATGTTCCTTTACAACCATCCAACAAGGGCACCCTTAAGAAACACACCCATCTTTCCCTTCAGTCACCGCTACTGTGGATGAACAGCATCCACTTCGTACCAGTGGTGGGTGAATTATCAACCAGTTCTCATGATCCGATTCAGTCCATCCACAGAATCAAGGGCTTCCTGGACCTCAAACTACCCAACCTTTTGCTTTTATTACGACCCAAAATAGGGCAAGTTCCGCGTTTGAAGTTTGAGGGCCCAGATTTGGGGGAATATATCAAGGGACCCTGATTGCAGGGCTCAATTGGTCAAAGAATCGACGGAATTCAGTCTCACACATCCTGCTTCTTCCTCCCCCGAAGCCCGAAACGTCCCCTGAAAAAAAAAGGAGTAACATATGTCCAGTAGTCAAAACGACTCCCTTTAAAACCAGCTAACAAGCAAATGGAAGCAAACAGGTGCCTCAAGATCTCGGGGAAAAAGGATTTGATCAGCGGTCGGGACCAGTCAAAGAATCAAGCTTACAAGAGATCTGCAGATCTCCGATTTTTTCATCGGAAGCCACTCAAACAACTTTCACAGCTGAACCTCAGTGAGTTTCAGAACGGGAGCTTTCAATTTTGGAACAGGCCCCGAAAAGCGAAGCCTGATTCCCCTGCAACCCAGCGTCGCCCCTGTGACTTTTGCAGCAGAATGGGGTGATGCTCCTTCTGGCTGACGGCTCTGCAGTGACTTGGGGCGATGCTCAAGGCCCTGACCGCAACCAATTGCTCTTGCAACTGGCTGCTGTCAATGCCACAGCACTTATTCAGATCGCCCCAAGTCACTGCAAAGCCGTTGTCCACCATGGCGACAAAGGCATACGGAGTGGCTTGGACCTGCTGGACGCCCACCAACTCGTCTTGCACTTCGCTGCTGTTTCCGCTGAGGGCAAGTCACCACAGAGCCGTCGCCCAGGATGGCGGCTTGCACCAACTGTGCCATTCTGGGGCGATGCTCCTTCTGGCTGACGGCTCTGCAGTGACTTGGGGCGATGCTCAAGGCCCTGACCGCAACCAATTGCTCTTGCAACTGGCTGCTGTCAATGCCACAGCACTTATTCAGATCGCCCCAAGTCACTGCAAAGCCGTTGTCCACCATGGCGACAAAGGCATACGGAGTGGCTTGGACCTGCTGGACGCCCACCAACTCGTCTTGCACTTCGCTGCTGTTTCCGCTGAGGGCAAGTCACCACAGAGCCGTCGCCCAGGATGGCGGCTTGCACCAACTGTGCCATTCTGGGGCGATGCTCCTTCTGGCTGACGGCTCTGCAGTGACTTGGGGCGATGCTCAAGGCCCTGACCGCAACCAATTGCTCTTGCAACTGGCTGCTGTCAATGCCACAGCACTTATTCAGATCGCCCCAAGTCACTGCAAAGCCGTTGTCCACCATGGCGACAAAGGCATACGGAGTGGCTTGGACCTGCTGGACGCCCACCAACTCGTCTTGCACTTCGCTGCTGTTTCCGCTGAGGGCAAGTCACCACAGAGCCGTCGCCCAGGATGGCGGCTTGCACCAACTGTGCCATTCTGGGGCGATGCTCCTTCTGGCTGACGGCTCTGCAGTGACTTGGGGCGATGCTCAAGGCCCTGACCGCAACCAATTGCTCTTGCAACTGGCTGCTGTCAATGCCACAGCACTTATTCAGATCGCCCCAAGTCACTGCAAAGCCGTTTTCCACCATGGCGACAAACGCATACGGAGTGCCTTGGACCTGCTGGACGCCCACCAACTCCTCTTGCACTTCGCTGCTGTTTCCGCCGAAGTCAGGATCGCCCCAAGTCACCACAGAGCCGTCAGTCAGGATGGCAGCAAAAACGCCGCCCCTTGTTGCTTGAATCTGCTGGACCCACACCAACAGCTCTCGTACCTGGCTGCTGTCACCACCAGCGCGAGGATGGCCCCAAGTCACAGCCGCGCCTCCAGAAACATAGAGTGTGAACGCCGCACCTCTGCAAGCTAGCTGGACTTTTTGCACAATGGGATCAATGGTGTCGCCATCCACGCCAATTTCAGAGTAGAGAATGCATCTAGCGGCTGACTTCCTGGACCCCCAAAGGACCGCAATCTTTTTTCTGCCTTTGACCCCAAAAAAGGGGCACAAAGGCAGAAATCAGGAATCGGTCCTTTGGGGGTGCTTTGGTTGTGAACACAAGCTTCAGACAGCGGCACTTCGAGCCTCCGCCTTCAATTCGCGCACGCTCGAGTCCAGAGGACAGCGACACACAGATGTTTCCTCCCACATGGCGAAAGCGACACGATGCAGCCATGGCAATGCAGCCATGGCGAGGCAACATGTCAAAGCATGCAACCAGAACCCAAGGGTGAGTCCGGAAAACCTTGGAGATGTCTTGTTTTGAGGATGCCATGCCCCGTGTGGATGGTTATAAAAGGAAACCAACAGGAAACCAATACCGTCTTCGTTTAAAGGGGAGGTCCCAAAAACACACACACACACACACACACACACACACCCATCTGCACAAGCTTTGCACCGGAAGGGAAGCTCGGGAAGCTCGGCTCGAACATGCGGCTGTCTCAGACCAATGGCAGCTCTGGCAGCAAAAAATCAACCACAAAAAGCTGAAATTCACATTCTAGGTTTTCCAGTAGAGAGGGTTGAATAAAGGGTACCAACTTTTTCTGTAGTTTATTTTACTAGGGGAACCCTCCCCTAAAAAAAGGTAAAAGGCTTTTGTAAAAGGGCACTGGGGGACCTAGACATTGCATCCGCGAGTAAATGGCTGACATGGCTTGCGCAAGCTCCTTGCTTTTCGCTCGTCTAGCCGAGAAGTCAGATCACCCAAATCCATTCTTTGACCCCAAACGACACCAAAGTCTAAGGCCTTAGGACCCTGTAGGGCGAGGGCAAAGTGTGGACCAAATCAGGAAAACCAAAAGGTTAAAAGGACGATTCGCTTGAGGCAACATATATGTTGCACGCCTTCGCATTCGTTCAGCTGGATTCATCACGTCGTTTTTTGCCCCTCTGCAATATACACACCGCAAGAAAGTCGCCTAAACTTCGTGCCCCCTCCCCCCCAAAAAAAGATCGAAAAATGGTGATGCCCAAACCATCCAAAGCAACACACGGACCTCTTCCAAGGCTGACCCTCTGCAACAGCAAGAAACTCAAGGTCGGCGTAAGGCCAGAAACAAACACAACGCCACTTCCATTTGACAACGCCGACAAATACTGCATGAGCTGTCCATGCCCCGCGATAAGGTTCCAATTCACTCTTTCTTTCCCGGGAAGGTCCCGGCTCCTTGCGGTTTAAAAATAGACTGCCATACTCCCCGCGTTTGTCAAATCCAAGGTCTTGTCAAAAGAATCTTTAATGGATAGGCTTTGAGGGCTTCATTCACAGGCTACCCCCCCCACCAAATACCCGCAGTGCTTTAAACGTACGTCTTGGGGGGAAAAAAAACGTGGCTTTTTGAGCAACTACCCCCCCTTTTAGTGCAGGTCTGGCATCATACCCATAACCCAAGTGGCTAACTTCTGGCTTCCGCACTGGGAGTTCAGCTTCTGGGTTCCAATTCCTTTGGTCATGAAGCGAATCTTGACCCCAGCTTGTTGATTAAAAGGGGTGAGTGTCCCTGGGTGACATGTGGGGGATTCAGACCACTTTTGGAGGGGAACACCCCCAAATTCTGAACCTACCAGCACTCTCCAACTGCTTTTCCTCATATCCAAAACCCCAAGTGCCCAAAACGCACTGGTTGGGAGCCGCACTGCGCCTGGACGTAAGCCTCGTAGTAGCCGGTGGGCGGGTTCCGGCGGGAGCGCGGGGGCATCACCTCCTTTGGAGCTCCTCTTGGCCGTGACTCACGACGGGAACTTCCAGGGGTTGATTCTCCACTATGTCCTCCAGAGGAGAGCTTAGAATAAGGGTACCATCTTTTTTCTGTAGTGTATTTTAGTAGGGGAGCCCTCCCCCAAAAAGAATCGGTAAAAGGGCACGACTGGTGGACCTAGTCCATGTTTTTGAACCCTCCTTTGCAGAAGCCAGCGGTGTTTCCTGGGAAACCTGGAGGTTTTCTCGAAGGATCTCTGGAAAGAATGGAAAAGGACCCCTCGATTTGGCTTTGGACACCTCCAATTCTAGCAGTCACTGGATTTCCCTGGGGCTGCGGTGTGCTGGTGCCCACTCTTTCGGGCTTCCTCTTGCTTACCCCTTAAAACTCCAAGCAACCTGGGGAAGTTCTCAGCTTTTACAGACATATAGCCCATGTTACCCCCAAAGAGTTGAGAAAAGTTTGGTGTTTTTAAGAGGCAAGCTTGGTGAAAAGCGTGTCAACATTGCAGACACGAACAACATATGTGATGACGGTGATGTCTAACAAAGGGGTCACTGGATTTCCCCCTGTTCGGTGGAAGGTGGTCCGAGACGACCCTTCACAACCACCCCAGCATTTGTTACACGTGACTAGGAAAGGATCGAGGTACTTCTCAGGGACAACCAGGCTTCCCAACGGTATTCGGAGGGGACCTGGTCTTGTGTTTGTTCATATGGCTGGTTTACTTGCAATGGAGCATCCACCGAACGCCCAAAGTCAACTGCCAATCGCCGCTGTCCTTGGCAAAGGATGTTGCTCACCTGGCGATCGACTCCAAGGCAACCGTTTGGACTCCCCACGCAGACCTTCGGTCCACTCTGATCGGTTTGAGGCTTTGATACTGTGTATGGACGATTTGTTGCACCATCTGAAAAACTCGGGGACTGTGAGCCCCCTGCAAATACCAAACCTCATGGTGGCAACCACGGCTTCCAAGTGGTGCGAAATGAATTTCGTCCAGCCACTGTATGGCTTCAATGCGGAGAAGCATTCATTTCTCCTCTCCTTAAATGAAGATTCAGCTGGAATGCATGTAGCTGGATTAATGTAATGTGGAGATGGTTCGTCCTCTCCTTCAATATGGAAATGATTCAATGTAATTTTGGAACCTTCGCATGGCCCAGCGATGTCCGATTTCAGACTCTCCCCACTTCTGTTGCCTGGGCGAGTGGGCCATAGGATGACGAGGGGAACCTCTACCATCTTGGCAGGACGGGGTTAATTGAACAACCCAGGTTAGGTGTCACAAGGCCCGCCCACCAACAACAACTAAACCTGGACCCTCAAGTAAAAAAAACATAGGTTCTTGCAAAAGAAAATACCCTCAAAAATAAAATATGCAATTGCCCCACAATTATGAGGTCCACATAGGTCCACCCCGTTTTGGAGGGCAGTTTGAAGGTCCAGAAACACGAATTCAATTGTCCAAGTACCACTGGACGTTGGCCCAGCTGCCCAAATTTCGCAAAGCTCACTCCCCATCGTTCGTGGATTCGTCGGAGAAGTCTCGATTTCGTTGCACTTGACACTGAAACCCGGACCTCTTTCCATGCTACAAACACCTCCCCCCTGCCGCCCCCATTTCGTAGCTGATTCTAAAGGAAGAAGCGCTCCAAAAAACATAATGTTGACCCAGGATCTAAGTAGAACCCGTCCCACTATTAGGGGGGTGTTCCCTCCAAAAGTGGTCTGAATCCAATCCAACCACTAAAAGGAATTGGACACCCCCCAATCAAAATCAACCGATCGGGGTTCTGCTTACTCCGGGGTGAACATTAAAGGGAAGCTGGGCGCCCGAGCCCCAGAAATTCAACCTGCACCTCGTCTGGCTTGGCCGCAACAAGTTCAATGTCCCCCCTACTCAAAATGCCATCGTTTTTTTCAGTTGGTATTTTTGGGAAAACCGATCGGTTTTCCATAGTAAATACCAAACCTTTTTTAGTAGGGGGTCGACAATGATACCAACTGAAATCAGTGGGTATTGGGTGTAGGGGGTCCAGTGAGAGGAAAGCGGGCCCACAGCTTTCCCTAAGCGCATGAAAATCGTGCGGCTGTCACGGTGCCTCCCGCTAGATTCAGAGGGTGCCTTGATATCCTTTGGGCTAAACCTGAGGTGCCCTTGAGTCCCTTTTGGTCCCTTGATACCCTTCATAGAGTAATTCAGGTACTTGCAATCCAGCGCCCAGAACTTGAGCGTTCGGGAACCGCTTGGGTCCAAGCGGAGGCTCGCGGGCTCACGGGCTCACGAAGTCGTTCCGTTTTCTTTGGAACCCCAGGATTTCTTTGAACAAGCAGGTTAGCAAACATAATCATTTGCTTGTCTCAAAATAGAGCGACCCAACAAATCGTGGCTTTCCCTTTGGACGGTACCCTCCAACAAAAGACGAAACGAGATCCAAACCAGGTCCTCCAGTAGAGAGGTTAGAATAAGGGTGCGCTTTTTCTGTATAGTCTATTTTAGTAGGGGAACCCTCCCCCAAGAAAGAGTAAAAGGGTGCTGGGGGACCTAGATGGCGCCCTCCAAGAAAAGACGAAACGAGATCCAAACCAAAACGTCAACCGATTCGACCGCGCCAGCTCCAGCGTCTCCAAGCACTCAGTGCGCCGCAGGAAAGCCGCAATGGCCCTCGAGACGATTCGCCGTAAAAAGCGGGTGACGTGTGTATAAAAAGCTGCCGGCTCATCCAGCGGTTCTATACTGTGGATGGACGAAATCCATTTCGCACCACCTAAGAAACCTAGGAATGATGATTCCCAGGTACATACCACCAACACACACTGGCTTCCCATGTTTTTTCAGGTGGTGCAGGATTCCATATTCCCCCGTAACCTCCAAATACCCAGCCTGTTTCCAGTTGGTATCACGCCGACCCTCTACTAAAAAAGGTTTGGTATTTACCATGGAAAAATGATCGGTTTTCCCAAAAATACCATGAAAAAAGCGGGTATTTTGAGTAGGGGGTTTCTGCAGCTATCCCAGAGAACCACCACTGAACTCATTTTTCAGCAGTAAACATCAGATTAATCCATTTCCCTGCTGGTAGGTAACCAAAACAATCGCCCTTAAAATGCTTTAAGAAGTAGGGTGCCTTGGTATCCTTTTGGCTTTGCCTAACATTATAGGGGATTGCAAAGCGAAGTGGCTAAAGTACACCACCGGTGAACCCCAGGAAAACCTAAAGGAACTGGGGATTTGATGGGGACCCCATGCAAAAAGGCCACGCATCATGTTCAATTCGAGAAACTTGGGAGTTCCCCGTCGTACCCGAGAAGAGGAAACCAGTAATTACAGGGACCCCCAAAGGACCCCTTGTTCTGCCTTTGACAAAAAATAGGGGTAGAAAGGCAGAAAAATGGGGTCCTTTGCAGGCACATGCAAGCCGCACGGCGCGGTTCCGAATGGGCGTCTCCATAGCTTCACTGAAACATTCCCACTCCGAATACCCACTTTTTCAGGGTATCATGTCACCCTTCACTCCAAATGTATTTACCATGCAAATCCAGGTTCCAAAAAATGAACTACCTCGCAGGATATCTCGGCTCACCTAGGTTGTGACTTAGGGCCAGGGATTATGGGTTGAACTTGCGGTAACAAACAATGTTTTAACATACAAACAGGGGCTACAGTGGAGGCCGCACAATACGGCACAACCAAATTCAACCACTCAGGGTAATTCTTGGTGAGGGTTTGCTGGTTCCTTCACTTGCAATCTGTTTCTTGCATTCGCGCTTGTCGTTGGCTCCGTTTTGTCTCAGGCTCCGACGAGCATCCCTCGGGGCCGATGTAGTTCTGATTCAGGCACAGGAAGCGCAGATTGCTCACCTGCCTACGGAACGATGCAGCTGAAAGTCATGAGGCCCCCCCCCCGATTACCCCACACCCAATACCCTCTTGTTTCAGGGTATCATGTCGACCCTCTACTAAAAAAAGGCTTGGTATTCACCTTGAAGCACCAGGTTTTCCCAAAGCCCTGTGTGTGTCTAGCTTCCCGATGATGTTCTACGATGGTTTGGTCGGTGTAACACGCCACCCCCCCCCCCCCCCCCCCCCCCCCGATTATATTTACTGTTCCCCGGTAAGGGCATAACGTACATGGATCCGCTGGGTGAAAGAGGACACAAAGCAACGGTGCGACGATTTTGAGCTCATCTACCCAGGCTCTTGAGGGAAAAAGCTCAAAGTAGGTTCCCAGACCCTCAGAATGGATTCCAACACGGTGGGTCATTTCCCGGTTTGAGGCTCCAGGTTCCGCCTAGAGACATTGCCCCGTTTCACGGTTTGTGGGTTTGCAACTCATCGTTTTGATGGCCACCTGAAACCTCAAACTACCCACAAACATGGGGAGATTGCCCTCAAACAAGGGTGCACGCTGTTTTCACGAAGTTTTCACGGGTTGCTCACGCACCTTTCACGGCGTCGAACGCCAGCCTCTTTCAAAAAAGCGCCGGCTAAACCGGGCCCTTGCGAGAAGTGCCAGCTCACCTTTCGCGCCAACTAAGTCCTTCAGTAAAGAGGTTAGAATAAGTTGGTACCAACTTTCTTTCTCTAGTCTACCTTAGGGGAACAGAATCTCCCAACCCAAAAAGTTGGTCGAAGGGCACCAGTTGCTGAAGGGACGGGGGGACCAGGGCCGACCAGGGCGCGCCAAGTTTCGAGCGTCGACCCGAAGCCTCGACATCCAAGGCGCAAGGTGCGGATGGTGGCGATGCCGCTGGAGGAGAGGCCGCCCCCGAGCTTCAGCGTGGTGACCTGAGACCGTGGGATTTTGGGGATGGGCCAGAAAAAATATATAAAACCAAGCGCTTTCAACTTGGCTGCTGTTGACCGACCCCCAGGTGAACGCGAAACTTGGGCAGTTGGAGCAAAGAAACGGAAACCCATGTCTTGGTGGCTGTTGACCGACCCCCTGCAAAAAGTGAGTGAGTGAATCACTTTTTGGGGGTTTAGCACGGAAAACCCAACTTGATTTCAACAGCACTTTGTGCGGGCACGCCTAGGGTTCCCAGAGATGCAGGAGATGCGTAGTCATGATTATCAGCCAAACCTTCTTCTTCCACACGGCTAAGAGGATCCATCCACGCCAGAGGCTCTTCGAAAACGAATCTTTATGGGGCTACTTGAGCTCCAATCTTGAACAAAGAAAGGCCCCCCACTGCAAAGAAACCAGGGCGAAGATACATCCACTGGGGGGATGTGGGATAAAAAATGTGCCAGCCTGGGAAAGCCTTCAACATTGGCGCCTCGCAGGGCTGGGAAACCCTCCGAAAAAGGCAGCAAGAACATCCACTAAAACCAGGCACACCCCGATTCTCCTCTACTATCCACCTTATGCTTTGGGGTCTTTGGGGGTCCAAGGCCTCCGGAAGGGCCTTGGGCTCCTAGACGTGGATTGGAAGTCAGAACTTTTGATTGACCACTGACATGTTCTCAACCCAAAAAGCATAAACCCCAGGAAGTGGAAGTGAGAAAGTGGTCTTCAAGAGTAGCAAAGCTTTGGTGGTTTCCAATTTACCCTGTACAAGAACCGTTTCAATCCCGAAACCACCAAACCATACCTTAGTTTTGGGCGTGCCTTTAAAAGGGGCTATATTGTCTGTTAGAGGTTCGGATAAGAGGGCCTTTCAGGGCCACGTAGCACGGACATTTTAATCAACAATCCCATTCAGTATCCGCTGCCCTTCACCTATGCAAGTCTTGTTTCCGGCTCAGCTGAGCAAGTCTGGCATCACCATGACTTGGCTCATTTGTCATGAGAACGCTCCCATCCCTCATATGGGTCTGTCTCAACATGGGTAGTTCCCCGTTCGCTCCCCCACAAACCCCACGGCAACCCCCGCAACCTTCTGCAACCTTACTTCAAACAAGCTCCGGACCGCTCAACAGCTTGTTTCGAGCAAAGAATCCAAAGGAGCTAGCTTTACCATGGAAAAGCAGGTATTTGGAGCATTCGGGTTTGGTATGAATGCGATTCTTGTTGCCCAGTGACCAAATCACTGGACCTCAGCATGGACAGCACCGTGAGAATGTTGGTGTCGTTCACCAGGTGCCTCGGATTCGTAGGCAAAAGGGCATGAATGAAGCTCACCAGCCCCAGAATGGCTCGCGCAACCCTACTGGGATGATCGTTTGCCAAGATAGTAGGTGGAAAACACCACTTGGAGTATAACCCCCCCCCCAATATCAGGGTCAATCCCATATGCACGCGAGACTTGATTTGCGGGTTATGATCTTAGCCCTTCACACCCTTGTAAGAATCCCTTGGAAGGCTCTAAACACCCCTGTGGAGGGACCTTCTTGGGATTTTCAGTGGGGATCGTTGGTGGATTGGAGGCTTCGGATTGGTTTTCCCGCACGCCGAAAATTTCAGCTTCCTAAATGGTGGCTTGAAGCCCGATGGGCTGGTGGTAACCAAGGGGTGCCTTTCCCCCCAAGCCAAGCCAAACCAATTACGTACGTGTGGCCTAAGGGATTGCTACTGCCAAAATGGCCTTGGGTCCCGATTCCAAGGCCAACGGTACAAATCAGCACCCGCTTCTCCGGAGAAAGACAAAAACAAACAACCTAGATAGCCCAGTTGCTGTCTTTTTCACTCACTGTTGCTGGTTTTTGGGGTAAAGTTCATGGAAAAAAGCGATCGCAACTGGCGATCCAGGAAACGGCAAAAGGCCTTCCCGGAGGCCGAAAAAAAACAAAAAACAACCACAAAAAAAAAAAAACACGCGAGGGACCCTTTTCGGGAGAAATGGGCGCCCGGGTCTGGGCGCTTCTCTGAAGTTCCTGGGCCCCTGGGTCTCTCACTTGGGATCGAGCGGGCGGAAAGTCGAGAAATGGTTTGTGTACCGGGCCCCTACTCCAAATGCCCGCCTTTTTTCAGGGTATTGTTGGAACACCTTTTATTTTCCATGGTAAATACCAAACCTTTTTTTAGTAGAGGCCCGGCATCATACCCTGAAAACAGTAGGTGTTGGGTGTAGGGGGTACCACTAAAACTGCCCGAGCCCAAAACGTAAGTCCAGGAACTCTGTGAGTGGGGCATTTGTCATTGACCCTAAAGTTGTGCGTGGTGCATCTCCTTTTGGGGCTTGGGAGAGTTTGCCGGTCTCTCCGCTAAAGGTGGGGGGTTGAGGCAGGGGGTTTGGGGAAAGGCTCACCGACACTCAAAAGCAGGAACGAGCTGCACACATGGCAAAGGCGACCACCTGCGAACACAACACCGATGTCCTTGAGGCAAATGTTCCTTTGAGCATGCTTCAACCTGAAGACACCAACGGGAAATCACCGATTTCGGACTTCCTACCTATTCCGGAATGCGTCAAATTGTGGATTTGTTCTCCTTTTCGTGTCCCTTTAAACCAACCTTAACATAGGCACTCTTGCTGCTGGGTCACTCTAGTCTAAGGTTTTGGAGTAAACAGGGTCCTTCGTAGGAGAACAAACCGTGGACAAGCCCAATCTATTTCCACAAGGTCCTGTTCACAGTTTGCAACTAGGACACAATGGGATTCCATACTTGTCCTCCACTTGCTTAAGTCCCCTGGACAAGATGAAACACATTCTTCCAAGAGTGAAATCGATTCCTTCTAAAACCAACAGGGGGAAATAATTACACAAAGCAAACACATTTCCTAGGTTCTCCAGTAGAGGGGTTAGAATAAGGTTTTGGTGCCAACTTTTTCCGTAATCTATTTTAGGGAAAGCTAAAACCCCAGCCAAAAAAGTGGTCACAAAGGGCACCTAGCTGCGGGACCTAGCCACATTCTCCATAGTAAATACCTCCTGTTTTTGAGGGTCGACATGATACCCCGATATAAAAAAGAAAAAAAACTGGTATTTGGAGCTTTCGGGGGTACCAACAAAAATCGACATGGTACCCTGAACAAAGGCCAGGTAGTTGGAGTAGGGAACTAGAAATTGAGGGTCGACATGATACCCCGAAAAAAATGGAGCTTTCGGGGGTACAACAAAAACATTTGGCTGTGGCTCAAAAAACCGGTACCAAAATCAAACCTGGTAAGTGGAAACATGGACCAAAACCTGCGGTTTGCCCCTCCTGTATGATTTTGAGCCACACCCATTTCAAGGGTACCAAACAAATCGACATGATACGCTGAAAAAAGGCCAGGTAGTTGAAGCTTTGGGGAAATAGAAGCAAAAATACAAAACCTTTTTTTGAGGGTCGACATGATACCCCGAAAAAAGAAAAATAGAGGGTATTTGGAGCTTTCGGGGGCACAAGAAAAAACAAAAATCACCATATGGAAGTTGGCTCTTCGGCTCCAGCCGTGGCACTGGAAGTCCACGGTGCTGGGAGCGCTCGCGCTGGCCATGTCCTCGTCGCCTCAGACACGACCCGTTTGGCCAAAACATTGGGTGCCGAAATCTGCGATGCTCAAGGTACCCCCGAAAGCTCCTACCCGGCCGTTTTTCAAAAAGGTTTGGTATTTACCATGAAAAACCGATCGGGTTTCCCAAAAATGCCCTGAAAAAAGTGAGTATACGGAGTAGGGGGTAAATAACTTTTAGTGGTTTAATACGGAAAACCCAATAACGTTGGCAAAAAGTTGAAGTCCTAACATCCAAGCAAACTGCACCAAAGAATGGGGAGGGGAACCCGCAGAAAAAAGCCATGCCTGGACCCTCAAACTACCCTTAAACATAGGTTATTGCCCCACAACTTTCAAGTGAATGCCCTTATGATGATTAGTTTGCGGGTCCCGGTACGCAGAAAGACATATGTTCAAATATCTGCTTCGAGTCATCATAATATCAAATTGAATGGAAAGGAGACCCTGTTATAGGGAAAACCAGGTGCCACCGAACAATTAAAGGGCCGGATAACCATTTTGGAGGTCCAATTCCCCCATTTTGACGCCTTCTAAGGCCCACATGGTCTCTCAACGTTGCCCTAACTAGTGAAGAAAGTGGGCCCGACAATCCAGTGGGACACCACAAACGGGGAAATGAGGACTAGGCATGGATGTTGACCCCTGCCACCTCTGCCGCCTGAGGCCCCGGCGCTCCGACTCCGAGTCCGACGGCAAGGCCTGGCCCCGCCGCCGCGTGCGGCCGCGTCCGGCGCTGCGAGGCGCTTGGCGGGAGGCAGAAGTTGCGGGGAGGGCGTCCGCGGGCCTCGCGCGGCAGGCGTCTCTCCACACCAAACATCTCTGCTCTTGGTAATGGTGGCGAAAAACTTTGCTTTTTGCAGACCCCCAGTAAAAATGAACAGAACCAAAAAACTAAAATCAAAAAAAATAGCATGCCAAGAACAGTAAAGCACATACCCGCCTTTGTTTCTCGGGGCATTTTTGGGAACCTGGTTTTCCATCGAAGACATCTCCTTCGTTTAGTCAAGGGTTGACCTATCCTATCATACCCTGCAAACAGTGGGTGTTGGGTGTAGGGGCTAAGCAAAGCCCCGATTCAAACTTGTGGGGTGATCCCCGCTATATTTTCAAAGGTTGTGTGGCATTTGTGGCAAAAGACCAGCTTGGATGACCGTTTTTGCCAATCCCAGGGCAACGAATTACCAGCTTCCTTTTTCCTGAATCCTGGGAATAGCGTGGGTGACGAACCGCTTGGCCGAACATCCAAGAAATGGAGCCCCAGTTGAAGCTCCTGGTTGACGAATAGGTGTTGTCCGTTTTTAGTTGAGGTCCATCACTGAGACAATAGGATGAGTTTATCAATCTCACTTCTTAAGTGCCTGGACTTCAAACTTTTTGGGAAGACCATGTTGGTGGCAAATGAACAGTTCAGACCTTTTTTGGCCAATCCACTCGATCGGAAGTGAGTACGCAATTGTTTAGGGTAGTGCTTGGGTCGAAAGGTCCACGACCCTTTGCCCCTTTGGATGCCAGGTTTCTTCAGCTTTAAAGGATCCACTATATTTTTACCCCTTGAACCCGCAATGGTGGAATCTGGGCTATGTCCGCATACACGAGGCAACCATCGGCTCCCAGAACCCAGCTGCAGGACAGTCCACAGAACATGTCTTGAATGCGGGTAGGTTGCAGCTGTCCCGCAAAAAGCAAGGTCAGGTATCCCGTTTTTGAGTGGCGAAAAGCCAATGAACAGCAGGGATCCGGATGCATTATACACCTGAACATTGCCTTGTAAATGGTGGTTTCCCTTTATTTTGGTGGAAAAAGCCATGTTTCAAATGGGCAAAATGTATCTTTTAAGGAGCCCTGAACAACTAAGCAAGGTATGGTTATTTTGGGAACTGATGGCCCAGGCAATGGGGGGGGCCATGAAGGGGTGACTCGTTTCTGTGACAAAATGAAGCTAGATGAAGTTGTTGATTCCCTAGCAGACAAGGAGCTCACTTCTGATCGAGTGGACTGGAAGAAAAGTCCAGGAACTTTCGATTTACCACTAGGATGGACAGGAACCTCAGACTGGAGCCCAAATTACCACCAAGGATACCAGTATGGAGCCCAAATTACCGTCAAGTATTAAGTATACCTGGACCCTCAATCACCCTTCGTTTTTGGGGTGGTGCTGTGTTGCATTCATGTTTGGGGTGTTTTGTCATTTTTAGGGGTGTTAGTTCCATGTTTGGGTGTTTTCGTTTTTCCATGCGCTGCGTTGTGCAATTTCGCTAGCGGTGTGTTTTACTTGTTTGAATTAACAACGTTGTTGTTCACTGCGCAGGGCTTGCTTGAAAGATGCAAGTGCCAATTCAAGCAGCGGTGCGGACCTTGCTATCACCCAATGTAAAACCTCCAGGTTCAGCTCAGCTGCTCAATGCCTTTGATATTGGAATGAAATCAATCATCAAACATAATTTGACATTGGCCCAAACCAACACAACACAAGGGAAAACAAAAGCCGCGTTATTAGCCTTTCATTTTTGTGTGAGAAAAGCATTTGTGAGTTGCACAAGTTAAGAAGGCTGCTCCGTTGCGTGCTGCCTAGTGTTGGAGCCGATCACTGAGTCGCAAAGCATCCAAGTCAGGTGTTTCCTTTGGAAGCGAGCAGGTGGCTTGGTGCACCACAACTCAAACTGATGTTTAGGAGGGCGCTGCGACAATGCAAAGAACCAACATCCCTTAAAACAGGAGTTAGACATTTCGAGTTGTTTCTTCTAGTGTGTGCGGTCTTTGCGCGGCACACATCACAAACGGTGTTTCATGGCAAAACCCGGTCTTCTAATGGCTTGAAACAGTCTGCCATGCGCAGTTCACCGCATGTTCATGTAATGTCACTCTACTTTCACGACAGTAGAGTCCAAGAAGGTATAAGTTCAATGAACAAATATTGTCGCAACAAGTTGAGAAGGATAGCTTTCGCAGATTTTGTAGCAGCGCGATGGGAGTGATTCCGCATTTGTCCACAGCTCTGTGCCCTTGGGCCATGTGCCCAAAGTTGTTTCAATCTACAAACAACAAAAGAAACATCTTAATTAAGCATGATGTACAATACTTTGCACATCCGGGTATGTTCTATTTCACCATGCCTCCTAGATGATCAAGTTCACATGTTGCTTCAACGGTGGTTCTCTGGCTAATGAGACTCAGCGCAACATGTACCAGTTGCCCTTAAAGTTGATGTCCTGAAGCAAGCATACAGCCAAAGGGTCCAGTCTTTATATGATAGCAGGCAAGCTTGCAACACCTGCTATTCTGCGAACAGTAGCTGTCACTAGCAATTGAATGGTCGTTCCGTAAGCTCAGTATTCTGCGAACAATAGCTGCCACTGGCAATTGAATGGTCGTTCCGTAACGTCCACCTAGGATTAAACATTGCACCTGGAATAAAGACAAACAGGTGGCCCCCCAAAAAATGCACCTGGAATAAAGACAAGCACCCGCCACCCCCGCCCAAATGTTCTGAACGAAAAGTATAAGGAACATGACAAAATGGAACAAACAGAGAAAGAAGAGGAGAGGTAGCCAAGCCAACACCTGGTCCTTAGATCTTTGGTACCTTGTTCTTCAGCTCCCCAAAAATCAAACTGTCCAGCTGCCCAAGAAGTCATGGTTTCTTACATGTCTCTTGTTTAAAAAGGCCCCCAAACTTGAGCCCAAGACTTTATTTCAGGGGACCCTACAATAAAGTCTTGTTGTCTGGCCCCCTGCAAATATACAACTAGCCCAGCGTAACTACCTATGAAGCTTCGGGCTTTGTTGTTAGATTTGGGCCTGCTTCCCAAAATCAAACATGTCCAGCTTCCCCAAGCTCTTGTTTTCTTGCATGTCTCTTGTATAAAAACTGCCTACAACCAAACCCACAAACAACCTAGTACTTCAGAAACTTCACCCCCAATTTGACATTATTTCAGCGGCCTCTGAAATAAAGTCTTGTTGCCTGCCCGCGGCTGCCCGCGTCCAAACAAGTATCAAACGGAAGCTCCAGCAATACAAAATCAAATGGAAACTAAGTTCCAGATCTCAAAAGGAAGCTCCAGCAATGCAAAATCAAATAGCAACTCAATTCCAAATCTCAAAAGGAAGCTCCAGCAAGGCTAAATCAAATGGAAACTCAATTCCAAATCTCAAAAGGAAGCTCCAGGAATGCTAAATCAAATGGAAACTCATTTCCAAATCTCAAAAGGAAGCTCCAGCAATACTAAGTCAAATGGAAACTCAATTCCAAATCTCTAAATCATATGGAAACTCCTTTCCAAATCTCAAAAGGAAGCTCCAGCAATACTAACAAATGGAAACTCAATTCCAAATTTGTAAATCAATCAGAAACTCAAATACAAATCTCAAAAGGAAGCTCCAGCAATACTAAATTAAATGGAAACTTAAGCCTACCAATACTAAAGCAAATGGAAGCAACATTGAACTGGATCTCAAGAGATTATTCTAGGCACCCCCTTTGTTGGGGGGGAGAGGGCCCCCCCTTTACTACTCCCAGGCGGACATTACTCCGAACATAGTCCGGATAGGTGGACAGGGTCCGCCGGACCGGTTGGACGGCCCGGACGGGTCCGGACGGGTCTGGATAGGTCCGGACGGGCCCAGACTATCAAAAGAAAGGTGATTGTTTCAAAAAAAGGAGTTTTGGTTCGGACTAGTCCGGGACGGACGCTTAAATACGCCTTTTGGACGCCTAAATACGCCTTTTCGGACGCCCCGCTGGACGCCCAAAACAAAAAAAGGTGTTTTGGATAGAAAAAGGTTTTTTGTATGTTTTCTCGTCCGGACGCGTCCGGACGCGTCCGCCCGCCCGGACCCTGTCCACCTATCCGAACTATGTTCGGAGCAATGTCCTGTAAATGGTCTTTGTTCGGAGTAATGTCCACCTGGGATTAGTAAAGGGGGGGGCCTCCCCCACCCCAACAAAGGGGGTGCCTAGAATAATCTCTCGAGATCCCGTTCAATGTTGCTTCCACTTGCTTTAGTATTGGCAATTAGACTTGAATTTCCATTTGATTTAGTATTGCTGGAGCTTCATTTTGAGATTTGTATTTGAGTTTCTGATTGATTTAGAGATTTGGAATTGAGTTTCCATTTGACTTAGTATTGCTGGAGCTTCCTGTTGAAATTTGGAAGTGAGGTTCCATTTGATTTAGCATTCCTGGAGCTTCCTTTTGAGATTTGGAATTGAGTTTCCATTTGATTTAGAGATTTGGAATTGAGTTTCCATTTGACTTAGTATTGCTGGAGCTTCCTTTTGAGATTTGGAAATGAGTTTCCATTTGATTTAGCATTCCTGGAGCTTCCTTTTGAGATTTGGAATTGAGTTTCCATTTGATTTAGCCTTGCTGGAGCTTCCTTTTGAGATTTGGAATTGAGTTGCTATTTGATTTTGCATTGCTGGAGCTTCCTTTTGAGATCTGGAACTTAGTTTCCATTTGATTTTGTATTGCTGGAGCTTCCGTTTGATACTTGTTTGGACACGGGCAGCCGCGGGCAGGCAACAAGACTTTATTTCAGAGGCCGCTGAAATAATGTCAAATTGGGGGTGAAGTTTCTGAAGTACTAGGTTGTTTGTGGGTTTGGTTGTAGGCAGTTTTTATACAAGAGACATGCAAGAAAACAAGAGCTTGGGGAAGCTGGACATGTTTGATTTTGGGAAGCAGGCCCAAATCTAACAACAAAGCCCGAAGCTTCATAGGTAGTTACGCTGGGCTAGTTGTATATTTGCAGGGGGCCAGACAACAAGACTTTATTGTAGGGTCCCCTGAAATAAAGTCTTGGGCTCAAGTTTGGGGGCCTTTTTAAACAAGAGACATGTAAGAAACCATGACTTCTTGGGCAGCTGGACAGTTTGATTTTTGGGGAGCTGAAGAACAAGGTACCAAAGATCTAAGGACCAGGTGTTGGCTTGGCTACCTCTCCTCTTCTTTCTCTGTTTGTTCCATTTTGTCATGTTCCTTATACTTTTCGTTCAGAAAATTTGGGCAGGGGTGGCGGGTGCTTGTCTTTATTCCAGGTGCATCTTTTGGTGAGCCACCCATTTGTCTTTATTCCAGGTGCAATGCTTAATCCTAGGTGGACGTTACTGAACGACCATTCAATTGCTAGTGACAGCTATTGTTCGCAGAATACTGTAGCATGCCTTGCAAGCTTGCCTGTTATCATATAAATACTGGACCCTTTGGCTGTAACAGTGAGGGTCTTGGGGCAGTTTAGCGCTGTGAGCAAAGCTTAAAAGCAATATGCTTGCTTCACGGCATCAACTTTAAGGGCAACTGGTACATGTTGCGCTAAGTCGCATTAGCCAGAGAACCACAGTTGAAGAGTTGAAGCAACATGTGAACTTGATCATCTAGGAGGCATGGTGAAACTGAACATACCCGAATTTGCAAAGTATTGTATATCATGCTTAAGTAAAATGTTTATTGTGTTGTTTGTAGATTGAAGCAATATCGGGCACATGGCCCAAAGGCACAGAGCTGTGGACAAGTACGGAATCACTCCCATCGCGCTGCTACAAAACATGCGAAAGGTATCCTTCTGAATTTGGTGCGACAATATTTGTTCATTGAAATTGTACCTTCTTGGACTCTACAGTCGTGAAAGTAGAGTGACATTACATGAACATGCGGTGAACTGCGCATGACACACTGTTTCAAGCCACTAGAAGACCGGGTTTTGCCATGAAAAACCATTTGTGATGTGTGCCGCGCAAAGCACACCGCACACACTAGAAGAAACAACTCGAAATGTCTAACTCCTGTTTTAAGGGATGTTGGTTCTTTGCATTGTCGCAGCGCCCTCCTAAACATCAGTTTGAGTTGTGGTGCACCAAGCCACCTGCTCGCTTCCAAAGGAAACACCTGACTTGGATGCGTTGCGACTCAGTGATCGGCTCCAATGCTAAGCAACACGCAACGGGGCAGCCAGCCTTCTCAACTTGTGCAACTCACAAATGTTTGTCTCACACATAAATGCAAGGCTAATAACGCGGCTTTTGTTTTCCCTTGTGTTGCGTTGGCATTCAAGCCGTTTGGGCCAAGGTCAAATTATGTTTGATGATTTATTTCATTCCAATATCAAAGGCATTGAGCAGCTGAGCTGAACCAGGAGGTTTTACATTGGGTGATAGCAAGGTCCGCACCGCTGCTTGAATTGGCACTTGCATCTTTCAAGCAAGCCCTGCACAGTGAACAGCAAAGCCCCAAAGAACACCGCTTATCGTGACAACACCGTTAAACAAATCCGCTGATGGACTTTCAGGGCTTTACTTGGCACAGAACCCAAAAAAGGTGTTTTGTTCAAGAAAAGGTGTTTCGACAAAGAATGCCATTCTTTACATTTTGCCCCCAAAATTTGGGGTGGTTTGAGACTCCAGGTATAACCATCAGGTCCAGGAACAAGAAAAGTCCAAATTCAAGTTATCAAGTTCAGGAACCTCAGATGCCCAGCCATGGGAAAGAAAGGGGCGCCTTTTTTTTGCTTGAGCTTTTCGTGGAATCGGAACCCTTACCCGAAAAAAATGAAAAGGAAGCAACCAACTGTGCAAGAGGAACTCGAGCTTCCATTTGGTTAAGACCCCTGAAAAAAAACATATTTCTAGCAGTGATAGATTCCCTTGAAAACCAACAAGCAAAAAAACACAACTTAAGCAAACGGGACTCGAGTGAGGGAGCCCCGGCCTCAGCTGCAGAAGGCACTCCCCGAGAACGCTGCCCCAACACCTCGAGACTTTTCCGGCAAATCTAAGGGCTTTTTGTATTACGCCCTGGGACCTCCGCACCCTGGGTGCATCCCGTCCACCCCACATCCGCTTGGTGCGAAATGGATTCCGTCCATCCACAGTATTCTAAGTGTTTTTGTATTACGCCCTGGGAATACACTGGGTATTGATTTCGTTTAGGCACATTTCCGGATAAAACCGTGGCAATGTTTGAACCATATTCTGTGTCATTTCCAAGGTGTAATCCCAGGGTGTAATACAAAAACCCTCAGAGCAAACTCGAACCCCTGGAACCTAAGGCCACGTGCTCACTTGTTGCTTAAAAGGGAAGATGATGGAGAACCAAAAAGGGCGGGTGGAATGAACAAGGCATGGACCCGAAAGAACTACCCATTGAAGAGAACAAAACACACCATACTCTTTGGGCCCTACCCTATGTCTAAGGGTAGATTGAGTGTCCTGGTAGAAAAGTCTGGAAATTGGAGTACTGGGCCAACATCACGGTTGGGGACCTTTTGGACCTCCAATTTAGCTTTTGGCTTGAAAACAGCCCGAGAACACAACTTGGTTGGCGGTCAACAAGTCTGGAAGATCCCAGACTTGATCCAACCCGAATTACCCGGCAATACTTGATCCCATCGGCCAAAGTACTTGGTTGCTGTTGACCCCGCTGCAAAAAGCTGAACTTTTTCGGGGTTTAGTAGAAAACACCTTTATTTCCCAAAAATAATATGTCTTTTTGTCTGGGCAAATTGAGAAAACACAAAGCAAGTGACACATGTAAAAGCGTAAGCTGGCAATCAGTACGGCCTTCGGCCTAAGTCGCAACGTGAAAAAGCACAGCCCTTTTTACTTTTTGTGTGGTCGATTTGAAAAGGGAACCCGCCTCCAAAACAAGGGGAACAAAAGAACACTGACATCACTGGGTGTCTGGGACGACAGCCTTTGCCCCCAAAGGCTTTTCATGAGGATTCGGGCCAGGGTTCTCCTGCCTCCGCGGCGCCAACGACTTTTCCTTCATCAACTTGGACCCTCAAACTACCTTTCTTGAGTTCTTGTCAGCCAAAGTTATGGGGTGCTTGCGCTTCTTTGCGGGTAGTTGGGCCCAGGAACATGATTTGGCGTATCAAAAGGGAGCAAAACCCGTCCTTTCTGATGTTCCTGGGTGCAGAAATCGAAGGGAGGTCCCCCTGCTTCCGTTTGGTTACCCACCAAGGCGAGTATGAAACACGAATCAAAAACTGAATTCCAGGGGTCGAGATCGGGCTGTAACCAGCCAAAGTCCCGGAACTCAGGAAGTGAGGTGAGTTCACCAATCATGAAGTGGGGCAATATCCCTTTCAGGGGTGGTTTGAAAGGTACCTTCAAACAAGTTGCGCACTGCAAGTCCGGTAATGTCGACCCCATATTTTTTCAACCCCTGTCTATTTTTATGGGGGTGTTCCCGTCCAAAAGTGATAAATACCCCCACAAACTATGGATAACTAGCCACATCCCTGCTTGAAAGGTACATTCAAACAAACAGTTCTCTAGGTCATCCAGTAGAGAGGTTAGAATAAGTTGGTACCAACTTTTTTGCTGTAGCCTATTTTAGTAGGGGAACCGAATCTCCCAACCAAAAAAGGGGTAACAGGGGCAGTACTGGGAGACCTTTGAGAAAAATCAGGGCACGTTCCCCAGCACGAATGGCTTTCGCACGATTTTCCTTACTGACAGGGCAGCCGGCAGCCTTTCGGTGCCTGTTTGTTCCATCCGTTGTGGGAAAAAATCCAAGGCGCTTGCCGGAGGAGTGGCGAGACTCGGGAGCTTCGGTGGCCGCCGCTAAGTCGCAGAACATCTGGATGCTCTGCTGCCACCATCCTGGAGATCGCTTCTTGGTTGCAACGACCGACGTCCCGGAGAGTGAATCACTTTTTTGGGGTTGAGTGGAAAACCCAACTTGATTTCAACCAAAAAGTCATCCTGGAGATCGCTGGAAAAGATGGCAAGCCCACAATCGTAGGCTGGGGGTACCCATTGGTTTAAACTTGCTTAAGCCACTGGTTATCACGACGATTTCTTGTGAAGGTGGTGTTTAAACCATATTTTGCCCCACCCTGCCTGACCATGCTGCTAGTCTGGAAAAATCGGACCCCAGCATGTTGTTTTTTTCTTGCCTGGTGAGTGGAAAACAAAGGGGACCCCAAAAAAGCCAAAAAAAAACAAGTAAAAGGGGCAACTAATTCTGGGGAAGCCTGGAGATCGTTTCTTGGTTGCAACGACCGTCCTCCCGGCAAAGAGTGAGTGAGTGAGCAAATCACTTTTTGGGGCTTGAGTGGGAAACCCAACCTGATTTCAACCAAAAAGTTAAAGTCCAAAGATCTGTTGCCCAATAGCAGTCAAGGTTAAAGAGCCCCCAGGCCACAAGCGGATGCCGGGCTGGGAGAATGAGTGATGTTTTTTCTCCCCAAAGATGTAAAAACAATCCTGACAAACGGGGAAAATGGGTGATTGCAACCACATTTATGGGGTGATCTCCAAAAAAACTACCCATAAAAAATGGGCCATTGCGCCCAAATGTATGGAGTGATTTCCAATGTTCATGGGTAGTTTGAGGGTCCAGGTGCATGAAGGCGCAGTCAAGGTGTTGCATGAAGAATTCCCCCATGTGCATTCCGCTGAGACGAAGGGAAGCAACCGGGATGCCCGCAAACTAAACTGAAACACAAGCTCGCACAACGAAGACTTTATGGAAAGATCGCTTCCAAAGCGGGGCAGGAGACAGGCGCTTACGTAAAGAGCCCCCCATGGACGCCACGGGCCGGTAGGACCTGCGGAGGTGCCTCGTTCCACGATCTGCTGCGGCTTCTCTGGGCAGATCAACTCCCGAAGCTCCAGCAGGAAGTCCTCACCTCTGCAACCATCGCAAGCGGAAGTGGGGTGGCCAAAACAAGTCTAGGTGCTCCGGTAGAGAGGTTAGAATAAGTTGGTACCAACTTTTCTCTGTAGTCTATTTTAGTAGGGGAACCGAATCTCCCAAAAAAGGGTAAAAGGGGCACTACTACTGGGGGACCTGGAAGTAACCACCCTTTTTGCCACTAAAATGATCCAAACCCCAAAAAGTGACAAAAGTTCCTCTCAGAAAGTGAGACAAGCGACCCCTGTAGAAGCGAAAGGGGTTGCAACTACGAGTGGGGGCCTACCAAACCAGAAGGGACGACAGGGTGCCACTGAATTGGCATGGGATCAAATCGCTTGCGTGGATTGGCTGTAAAGGTCCTGCCTGGCTGTTGAAAATGGCTGGGCTGTTCAAAATAGAGGGAATCCTCATCCATAATCCCTATAGGGAAGCCACTTTAAAGGGACCGATTCCTTGCGTACCCCAAGGTAAGGATTGAGGATTGAACAACTCAGAATGGTGTTCCTGAAACATGAGGCGTGGCTATTGCCCCCCCTGTGCAACAAGTTCAGCTTGTTGATCCCGCATGATGGTTCGCAACCGTATCTTCACTTTTGGCCTAGTCAAAAGACGCACACTCCAAAAACAAGTTGAAGGCTAAAGATCCAAGCGTAGCAGTTGGTTTTGGCCCCGCGTGGGACAATTGGGTTCTCCCCCTGCAAGTCCCGCAACTACCTCACTTGAATGCGAGTTAATCCAGCATCCCTGTTTTGGAGCGTGGCAATGCCGCCTGCGTAGGGGAAACAGGTTCCAAACAATTCAAACTGCAGCCCCAAAGGGACATAGTCCAAGCAGCTCTTCTGACATTCGTTCAGGCAGTACTCCGCGCAAAGGAACTCCTGACAAGCATTGCAGAAAACGGCCTTTCCGAACGTGGTCTGTGGCAATCGCACCAATTTTTCACAATGGGTCAAATAGCTGCAGAGGATCGAATCAAAAGCATCAAATGATTCGCCAGCCTGTATCTTTCCCTGGCAAAAGTTGCCTTACCATCTTGAAGCCTGATTCCTGAGTCGTTCGACGCCCTACCGGAGGAATCTTCGTTGCCCGCACCTTCGTTTGCCCGAAGGATTCCCTTACATTGGAATTCACAAGGGAGTGTTTGTGGGGGCGTATTCTATTTCTCATTCCCTGCTGAGCTTCTTTTGGACTGAGAAAAATACCTGAACCCTCACACTACCTGGAGTCTCCATGGCCCTCCAAAAATGGGGTCATTACCCGAACGCTCCGGTGTGCAGATTTCGGGAGTCCCAGATCTCGGGCTCTTCAGGATACCCTCCAGAAGTTTGGGGCAAAAAACAAGCCATTTTTTCGCGGGTACCTGGAGTCTCCATGACCCACCAAACGTTTCCGAGGCTTGGGGGTACCACCTGTGCATATGGTTTCTCAGCAAGTGGGGACTTCGAATGTTCGAATCCAAACGTCCTGAAAGGTGAGGTGGGCGAAGCGAAAGGTGTCTTCGCCCTCTTCAGAGAACCTCAGCGAAAGGGGCGGAGGTGGTTTGTGAGGGTCCCAAAAAAAAGCACAATACAGAAAAGAACCTGTTGAAACCTTGACTTTATAAGGCACAATACAGAAAAACCTATTGAAACCTTACCTTTATAAGGCACAATGCAAAAAAAACCTATTGAAACCTTACCTTTATAAGGCACAATACAAAAAAGCCTATTGAAACCTTACCTTTATAAGGCACAATACAGAAAAACCTATTGAAACCTTACCTTTATAATGCACAATGCAGAAAAATACCTATTGAAACCAAGAGACTTCTGGGCCAAGTCAGAAAACCCCCAAAAGGTCGATTCAGAAGTCGATTCGCTTCGGGCGAGAATCGAGCCGAAGGACCCGAAGATCCACGGTCTCAAAAGTTGATCCACCTCCGGCGGGGCATTTTTTTCCGCGTGGGGCGAAGGTGATCATCTTTTGGGCTGATGACTTGAAATGAACCAAACAGGGAGACTAAAGATTCACCTCCTAGGGCAAGGACTAGAAACATGGCCAAAAATGGGGAAGCCAAAAGGTAATGATGATTCTCCTGTAAATGCCAACAAGCACAGGTTTGCCATGGGTTCAATCTGGTGCAGGATTCCGTCCATCCACAGTAGCAGCTCGTACTTGAAGCCAAGGCCAACACGGTTTCCTCCAAGTCCCTTACAAATGGCAATGAGCCTTGAGTTGACTGAAACTGCTGTGAACCCAGCCGCCACAAAACGGAAAGCAAACAGGACACAACAATCAGCACGGTATACACAACAGCCCCGGAACCCTTCTGGATTCCGCACTGGCCGTTCCATTTCGGAAAGTGTGTGCCTGTGCACTTCCAGACTAAATGTTTGAACAACACTCTACGGGTCCCTACCCTTGGAGGATAGGAGCGGGGGTTCAAGAGGATGAGCTCTTCCCATGTTTAACTCTATTCAACTTGTAGTTGGGAAATTGAAGAATCACCCTGTGGACTAAAATCTAGTAGAACCTCCGTAAACAAGGAAACCCCTGCGAACTGAGCCCATGGCCAAGTCAGCAGCGGAAGCCTTCCTTTCCTTAGGTGCCGAACTGGGGGGACGGGGGGGAAAAATCGGCTTGCCCGCGATGGAAACTTGGTTGCTGTTGACCGACCCCTCTGAAAAAAATGAGTTGAAACACTCACTTTTTGCGGCTTAAAACCCAACTTGATTTCCCAAAAAGTTGAAGTCCAAAGATCCAAGCCAATAGCAATCAAGGAAACCTTCTTACGCAGTGGATGCTGGAGCTGGTGTGGTCTGTCCTTGATTGCAACTGCTGCTGGTAAACCTTGAGTTCTAACGTCTTGATGGACACTGCCCCCAGTACTTCTTGCAGGGTTGCGGGAAAGCCCAGCATTTCCAAGAAATCTAAAAACTAAAGACCCTAGCAAATTACCAGCTTCCCTCCAGTTGGTGGTTCGGATTGGTGGTTTGGTGGTTAAGGAGGGGTTTTGCATGCACCCTGGGTTCAAATCCCAAACCACCAATCCAAACCACCAACTAAGCGTTCCCCACCAAATCACATACAAGAAATAAAACAAAGAGGCTCCAGTGGCAAGCTTAAGAGTTTTCGTCCAGCCAACCGTTGAGGGAGGCTAAAATATTTTTTTTAGTATTTGGGAGTGAGGGTTGGAGCAAGAAAATAGCAATCTGAAAATTAAGAGCAAACTGAGAAGCAAGAAAAAAGTGATCCACTTGCAACAGTTGACCAAACAAAACAAGAACATAGTGATCAGATGCTCATCAAATAGTGATTTGGGCACCTCAAAATAGCGAGGATCCAAATAGTGATTATATGGGAGATCACTATTTTCTTGCTTTTTTTGGCAGGCGACAACCCTCGAAACCCGGAAATCTGCAAATCACAACGGGAGATCACTATTTTCTTGCTTTTTTGGAGTGGAAAATCATTATGTTCTTGCTTTTTTTGGAGGCGACGACCCTCGAAACCCGGAAATCTGCAAATCACAACGGGAGATCACTATTTTCTTGCTTTTTTGGAGTGCAAATCACAACGGGAGATCACTATTTTCTTGCTTTTTTTGGAGGCGACGGTCGCCTGCGAAAAAAAAGCAAGAAAATAGTGATCTCCCATTCAAAAAAAGCAAGAAAATAGTGATCTCCCGTTGTGATTTGCAGATTTCCGGGTTTCGAGGGTCGTTGCCTGCCAAAAAAAGCAAGAAAATAGTGATTTTCCACTCCAAAAAAGCAAGAAAATAGTGATCTCCTGTTGTGATTTGCAGGTTTCCGGGTTTCGAGGGTCGTCGCCTCCAAAAAAATCAAGAAAATAATGAGTTTCCACTCCAAAAAAGCAAGAAAATAGTGATCTCCCGTTGTGATTTGCAGATTTCCGGGTTCTGGAAAAAAAGCAAGAAAATAGTGATCTCCCGCTGTGATTTGCAGATTTCCTGGTTTCGAGGGTTTATCACAATTTTCTTGCTTTTTGTTTCACAATTTTCTTGTTATTTTCTTGCTATTTCTGGTCTCTTGTTTGCTTCATTCTTGCTTTTTTAGTGCCCACTGTTTGCTCTAAAATCACTTTTTTTTTGCTTTTTTTCCCACCCGAAACTTGGGATCACTATTTTCTTGCTCTGTTGCTTGCTCTACATCTCACAAAAAAAATAAAAATGCATTTTCCAATGGTTGGCTGGTTTCGCAAGTCGGTTGAACCTGAAAGTAACATCTCTGGTTTGTTTTGTGCGACTTCATCCAATTCTCACACAGACTTGCACCAAGGGGGGACATAAAAGGTTCACCTTTTGGGACCTTGACCAAACGGGGAAAACTAAAAGGGGAACAACTGAGAGCGGCAAAGCCATGTTGCGACCCCAAGCATGGAACCTTGTTTTGGTTTGCCATGTTTTGACCAGCGGAGTCCATGGTATTTGGCTGAGTGGTGAGGTGAGCATACCCAAAGATTAGTGGATTGCGCTTGAACAGTGGATCAGTGGATCATGGATCAGTGGATCAGTGGATTGACCTTGGATTTGGCCTTTGTGTCCAATGGTCAAGCTCAGGACTGGCTCCCTAAGACCCACTCCGCTTATATACAGGGAACGCGTCGCCTAGCCCAAACGGATACATCCAAAATCCAGCTGCTTTACAAAGGAATCCTCCAAAATAACCGGGATTTGGGTGATGTTTAAAGTGAGCCAAATGTATGTGTTAAGCAACCCTGTCTGAGAGTTCGCCTTAGTTTGCCCAGTGGACCGGGAACTTAAAGCTTCACCTTCAGCCTCGAAAAACCCTCGACTTATTGGCAGTGCCAAAAACTGGCTGGTCGTTCAGGACATGCTTTTTATGTCCTTTTCGTGCGGGGGACTATTTCTGCAATGGAACGCCAAAAGGTCATTGGTTTTGGACGGAGGAAAAAATACAATCAACGCAAGCACCTGGGAATCTGTTTTTTTCCGAGCAAATGGAAAACCAAAAGCTTCGGATCGAGCGAGTTCTCCCCATGCAGCCAACTCCCCCCGTTTCGATTGGGGGCGGGGAAGAGGTTCCACGTACCTCTGAGGCTTAGTTCTACCTGAACCCTCAAAGTAACTACCCACGAAAAAAATGGGCTAATTACCCAGAAAGAAAAGAGTCGGGTTCTGGCACCCCATTTTTTTTCATGGTTGGTGAAATTTGAACCTTTTGACAGAAAGGGTTCTCGCACCCCATTTTTTTCATGGTTGGTGAAATTAGGAACATCAAAATGTCGGGACTTCTCTTAACCCAAATTTTTCCTTGGTGAAATTCGACCCATTTTTTTCTCAGACAGCTTCTCCTTTGGCCCCCAGCTCTCCGCCGAGTCTCTTGATGAGGTCTTCCACCTCATTCCACTGCGCGTCCCAGTCTTTGAGGCCGCAACTTGCGATCGCCTGGGCGAACGTGGGCCCATGGGAATGGAAAGGCTCATGGGAAAAAAACATGGGAAAAAACGAAAACATGGAAGCATGGGAAAAACAACATGGAAACATGGGAGAAAAAAGACATGGGGAAAACAAAAAACATGGAAACGTGGGAGAAAAACATGGGGAAACAAAACAGTCTTTCAGGCAGAAAAAGACATGGAAAAATGGGCTCCACCACCGGCTGATTACTTGGTTGACGTTGGGTTAGGGGAGCAAATTTGTTTTCAAATGTTAGCAGTTGAGTGGATTTGGATTTCAATCACTAAACCACCATAAGAATGTGTCCCAACGACAACCATGTATAGGTCAATACAACCCATGGCCATTTTGGACCCTTCAAATGTGCTGAATTGGTGCTGACTTCCCAGAATTGCGCCATACCAACTGGTTTAAAAACAAAAAAACTAGGGGATCATACCAGCGGTTCGCATAACATTCAGCCTTTAAGCCAAATACCCAGTTCTAAGTTGGTATATGTCGCACACCGGGCTTTCCATCGTAGATACCTCCCGGGACCTGAAAGAACTGCCAAGAAAGGGTTGCCAACCAACATGAAGGGCGATTCAAGATTCCCCATGTTTGGAGGGTAGTTTCTTCAGGTCCAAATGCCCAGAAGACTCTAGGTTTCCATGTTAAATTGCCTTTTGCTTTTGGAGTGCAGGGTTGGCTGACACATGGTAGATGTGTTGGTTTTCGAAATGCCCTTTTCTTGCCAGCCAGTGACACTCTTAAAACTTGGTTGCTCCCCTGCTAAAAGTGAATAACTGTTAGTGGTTTAATACGGAAAATCCATTAGTTGGCAAAAGTTAAAGTCCTACTGTTAACCCCGGATTAATAAACCCCTGGTTGATTAATAGGGGGGGTCCGATTCCTTAGTGCTTGGATTCAGACCACTTTTGGAGGGGTGCCACCCCCCTAATCGTGGGACGGGGGTAAATTAGTCCGGGGTCAACATTAGGACTTTGACCTTTGCCAACTCATGGGTGTTCCGTATTAAACCACTAAAAGTTATTCACTCTTAGCAGAGCAACCAAGTTTCCTAACCTCCCGCAAAATGCAAAGCTGGAGCAAGGCCAGGCCAAGGCCACCAGGCCAATGGTTTTATGAGGGGCAAGAGAAGCGGTAGACAGGGCCCATGAGCGTCTGGCTTTCTCCTGCTCCAAACACCCGCCGGTTTTTGGGGCACCTTTTGGAAAACCGGGCTTAGGGGTAGAACCCTGTTAAGGCTTTTTGGAGGGTTTACTCTCATGGGGCCAGGGCCCTCAAAATCCGCTTCAAACACTCTGAAGTTGTTGCAAGGTGGCTCATCTTTTTTGGAGGCTCCGTCCCTCCTTTCGTGGTGGTTTTCATGCGGAGCCAAAAGTTTTTCACCGGAATCCATCTTGGGGGGTCCCTTTAAAATCCATTTCGCACCACCTAAGAAACCCTGGAATGATGATTCCCGTGTAAATACCAATGCACAATGGTTTTCCATGGTTGCCAAGTGGTGCAGAATTTCGTCCATCCACAGTATTTCAGTTTTTTTTCTGCAAAATCCACGTTGTTCTTTTGTCTTTTTGCCGACTTGGTACCCTTGTCGGGGCTCCTTTTTCTCTAAAGGGCCAGCATCTTTTTCCCGGGAACAATCACCCACCCCCGTTTTTAACCTGCGAACCCCGGTAAAAAAGCTGGTTATAACCTACTTATGGGCTGAACAAAGCGAGCCAAGAAAAATTGTCCAGGTTACTAGCTTGGCAGAAGGTCTCATGCCCCACTTTTGTGAGTTGGTATGATCCTTACTAAAAAGAGAGTAATGTTTACCATGGTTTTGACAAAAGGCAGGTATGGGAGCAGAGGGTACTGGCTCGAACACACAGGTTGTGCCCGAGTCTTCCTTTCTGCCCCAGAAAAAATGCATGATGTCTATCTTCAAATGAGCACCTTTCAAATTTGCGCCCGTTTGCGCTGCTGGAGTAGGTCATATTAGGACCTGACAGCCCCATGCTTCCAAAAACTGCTCGAGGTCCAAAAATGAGTTGACACGCCCAGAAAAGGAAGGTACGTGAAGGTATGAAATCCAAAAAACCTCGGCAAATGACGGAGGCAGAAATTCCAGGTACATTTTAGAGAAGCTCCAGGAAGCTGTTGCTAACCTAAGCCCCAAGTCCCCCGTGTGGGACTAACGCTTGCAGAAACCCAAGCGATGTGTTTTCCCATTTTTCTCGGAAACGAAGACCCAAGGGGCATAAGGGGAAATAGATGGCCCTGGATGATTAAACCACCAGGTAAACCAGTGCCATCTATTTTTGTTGGCCAAAACAGCTAAAAAGGACACCCATGCCCATGGGGTACAGGATTTGGTCCAGGCAGCTGGAGTTCCCCTAAAGTTACGCAACTTGATGTCTGCTGGAAAAACCAACTCTTTTCAGAAGTGATAGAATTTCCCGTTAAAGACAACACATATTTTGAGCAAATGAATGAAAAGGGGACAAATCAGAGAGCTAAAGGCAGGCTACGTCAGGCAAGTAAGCAATAACCACGGCCATAAACCACATAAGTCTCCTTTCAGCGTGTTTTTTTCACCAGGCTCAGTAAACGCTTACCTGACCCACCAAATTGATCGCTTTAAGCAGCGAGATGCTAGGAGGTCATAACCCACCCACCCAACAAAAACTTGTAACCACAAGTACGTGGGTTCTCTTTCTCCCTCTCTCTCTGCCGCACCATCGGCAAGCCGTCCACCAGAGCTGGTTTACAACCATGGAATTCGTCTCCACTCACCTGCCGACCTGATTCACCCCGTCTATCGCCCACCCTCCAGGCTAACATGGAAGCTCCCAGACCCCTTTGAAAGACTTGGTTCCACTTTCAGAGGCGTTCTGGGAGCTTCCATATTCGCCTGAGGGAGTGTAAGGAACCCTCCGAAAAACTCCGCCGAACCGCGGGCGGATTTTTCCGCGGAGCCGGGGGCCAAGGCGCCCTCTGCACCAAGGGCCGGCGGAAGTCCCGGATGCCCCGGCCGCTGCGCTCGGAGTGCGCCAGGAAGGCGGTGCCTCGGGCGGACATTTCGAGGCGCCGGGCGCCGACAGCGGTGTGTCTCACTTAGCTGGGGAGAAAAGAAAGACGACCTAGTGTTTTGCCGGGTGAGTGGAAAACAAAGGAGGCCCCAAAAAAGCAACAAATCGAAAAGGGGAGCTAAGTCTAGGGAAGTGAGGGTGCTCGCCATGGTTCTGCATGGGATATCTAGATTTAGTAGCCTTCTCACCTCTGTAATCTCACTTCCTGAGTGGAATGGCCAAAAAGTCTGAACTTTGAGTTCACATCTCAAATGGTCTTCACCTCTAAAATTGTCTTCCCAGAAGTGTGCAAAAGCACACGATCCCAGGGAGTGAGCTGCTGGGTCGCGGAGGTGGATCAGTCTAGATTTCCAGCCAATGTTTGGTTGAGCCCGAACCCAAAACTGGCTGTGGGTCAAAACCAATGGCACCATTCTGGGGTAGGTGCACCACCGATTTAGTCCATTTTAGTGGGGATTGGGATGTTCACTGGGGGTACGGGAATTTGACCCATGGCCAACTCACGTCCGATCGCGTCAACTGGCCACAAACTGCAACCAAGCTTGTTGTTTACCACTAAGCTGGTCCAACCCAAACAGTATGAAGTTCAGCACCTCGGGGGACAACGTGTCCAAGTAACCAGAAAGTTCCTCAGGGGCTGCCCTTTTGACTAGGCGTCCCTTTCCAACCCTTGGTATGGTGTCATTTTGTACTTTTAGCAGCCCGCGAAAAAAAAATGAAAAAACCAAAAACACAAAAACCTAAAACATGCCGTCTAGACTGCCCCAAAGTTCCTCAAATATCAACCACTTGGGAAAACACAAAAGATGTTGCGAAAATTCTCCTTTCGCCCCCTGAAGCGCGATATGTCCATGGAATTGACTGCCTGATTTACTCCCCTGCCTGATTTTGCGCGCCATCCAAAATCCACCATGGAATGAGAGAACAAAGTCTCCTTTTGGGGGCCCCCGAGTCTTTTCTTCTTCCTTCTTCTTGGCGCCGATCGATTCGGTACGAGGTAAGTGAACCAAGCCACTGAACAGAGACTTATAACCATGGCTTTTGCGGGTTCTCTCACCATGGTTGTTACCCGCTTAACAAAAATGCGGGCCTGATCGCCCCTTTAAGTAAACAACCTTCGTTCCGTGCCTGTAAATAATCTAGGGGTACCTTCCCCATTCTTTCCAGGGATCCTTCTTTCTAGAAAACCTCCAGAAACCCAGGGAAATTAGCTGGTTTTTGAAAAGAACAATGGTTGAAAATACTGGTTGGAATCAACCTTTCGAGATAAGACAAAAGTATATACACGACACGGCCCCAGGACACTCCAAAGCCCGCGTGGCCGTGGCAAAAGGTCCCTTCCAAGAAACCACCCAGCTGCCTCGCAATTCTCTTTTGGAGGAAGGGTCACTTTGGGGCAACATCCCCATTGGTTTATGGCTTTGCGACTTGTTCTGCTTAAGAAGCTGAACAAAAATATGAAGAAAGTGAAAAACCAGTTCGAGGGCCTATAGAAACTACTTGTTGCCCGCAAAGTGTGCGTCTACCTGAACCCTCGAAGTACCCATCAAAATGGGCTCATTGTCCCCAATTTCTGGGGTGATGTCCCGTTTCTATGGGTATTAGTATAGTGTCCAGGTATGCATGGAATTGTTTACCAGTTACGGCAAGGTACGTAATATATCTATATATATATATATATATATATCTATCTACTATGTATAAATACACATGTCAGCGTCTTTTTCTGAGCGTCTGGTCGGGGCCTCTGTGTCTCGAAGTGTTGCTTCTTTGCGAAGTGAGTACTGCAAGAGCAGAAAATGGCCAGCGCCAAAAACAGCAACCCCGAAGTCGATCGCAGCTGGTGTAGAGCTAGAGCCTCTAACGGTCTCTGTTGGTCAACTGCCGTGCCTGGACCCTCCATACCCATAAAATTTGGACATCACCCCATAAATGTGGTGCAATAACCTCATACCTGGAGTCTCCATGACCCTTTAAAAATGGGTCGATGACCCCATTATTTTGGGTAACGATCCCATTTTTAAAGGGTCATGGAGACTCCAGGTATTTATAGGTACTTTGAATCTGCAAACGAACGGTTGGACCGAAGCATAAAGCTCTTCACAGGCGGATTCGAACCTATTGGCATATTGGCCGGATTGTGGGCAATGGAGGTGGGATACCCCTCCGTAGTGAGATGCCACAATAAGAGAACCCACTGCCATCAGAATGATTGAAGTATAATTTTGCATACAACCCAGCTCGGGCAACCCCATCTGTGGACCGGGTGACGCTATTTCACGCCGCGCAAGCCTGCGCTGCCTGCTTCAGCCATATTCAAGGTTGCCTCCTGTCCTGTTGGGCTCCTTTTGCTGGGTCATGCGAGGCACGAAGCGTTCGTCAATTTGGCTCAAGCAGGCGAAGGTTGGTCCACATTAAAAGCGCAGGAATCTCAGAATTCACTGCTGGGTTGCAAAAGCCTTCACGGTGAAAAGCATGGCCAATCGCTGGAGGGCTGCTGATTTCCAAGCCAAAGCTATCATTTAACATGAGCTGAACATCGGGGATTTCTTTGCAGCCCTTGGCCTGTCCGTGTGTGACAGACACATTCTCTTCCTCACATGCGTCTCTGGAACTTCGGGGCAAACATCATTGAGCACATGACCGTCTCGTGCTCGTGATGCCTCCCTCGAAGCCGGGTTGGGCGCACACTCTCTGAGTTGTGCAACTTGAGCGTGCCCATCGCAAAGACATGAAAAGTGTTCGGCCATTTCGCGCACCGGAAGCCATTTCCCCCTACTCCCAACACCCGCTTCTTTCTGGGTAATTGTTGGGAAACCTGGGTTTCCACCCATGTTAAGGGTCAACCGCAAACTGACACTGTTAAGGACCAGGAAACCTCTGCAACCTGCGAGGCTCGATCTCCGAATCGACTCACCACACTACTTGCTCAGCGGTGGGACAAAGACGGGCCTGCCCTCCTTTTAGATCTGTCCTTGTTCAGTGCAAGCCCCCTAAAAAACAAAAGGAAAACGGGGCATCCACCGAACTGACTGGCCAGCAAGAGTCAAGACCCTTGTTGCTTGCTCAAATCTCCGCCCAACAGGACAAGTCCACGAGCCGGGATGTGCGCGTTGCTCGAAAGATTGCTGAAGTCCAACTTGCAGAA
Source organism: Effrenium voratum (assembly GCA_963377175.1). Lineage (NCBI taxonomy): Eukaryota > Dinophyceae > Suessiales > Symbiodiniaceae > Effrenium > Effrenium voratum. The sequence continues at coordinate 1,327,478 of CAUJNA010000779.1, forward strand.
ACCGACTCTCTGATGGTGTGGGTTTCGTATAGAAAGACAGGGTACAGGAAGCAGGAGAAGTAGCTTAGAGTTCCAAAAGTTCAAAAGTGTCGGCTTCTGATCTTTGAGTTTAATGTGGGCCCCAGATAATACACCTCCCGGAAAAAAGGAACTTGGTGGGTGGGTGGGGTGTTGGCCGCAAGAGTGAAGGACTCCCTTGGAAAATGGGACACCCTGTGGATGGACGAAATCCATTTCGCACCACCTCAGAAACCCTGGGAATGATGATTCCCCCGTACATACCAACAAACAATGGTTTCAACCATGGTTTCCAAGTGGTACGATTTCTGGATTTGGTCCATCCATCCCATCAGCCACTTGACAACTTGAGCACGGGCCAGTGTGTTTCCGGTATGCTTTTCGGCTGGGCATCTGAGCGCTTCGGGAAAAACCAGAAAAACGCTTTCAGCATGCCACTGCTGCCTACAGCGCCTGCCCTCGCGTCGAGAAACATCGGCACGCCCAGTTCTTCAGGACTTGCGCAAAGAGTGTCAAAAGCTCACCCCAAGTCTAGGCTGAAAACATCGGACCCCAGCAATATATATATATATGTTTTGCCTGGTGAGTGGAAACAAAGGGGAACCCAAAAAAACAAAAACATGTAAAAATAAAAGGGGGAACTAATTCTGGGGAAGTGAGCTATCTCCCCTGCAGATGAACAACCCCCAAAGACCGTGTGTAGAGCTGCTGTTTTTTAGACGACCCCACTTGGTGGCCTGCATCTCAATTTGGGGTGATAGATTGGGGGGAAACAACCCTAGCTGCCTAAGGCTTCCGATTCGATTCCTCAAAATGGGTTGTCTTGGGCCCCTGAAGAATTGGTCCGGGCTTTTCCTCGGGTCCGGAGGCGATGTTAGTAGGACAGGGTCCCACGTCTTTTCGCGGTTGGGCAACCAGTGTTAGCGCTTCCCGCACCCAACCACTTGCCGGAGTCGAACCCCACTGAACGGGTAGAAAGAGGGAGAGAAACCGGGTTTTTTAAACCGGCCCACCGGGCAAAGCTTCCCGGAACATTGGAAAGCCAAAAGCTCATTTCAGGTTTCGCGTTGCAGAGGGTGTTTCTTAGAGCCCTGGTGGGAAGGAACCGTGACACGGGGTGGGTCGGGGAGTTCTTTGTCAGGGCCATTTTGAGTGGATCTCAAACCAAGAAAGAATACGCGGCGCGGGCTGGCAACTGGGGAGGATGAACCTATCCATCAAGGAATGGGTCCCAGACCCGCAGCGGAGAAATTTGGTGTGGTATAAGTGAAGCCCGCTCCCCAACTCAGTTGCCCAAAGAAGCCAGAATTAAAAGGTGATCAGCTTTTGGGGCCATGACTTAAAATGGTTGCCAAAAACTTGGATGCTGTTGACCCCTCTGCAAAAAGTGAATAACGTTTTGTGGGTTTAATGGAAAACCCCTTGAAACCCCAAAAAGCTCAAGTCCAAAGATCCGTTGCCCAATAGCAATCAAGAAATGGAGTCAAGGTCAAGTCGCTTTGGTCGCAAGTGAGCCAAACATCAACACACACACCCGCTGGTCTCGGAGTCTGGGAATCGAGGCTGTGCAGCTTCACAGCCCAAGTCTCATGGCTGGGGGGGTGGGAGGGTCCCCGTATTCAGGCCTTATTTAGGGCTTATTTGGGCTCCCTCCCCCTCCCCTCCCTCCCCTCCAGAATCCCCTCCCTCCCCTCCCTCCCTCTCCCTCCCCTCCCTCCCCTCCCTCCCCCCCAGCCATGAGAGTCTGTCGCTCTCTGCCATGATGCCGCGCAGCGAAGCCGGTCGCTCAAAAACTTGCAGGCGCTTTTTTTTCGCCCCCACCAAACAAGCCCATGGAACCTGAGATTCCTGGCTCAAGGCAGCCACTTTTCCTTAAGGGACCGCGTCCCTGTCAGCTTCCATGTGACTTGGGGGAGGGTAGCTATCCCAACCTGGGTGAACCGACCTTTGTAGGGGTAGCCTCCGCATTCTCAGATCTGGATCCTTCTCTTCAAACCATCCGAAACGGGGAAAACAGCCGGCTGAAAAGAGCGATGCTTGAAAAGACTGCGACGTCCACCCCTAGAACCTTTCAATCTTGTACACCGTAGGCCTTCAGTTCCGTCAATGCTGCTTGAATTGCATCCCGGAGGTCGGGCCTATCGCGCAGCAACCCTTGATTCCTTTGTTCGCCTGGAAAGATGACCATACCCCCTAATCGAAATACCCGCTTTGTTCAGGGCATATTTATGGGAGAACATGCCTTTTTTAGCAGAGGGTCGACACGATACCCTGAAAAAGAGGGTATTTGGAGTAGGGGGTATGTCCAGTAGTGAAATCGATTCTTTGTAAAACAATCAGAGAACATTCACACACATTTATTTTTTCAGCATAGGGAACAGCAAGCCTTTTTCTTGTCCAAAAAAGTCCAAATCGCCAGCTACCAGAAACTGATGTGAAGCCGGAGTGCCAAGGCGTGGTTTTTTGGACCAACTGCGCATGGATGTTCCACCTAATGTTGACCCCCTGCTAATCAACCAACCAGTTTATTCATAAGGGGTGTCCCCGGGTGGGGGGATCATCACCTTTCGAGGGGAACACCCCCTATCAATACACTGGTTTGTGTATATATATATAATATTATAGGGTCAACATTAATTTTAACCTCGGATTCATCCGGACCAGTACTAATCAGGGGTGGTTCCCTTTGAGTAAGGAAATGATCTATCGGGGGGGGGGCCTGATTCGTAGGGTCCGGATTAATCCGAAGCTGACATTGCGCCAGGTAAGCAGGTAGCTATGGTGATCAGTCAAGCCCCAGCGCCACCCGCATGACAAGAACCTGCTAGGGAGGTTGAATATCCAAGAAGCCTTTGTTCTTTTCCCTGCCTGAAGCGAGAAATGTTGGCCAAGCCGAGCATGCTGGCGACGGACATCTTGGACAAGATCCCCTGCAGGCTTTGCAAATCGCGCTTGGAAATGTCGAGCCCTCTGCCATCTTCTTCGAGCAACATCCCGTGCTCCAAGAGCGTGATGATATCCTGCATGTTGCAAATAATTATCAACACGTGCGCCATTCCAAGTTTACTCGCTTCCTTGGGATACTTCGACATGATATGCGAAAAACCGGGTATTTGGAGTTTAAACGAGCCCCGGCTGCCTTTGAAGGGAAGCCACAGGAGGCAGTGTCAACAACCGTTGCTTGAACAAGGGGTGCGATTTAATGTGCTCCTTTTGGCCACACTTACCCCCCCAAAAAGTTAAAGCTTCTTGCTGAAAAGGGAAAACAAGGAACTTGGCTGGAATTAGGACCCCGTCAGAAAATAATATGTTTTGCCTGGTTAGTGAAAAATAAGGGGACCCCAAAACAGTAGGAACATATAAAGTGGAACCAACTCTGGGGAAGAGAAAAGGGCTAAACAGCCACAAAGGCCACTCCCCTGCTAGCATGGACCGCCCTAAAGCCACCAAGCCACGTGGAAAATACTCATGTAGCGGGATTACTATTTTTCTCAGAGAGTTCGATGCCCAAAGGCTCCTGGCTTCGGCTTTCAATGGGTCTTCCCGACCCCTCCAATAGACACCCCGGGACTTGGTTGTAAGGCCCATCAATCGAATTGGAGCCTCCGAATAGCGGAAAAAAAACGAAGAACAACAACGCGGCGCAGTGACACGTCGCGCGTCCTGGAGGGGCAAGTCGGTGCCTTTCTTTCCGGCCCGCTTCACTTTTGCCTTCAGAGCAGCATGCCTCAGAGCTGACGCGAGTTGGAGACCCGGTTCCACGAAAAAAAGCTTGGGGCTGTTGGGATTGGAAGCCTGGTGGGGAAGGACACGGAAAAACAGAGCAACAAGCCGGGCTTTTTGAAGGCTCACTTGCTTGAATGTTGCCCTGGATCAGTGAATTGCCATCCACCCCATGGATTTTATGGTGATTTGAACCGCAGGGTACACCTTTCCGTTCTTCTTCCGAAAATATGTTTCACGAAGAACACAATGTTGTCTTTGTGGCCATGGTTTGAGCCCCTCAACAACAGCTACTTTCTTAGGTCCCTTAAAAAAGAAGGTATTTACTCTGGGAGGGTTTTGCAAGGACATCCCAATTCAATTGACATCCCCGCAGACGCCTGGAGCCTCAAGCTACCGTTGACAAGGGATGCAACCCAACATGCAGGTTGGCGGATTCCCTTTTTAGATGTAGCTTGATTCGAGATGTATCATGGACGATTTGTTTCCAGACCTATTTACGGTGGGCCAGAATCTAGAACCCCTCCAGACTTCAAAAGGGGCAATCACTTTGACCACTCCCTCTAAAAGAACAAAAAGCCGGCACTCAACATCACCCCATAATTTGGGAGCAATATAACAAATAATCCTAGATCCTCAAACTGCCCGTGCAAAAAGTGCATCATCCCAGAATCTTGGGGCACCAAACAAAACATCTAGATCCTCAAACTGCCTATGCGAAAATAACATTACCCCAAGAACATCCCCTAATAATATTGGGGAGACACAACAAATCGTCCTAAACCCTCAAACTGCCCGTGCAAAAAGAACATCCTAGACCCTCAAACTACCCATGCAAAAAGAACATCACCCCAAAATCTCGGGGCAACATAACAAATCATCCTAGACCTCAAACTACCCATGAGACCCTCAAACTACCCATGCAAACATAACATTACCCCATAATTTGGGAGCGACATAGCAGATCATCCTAGACCCTCAAGCAACTCCCCTTGCTTAACGAACCGTGCCCCACAATTTTTTGCGCCAATCATTTTTTTTTAGGGGTAGTCAGAGGGTCCAGGTTGGCTCATAGCTGGCCTTTTGGAAAATAGATGGGTTTCCCTATAAATGGCTGATAAAACCCACCTAAACCAGTGGAGCCCATCTATTTTTAGCCAAACTCACCTAAAAGGACACCTATGCTTTGGAGTTGAACCCTTGGTTCTTGTAGACATTGAACGGGGAACCCGTGGTTTGGAGTTGGATTACCCCGCGTTCTAGGGAGTAAATGGATTGGAAACTTCGCAAACTAACCTGTGGGCAACGGCTACTTCGCACTCAAATTGGGCCACGGCGCAACGTCGCCAGCAGCTCCGCATTGCTCATCTGCTGCAACATGCATCGCTGACGCTTGTCGAGCTTCGGCCTCACCATCCGAACGTTTTGGCCCCACCAGCGATTCGAAAGCAAAGACCAAGAAAAGGCCAGCAACAGCTCAAAAAAAGGGAATCCTCCCAAAAGGCAACCATTTCTGACTTGCATCGCGCTTTCTGATTGCACCTGAAAAAAAAGGAAACGCCCCCCTACTGGCCTACCTGGAGTCTCCATGACCATTCAAAAATGGGTCAATGACCCCATTGTTTTGGGTCATGACCCCATTTTTAAAGGTCATGGAGACTCCAGAAACAGCAAAGAGTACCAAAAGACAACCCCAAAAGGCAAAGACAACACATACATGAAAGCCAACAAACTAACAAATAATAGGACCCAACAAGGCAAACATCAAACGGACGAAAAGTCCCAAAGTTCACAATGTTCAGCTAAGTTCGGGCATGGCGCGTGCTGTGGGGCAAGTGGCAGAAGGTGCAATTTGAGCCATTGAGGCACGCCCCTTTGCTCGCGTAGACGCAGGGCCTGGCAAGCAAAACTGGAAAAGCTCATACTGTGGATAGTTGCGAAATCTGCTTCTCGAAGCACTTGGAAAACATGGGGTGAAACCATAAGGTTTGTTGGTATGTACAGGGGAATCATCCAAAACCAGGGTTTCTGAATGGTGGGGCGAAATGGATTTCGCAACCATCCACAATATGGTTGTGAGGCCCCAAAGAGGGAATCTTTGGAAACGGTCCCCAAGAAAGTCCCCGAATGAACCCTATTAGGCGCTATTAGCCCCTGTTGCATTGGAGCCCCTATTGGGAGACAAGCATGGAAACAGTGCGGTTTATAAGGGTACCACTCCGAATATCCACTTTCTTGGTTGATATATTTGAAACCGCATTTTCCATCCCCATCCTGTTGGATTCAGGGGAGACGTGATACCCCCAAATACCAAAATACCAGGGCTTGATACTTTCGGAAGTTGGACCCGAAAGGTCGCGGGCTGAGGGAAACCCAAGGCTGGAATGATTTTACAACAGCCAAGCCCGTGTGAACCACTGACGCCTTCTCCAACAAACAGGGATCATATGAGCGCACCCCCCTTGGGGGAACCAAAAGACCAAGGGAACGGTTTAACCGGTAAGGCGCACCGGCAATTTAGCGCCAGTGTCCAGCGAAACTGCCACTTTTAGGTAGTAAACACACCAACCCACTGACTCGTGTCCAAAACAAAGTACGATGAACCACCCAATAAAAATTGGAAATGAAACATGAATCGGAACCTGCAGTAACTGGAAAACCAAGGACAATGGATAAAAATGTCTATGATTTAGAGAGATGTGTGTGTGGTTCCCATTTGAGGGTGTCCCCTCATATCGGGCAGTTTCTACATAGATCCGTCAACCAAGGAATCGTCCATGAAGCCGCCTGCACAAAATGGGAACATACTTTCAGTAATGGGAACGGTTCTCTTTAAAACCAACAGGTAAAACACAACAAATTTGCCTTGGCCACAAATGATCTTTTGCCCCGAAAAGCATGACCTCTGCTGGCCAGGCCTGTCTGACGTGTCTGAGACTAGCCACCCGAGCAGGACCAGCAACCCTCTTAGGCAAGGTCTCAGACACTCGGCTGGGCCTGAGGCTAGCCTCAGCGGTTGTGCTCGGGCGGGTTGCTGGTTGGGATTGTATTTTCACCGTCAGGCCCTGCCGAACGAATGAGAATCAGGGCCAATCCAGCCCAAGATTCCGTGCCCGCGCGATGCCCGACTCCACAGTCGATCAAGACTGCCGTGCGCATTGATCACCGCAGCTTTGCTTTGGTTGTCGAGACTTTCTGCGCAAGTCCCGCCCATGAAATGCACTGCCCCAGCAGCCAGAACCTGTCCATTCCTGAACCGCCACCTGACCAGCAGAGCGCTCTGCTGCTTGCAGTCGAACCACAGACGCTGCGCGCTCGGCTGGGCCGAGGTGGGCAACGCGCAGCATGTATAATTATTGACCAAACATGACCAAACAGAAGAATGCGTCAACCAAAGCCAAAACCAAAACAATTTCTCGGCCTGGCGCAGAACTCGGGGTGTCCTCTACTGCCCTTGGTGACCTCCTCCTGCAGCATTTGCTGGTCCAATGCCTGGGGCATCATTTGCTTCTCCGCGATTTGCTGCGCCATCCTTTCCTGAGCCATCCTGTCCTGAGCCATCCTTTCCTGATCTGCAGCCATCATTTCCGCCCGAGCTATCATGCCCTGCCAGGGTTGAAAGAACTTGGAAAAATCCAAACGGGCTCCTTCAAAAATTGTAACAACAGTAATTTGTGTGTGCGTGTGTCTAAAACGAGGAGCCCCAGCATGGTTGGTTTCCTTTTAGGGCAAACCCATGTCAGTGCCCGAAAACAACACATACAAACGCATACGGCCATCTG